>LR738713.1:715408342-715461880 GCA_902687465.1 Secale cereale | reverse complement strand
CCCCCCCCTCTCTGGGCGCGCCCCCTGTCTCGTGGGCCCACCGACGGCCCCCCGATGCCAAACTTCTCCTATATGAGGTATTTTGACCTGGAAAAAATCATAAGGAGGCTTTTGGGACCAGACACCGCCGTCTCGAGGCGGAAACCAATCTAGGGCTCCGGCAGAGCTCTTCCCCCGGGGATACTTCCCTCCGGGAGGGGGAAATCGTCACCGCCATTGATACGTCAAAAACGTATCTATAATTTCTGCTTGCTCCATGCCTCTTTTGTGTGATATTGCTATGATATTTATGCACTTCCATACACTTTTGATCATATTTGGACTAACCTATTAACTCAGTGCACCCCCAGTGCCAGTTTCTGTTTTCTGTTGTTTTTGTATTTCAGGTTTTCCCATTACGTAAATTGCCAGAAAAATTCCGGGAAAAATATATAAAAAATCAGCGTTCCGGAAGCTTCCTTGCGGCCAAAGTAGGGCCAGAGGGGGGCCACCAGGGCTCCAGGCGACCAGAGGGGGCGCCCCCCCTCCTGGCCGCGCCGCCAGGGCGCCTGGGCCCCCCTGGCCTCTTCTGACGCCCCCCTTTGGCATATATTTACACCGCGTCCCGAAACCCTCGAGGACGGAACCCTTTTTCGCGATCTCATCTCTGTTCCGCCGCCACCGCGCTTCCAAGATCGGGAGCACCAGGAGAACTCTTCCCGGCACCCTGCCGGAGGGGAGAATCACCATCGGGAGCTTCTCCACCACCATGGACGCCTCCCGAATGAGTTGTGAGTAGTCTCCCTTGGACCATGGGTCCATGACCAGTAGCTATGTGATGTTCTCCTCCCCTCTTTGTTCTTCACCGATTAGACCTCGTGAGCTGCCTACATGATCGAGGCACATATGTAATCCTTATGTTGTTGCTATGATGAGTTTGCTGGGATCCGATGGATTATGAGATTATGTTCAGATTGTGTGTGAGTAATATATTTGATTCACCTCTTTTATATTTATGTTCTTGAGTAATTCTTGCATGTTCTCCGTTGCTGTTTATTGCTTTGGCCAAGTAGTAGGTAGTAACTCCAAGAGGGAACGTTATGCTTGATTGTGGGTTCATGCCCCTCGATGACTAGCTTGAGTGACAGAAACATGAGTCTAGGGGATGTGCTGTTGCCACAAGGGGGAAAACAACGGTGCTTGTACTTGCGGGTGCAAGGATTGTTTACTTTACGCAAAGTTCTTTTAATGTAGTTGTCTGTTGCTTTGAGTTTACACTATGGGTGGGACTCGCAACTTAATACCAGCGAGATGTTCTGGATAGATATCTCAAGGTGGATGATTAGTAGTAGATGCAGATGGATTTCGGTCTACTTGCCTTGGCGTACCACCCATGCTTTTGAGCCTCTACCTTCTTTGTAGCATAGTTAGCATTGGTTTGCGCACATAATCCTGTCAATTGCCCAGCTGTAATTCGTTTACCTCGCTTAGCTGTTTTATCGTCTTTTGGGAGAGAGACATCACTAGTGAACATCATGGGACCCCGGTCCATATTACCATCACTGATCACATCCGCTATTTACTTTCTGTTCTTACTTACTAGTTGCAGTCATACCTATCACTATTATCTCTTGCGTTTGATCCTTTGTAAACGACAAGGCCGGAGGGATTGACAACCTCTCTGTACTCGTTGGGAGCAAAGTTATTTGTATCTGTGTGCAGGTCCTGTCAATTGCTAAGTTGTGCCGCTAGTAGTTGACACCTTCTTGTTGACCCTCGGAGTCTCAGGGGATTCGATCCTTGGTATCTTTGCCAAGGGAAAACTACTGCTACACTGCATCTCAAACCTTCCACTTGGGGTAACCAACGAGGGGCGAGAAGCCATCAAGCAAAGTTTTCTGGCGCCGTTGCCGGGGACTCCACTCTTCAAGATAGGGGAGTTGCCCGCTGTCTTTTACCTTTGCTTTTTAGTCTTGTTAGTTTACCTTTCAGTTTTTGCTTTAGTGTCCTTTATCAAAAATCACAAAAATAGTTATCTTCCTTGCTTTCTGCTATGGGTTCCACCGAGAACACCAAGTTGTGTGACTTCACTAGTCATAACAATGATGACTTTATCTGCACGCCTATTACTACACCTGCCACTTCAGCACCTTCTTATGAAATTAAACCTGCTTTACAGAACCTAGTTATGAAAGATCAATTCTCCGGTGCTGGAGATCATGCTGCTTTGCACTTAAACAATTTTGTTGAACTCTGTGATATGCAAAAGTACCAAGAAATAGATGGTAATATTGTTAAGCTTAAGCTTTTTCCTTTCTCCTTGAGAGGAGGAGCTAAAATTTGGTTTCAATCTTTGCCTAGAAATAGCATAGATTCTTGGGACAAGTGCAAGGATGCCTTTATTGGGAAGTACTATCCACCTGCTAAAATTATCCAACTAAGGAGTAACATAATGAATTTTAAACAATTGGATAATGAACACGTTGCCCAAGCTTGGGAACGCATGAAATCTCTTGTCAAGAACTGCCCTACTTTTGGTTTGACTACTTGGATGGTTATCCAAACTTTTTATGCAGGCTTGAACTTTACCTCGCGGAACTTGTTAGATTCGGCCGCGGGAGGAACCTTTATGTCAACTACACTTGGTGCTGCCACGAAGCTTCTCGATGAGATGATGACCAATTATTCCCAATGGCACACCGAACGCGCTCCAACAGGTAGGAAGTTAAACTCTGTCGAGGAGATTTCCTCCCTAAATGAAAAAGTTGACTTGATCATGTCTCTACTTTCCAAGCAATCTTCTATTGATCCTCGTGATGTTCCTTTAAATTCTTTGATTGCTCAAGCTCAAGTAGATGTGAACTTTATCTCTAGAAACAATTTCAATAACAATGCTTATAGGAGTAATTTTGGTAGCAATCCTAGACCGTTCCCCTCTAATTCCTATGGGAACAACCATGCTTATCCTAGCACCAAGAACTCCACTTCTGAACTAGAGATTATGCTTAAAGATTTCATCACTACCCAAAAAGCCTTCAATAAGAGTGTAGAAGAAAAACTAGCCAAACTAGATGATCTCTCTTCGAAGGTAGACAATTTAGCCCATGAGGTAGAGTTGCTTAAAATTAGAACTTCCCCTCTTGAGGAAAGGAAGACCACTCCTATGAATGCTATTCAAGTGAAAATTAATGAAAACATTAGGATGTTGGCTAAACTTAAAGAGAGATGGGCTAGAGAAAAGGAGGAAGAAGATAGAATTAAGAACCTTCCTACCCACCACACTATTGCTACTATCCAAGTTGTTGAGGATATCCAAACTCTTAGCACCCAATGCACTCCTGGTCCCATTGGACCTATTAATGGTGATGCTATGACCATAGAAACTACCAAACAAGTGAGCCTAAAGGACACCACTACCACTTTACTTGATAGTAGTGACCTTGATTTTGATAATTGCACCCTTACCGAAGTTATTGATTTCCTTCACAAGATGTCTAGAGATCCCCACACTAGCACGCTTAATCTTGCCTTCACAGAGCATATCACTAACGCTCTCATCAAAGCTAGGGAGGAGAAACTTAGGGTAGAAGCCTCCATACCTAGAAAGCTAGAAGATGGTTGGGATCCTATGATTAAAATTAAGTTGAATAACTTATCTTGCTATGCTTTATGTGATGTTGGAGCTAGTACCTCCGTTATGCCCAAAAGAATATATGATATGCTTAAATTGAAACCTTTTGATTCTTGTTCTTTTGGTGTTCGTCTTGTTGATTCTTCCATAAAGAAACCCTTGGGTAGGATCGACGATGTTCTTATCATTGTCAATGACAATTATGTTCCCGTTGATTTTACTATTATGGATATTGAATGTGAACCTTCTTGTCCAATTATTTTGGGAAGTCCTTTTCTTCGCACCGTTGATGCTATCATTGACATGAAAGAGGGGAATATAAAATTCCAATTTCCTCTCAAGAAAGGGATGGAACATTTCCCTAGAAAGAAGATTAAGTTACCTTTTGAGTCCGTTATACGGGCTAGCTATTCTTTTACTCTAGATAAAACTTGATCTCTTTGCATTATGCCTAGCTTAAAGGCATAAAAGAAAGCGCTTTTGGGAGGCAGCCCACAACGAATAAAATTTTATTTTGCTTTTGTTGTGTCTTTATGTTTGTTACTATAGTAGCATCATCATTGTATCTTTACTTTTCAGCTTTGTGCCAAGTTTAGCCTCTGATTGCAAGAAAGTTCAAAAGTTGTGACGTGCTGTCCAGGAAACAGATTCTGTCCTTGGACAGAAAAATTCGTATAAAATCACCAGATCATCTTTTTGGTCTGAATTTTTTCGAAAGTGTGCTTTATACAATTGGCTTTCGGGCGTCTGTTCTGAGTTTTTTTATTTGAGTTGCAGAAGTGCCCCGAAAAAATTATTTGCTACCTGCTGGTCTGTTTTTCACAGATTCTGTCATGTTTTGCCTTTCCTTCGTTTTGCAAACCTTGAGCTTACTTTTTCTTTGCAAAAACCTTTTGGCAATCTTGAGAAACAGTAGACCTTCAAGATTATCCTTATTTCCAGCAAGGAAAAATTATTTTATTATGGGTACTAACCTCGCTAATCAGATTATGATGAGTTATGTATGAAGGGAGTTTTCAAGTGTGCGAGGGAAGATGATAAAAAGATTCAGGAGTGTCAAACGCTCAAGCTTGGGGATGCCCCCGTGCACCCCCAAGAAATATTCAAGAAGACTCAAGCGTCTAAGCTTGGGGATGCCCCCGTGCATCCCCTTCTCCATCAACAATTATCAGTTTGTCTTTCGTTCCACTATATTTTAATCACTTCATGTGTTATGTGCTATGCTTGGAGCGTCTTGCTTTTAGTTTCCTTTTTAGTTTTCTTTAGCTTTGCTTGCTTTTCATAACAAGTTGGAACCCATCTTTCTTTGTGTGGGAGAGAAACATGCTCCACTTCAACCTAGAACACAACATAGGATTTTCATGTTTATCATTGTTGTGTATGTTCTTGGTCTTTCAATAGCTACTGTCATGCTTAGCTCTTAGTTTTCATGCTTCACTTTTTTAAAGAGCTTTTGTTTAGTTGGTTGCTGGAACTCTCTTGAGTTATCATGCTTATCTTGTTAAGAGAGTTGGCTTCTGTTGCACTGGTTGATATGTCTATGATAAAAATGCTATGTGCATAATGGTGCTTAGTAATTCATGTTTTCTTATTGTTAGTCTCAGATAGCTGGGGGGTTCTTAATGTGTTATTGAAGTACCAACATGATTTGTTTGCCTATGATGTGGTATGGTTTAGTGATATCTTCCTCCAAGAATTTATTTTGATTGACTTGGTATATGCTCACGCATATTTAAGACTTTAAAGAAAGTCTATCAAGCCTTGATGATCTTTAATTTCTGAGTAGCGATATAACTTCCATGCCCGATTCAATGTTGCTTTGTCGCTCTGCATGATTATGACCGTCATTGCTCTCTTAGTTGGTCGCTCCCAGTCTTTTGCTAACCTTCGCCTGTACTAAGCGGACTGACTGCTTGTGCATCCAAAATCCTTTAAACCAGTTATGCCATATGAGTCCACCATACCTTCCTATACATGGTATTTACCTGCCATTCCTAACGAAGACTTTCGTGTACCATCTCGAAATTAATACAAAAAAAGCATTTCTCTTATGTGCCTCTGTTTTAGCTCATGAGGAAGTAGTAGTTAATTCATGATCTTTTTAAGTTGGACAAGCTTCACCCCGGGATTGCATGTCTAATGTGCAAACCCCTAATACGAGAAGGAACTGGCAAAGAGTGCGCCCGGCTCATTAAAAAATATACAACAAACAAACCCTCCTTCATGCTTTGTTCATGAGAAATCAAAAAACTTTGGCAGTGATAAACAAAGGAGATTAAGAGGATGTGATCGTCCTCGTGCGGGAGCCGTTCCTCGAAACTTGTCCAGCTCGAGAAGTAATTGAGTTATCTACTAGCATTCGTTGACGAAATATGCATATCCCAAAAATAATTTTTACCTCCATTTTTAAAAACCAAGAGCTCTGGTACATGTTTAGTTTTTGTTTCCGACCACGGGTTTTCAACCTTGCCATCAAAAGCCACGGTTCGAGAGTCTCCACCTTCTTTCTTTAAAGCACCAACTATTGAGAGCATGATTGTCATTCTGAGTGTAATGTGCATTGTCCCAAAGTACCATTGTCTTCTGCATGATTGTGATATCGTTTATTCTGAAATCATTGTATCTAGTCGTCACTTAAACTTCGGAGGTGCCCTGCATTTATGTTTTGCTTCACTAAAGGGGGCAAGCGAGGTACCACTTTGTCATGTTTACACACCATGCTCACTACAAATCTATTGAGTGTTTCAGTATCATATTGTAAAACTTTCAGTTCTTTGTGATATTCTCATGAGGCAACTTAATTACTAAAGATTCATTGTCTCAGTAAGCATTTGTCATGTGACTGTGAAAAGTTCTTATATGGTTAATAGCATGTCACCACAGAAATTATGCTTGTTATCATTTACCTACTCGAGGACGAGCAGTAATTAAGCTTGGGGATGTTGATACGTCAAAAACGTATCTATAATTTCTGCTTGCTCCATGCCTCTTTTGTGTGATATTGCTATGATATTTATGCACTTCCATACACTTTTCATCATATTTGGACTAACCTACTAACTCAGTGCACCCCAGTGCCAGTTTCTGTTTTCTGTTGTTTTTGTATTTCAGGTTTTTCCATTACGTAAATTGCCAGAAAAATTCCGGGAAAAATATATAAAAAATCAGCGTTCCGGAAGCTTCCTTGTGGCCAAAGTAGGGCCAGAGGGGGGCCACCAGGGCTCCAGGCGACCAGAGGGGGCGCCCCCCTCCTGGCCGCGCCGCCAGGGCGCCTGGGCCCCCCTGGCCTCTTCTGACTCCCCCCTTTGGCATATATTTACACCGCGTCCCGAAACCCTCGAGGACGGAACCCTTTTTCGCGATCTCATCTCTGTTCCGCCGCCGCCGCGCTTCCAAGATCGGGAGCACCAGGAGAACTCTTCCCGGCACCCTGCCGGAGGGGAGAATCACCACCGGGAGCTTCTCCACCACCATGGACGCCTCCTGGATGAGTTGTGAGTAGTCTCCCTTGGACCATGGGTCCATGACCAGTAGCTATGTGATGTTCTCCTCCCCTCTTTGTTCTTCACCGATTAGACCTCGTGAGCTGCCCTACATGATCGAGGCACATATGTAATCCTTATGCTGTTGCTATGATGAGTTTGCTGGGATCCGATGGATTATGAGATTATGTTCAGATTGTGTGTGAGTAATATATTTGATTCGCCTCTTTTATATTTATGTTCTTGAGTAATTCTGGCATGTTCTCCGTTGCTGTTTATTGCTTTGGCCAAGTAGTAGGTAGTAACTCCAAGAGGGAACATTATGCTTGATTGTGGGTTCATGCCCCTCGATGACTAGCTTGAGTGACAGAAACATGAGTCTAGGGGATGTGTTGTTGCCACAAGGGGGAAAACAACGGTGCTTGTACTTGCGGGTGCAAGGATTGTTTACTTTACGCAAAGTTCTTTTAATGCAGTTGTCTGTTGCTTTGAGTTTACACTATGGGTGGGACTCGCAACTTAATACCAGCGAGATGTTCTGGATAGATATCTCAAGGTGGATGATTAGTAGAAGATGCAGATGGATTTCGGTCTACTTGCCTTGGCGTACCGCCCATGCTTTTGAGCCTCTACCTTTCTTTGTAGCATAGTTAGCATTGGTTTGCGCACATAATCCTGTCAATTGCCCAGCTGTAATTCATTTACCTTGCTTAGTTGTTTTATCGTCTTTTGGGAGAGAGACATCACTAGTGAACATCATGGGACCCCGGTCCATATTACCATCACTGATCACATCCGCTATTTACTTTCTGTTCTTACTTACTAGTTGCAGTCATACGTATCACTATTATCTCTTGTGTTTGATCCTTTGTAAACGACAAGGCCGGAGGGATTGACAACCTCTCTGTACTCGTTGGGAGCAAAGTTATTTGTATCTGTGTGCAGGTCCTGTCAATCGCTAAGTTGCGCCGCTAGCAGTTGACACCTTCTTGTTGACCCTCGGAGTCTCATGGGATTCGATCCTTGGTATCTTTGCCAAGGGAAAACTACCACTACACTGCATCTCAAACCTTCCACTTGGGGTAACCAACGAGGGGCGAGAAGCCATCAGCCATCATCACCAACAATCCTCCCATCTTGGGGAGGGCTATCTTCATCAACAGCTTCACCAGCACCATCTCCTCTCAAACCCTAGTTCATCTCTTGTATCCAATCTTTGTACCCAAACCTCAGATTGGTACCTGTGGGTTGCTAGTAGTGTTGATTACTCCTTGTAGTTGATGCTAGTTGGTTTATTTGGTGGAAGATCATATGTTCAGATCCATTATGCATATTAATACCCCTCTGATCATGAACCATATTATGTGTTGTGAGTAGTTACTTTTGTCCCTGAGGACATGGGAGAAGTCTTGCTATTAGTAGTCATGTGAATTTGGTCTTCGTTCGATATTTTGATGAGATGTATGTTGTCTCTCCTCTAGTGGTGTCATGTGAACGTTGACTACATGACACTTCACCATTATTTGCGCCTAGAGGAAGGCATTGGGAAGTAATAAGTAGATGATGGGTTGCTAGAGTGACAGAAGCTTAAACTCTAGTTTATGTGTTGCTTCGTAAGGGGCTGATTTGGATCCATATGTTTCAGGCTATGGTTAGGTTTACCTTAATACTTCTTTTGTAGTTTTTGATGCTTGCATTAGAGGTTAATCATAAGTGGTAGGCTTGTCCAAGTAAGGACAGCACCCAAGCACCGGTCCACCCACATACCAAATTATCAAAGTACCGAACGCGAATCAGATGACCGTGATGAAAACTAGCTTGACGATAATTCCCATGTGTCCTCGGGAGCGCTTTCCTTTATATAAGAGTTTTTCTAGGCTTGTCCTTTGCTACAAAAAGAATTGGCCACCTTTCTGCACCTTATTTACTTTTACCTTTTGTCACTTGCTACCAATTACCTTATCACAAAACTATCTGTTACCTATAATTTCAGTGCTTGCAGGAAATACCTTACTAAAAATTGCCTATCATTTCCTTCTGCTCCTCGTTGGGTTCGACACTCTTACTTATCGAAAGGACTATGATAGATCCCCTACACTTGTGGGTCATCAACCGACTCCGTCAAGGAAGCCAAGTTCGATGTGCTTCAAAGTCAACTTGACAAGTTCAAGATGAAGGATGGTGAAGGTGTCGCTGAAATGTACTCTAGGCTTGCTCTCATCACAAATGAGATTGTCGGCTTAGGAAGTGAAGAGATGACGGAAAGATTCATCATCAAGAAGATCCTAAGAGCCTTGGATGGAAAATATGACACCGTGTGCACATTGATTCAAATGATGCCCAATTACAAAGATCTCAAGCC
Organism: Secale cereale; assembly: GCA_902687465.1. Classification (NCBI taxonomy): domain Eukaryota; kingdom Viridiplantae; phylum Streptophyta; class Magnoliopsida; order Poales; family Poaceae; genus Secale; species Secale cereale. Next base: position 715,452,426 of record LR738713.1, on the reverse strand, counting down.
AACGGAAGTCATTGGAAGAATTGTTGCTCATGAGATGTCACTCAAAGATAAAGAAGAGCTTCACAACAAGTCTAGTGGTGCTTACAAAGCCTCATGTGACGCTCCTACATCGTCAAGTGAGAAACAAGTCTTCAATGAAGAATTGAGCTTAATGGTGAAGAACTTCAACAAATTCTACAAGAATAGAAGCAAAGAAAGAAGTTCCAAGTCAAGGTCCAACAATGACAAGAGATCTTCAAATCGTGATCGAAATTGCTACAATTGTGGAAGACCCGGACACTACTCCAATAAGTGTACGGCTCCCCACAAGAGAAGAGAAGACTCACCAAAAAGGAGAAGTAGAAGAGAAGATTCACCACCAAGAGAGAGAAGGAGTATAGATGATCGTTATGAACGAAGACCTTCTCGGAGAAGCAAAGATTCGGAAAGGAAGGACAAATCATCAAGGAGCTATACAAGACGAAGACATCAAGCTCATGTTGGTGAATGGGTATCCGGTTCCGACTTCGATGACCACTCCGAGAGAAGCTACTACTCTGACTCCGAAGATACTCAAGATGAAGGTGTTGCCGGAATTGCTCTTGTGTCAACCAACTCCTACGATATATTTGACTCACCAAATGAAGGAATTGGAAGATGCTTCATGGCTAAAGGCCCTAAGGTATCACACCCCGAGTATCTTGATTTCAATAGTGATGAAGCTCACTTGCTAGGAGATGATGATTTACTTGTTGGTAGCAATAGTGATGAAACTTTTGATGATAACTATGATGAAATTGCTATTAATCATGCTAAACAAGATAAAATGAATGACAATGAAAAGGAGAAGATTGAGCGTCTAACTAAAGAACTAAACACTCTTAAGTTAGCTCATGAAACTACCTTGAAAGATCATCGAGAACCTTTAAAGACTCATGAGAAGTTACGCTTTGAAAAGCTCAACCTTGAGCAAGAGCATGAGTTCTTAAAACCAATCAATGATGATCTTCGCAAAAAAGGTTATTCTTACATTGCCAAGCGTTTACTCTTGTCTACCTACATGCCACAAGTAAAATCTAGCAACAAGAACAAGAAAGATTCTTCCTCTAGTAGTAACAATAATCATGCTAAATCCAATGATGTTGCTTCTAGTAGTTCTCTTGATTCCACTAATGATTCTCTTAGCCAAGTTACACTTGACCAATAAAATAGCTTATTGAAGGGAATTATAGAGAAATGTGTTTACAAGAACCTTGCCGGGAGTAAGCAATTTGAGGAGATTGTACTCAAGCAAGGAAGGCACCGGAAGAATCAAGGTGTTGGTTTTGAACGAAAGTTCAATGCCAATGGAGTTGAGTGGGAGGAAGATCAATACCCCAAGACGAAGTTTGTTCCTCAACAAGAGAAGTATGATCCTACTTCTTTTCAAGGGACACAAGCACAAGATGATCTTCCACTGCAAGACCACAAGCTAAAGGGCAAGGACAAGCTTCAAGAAGAGATTGATGCATTTGAAGAAGCTCCTAAGGCCTTGGTCAAGTGGATTCCCAAGACTACGTCAAGTTCTACTTCATCAAGTACGACTACAACTCCAAGGATTCCCATCACGATGGTGTGGATCCCAAAGAAGAAGAACTAGAGAGTTCTTGAGGGTGACTCCGCCAACATACTTCACTCATATCATTTTGGCGAGGACAAGTGCAAACAACTTCCATATCTTGCACTAAGTTCAAGGAGTCACAAACCCTCTTGTTGGTAAGACAAGAGACAAGGTAACCTAATGCTTTCATGGACATCATCTTGTGTGCAATTCACTCTATGTCTATGGATATCCTTGTTTGTTCCTTGTGGGACTAACCCGTGTAGGTATTGAAAGTGCAACTCACTCCAATGGATTGCTCCAAATGATCTACATCAACATTGAGCATCTACATCTTCAACACCTACATGAAGTCATCATCGACAAAACCCAAGGTTAGTTCATCCCTCTTAGGGGGGATATCACATCTAGGGGAGCTTTACTCTAACAATTGAGCTAAAGCAACTCTAATGATGTGAACACAACAATGCTTTATGTAAAAGTGGTAACCCCACTTGTGCTTAAACGATGAGTATGACCTATGATCAAATGTTCTCATTTGACTCCTAAGTCAATATACTCATATATAGATGACCTAGTCATCGCCAATTGCTTGATAGATGCTAGAATGGTTGTGCATGCTTTGCCACATGTTTCATTTGCTATCTTATTGTGTGAGCATGTTGAATGCATATTTTTCCCATTCGAGGACATCCATTTGTTGCTTTGATTGTTTGGCTCTTTTTTTTGCCAAATGGATGGACAAGAATGCCTAAGGACACCCTGTAGCTATCTATGCTTTTCTCGTCTCAAACTCTATTCATGCTACATCACAAAGCTTGATCAAGTCAGATTCGAACCACTCTGTGTGAGGAGCACTCGGAGTCCCCGATTCATCATAGACTTAAACTTCCAAAACCTCTTTGTGCATTTCGGTATGACCGAGTCATCCACTTCGGTCACACCGAGTTAACTAAGTTGATCTAGGTTTTCAATCTTGGTGCAACCAATTTGAACTTTTCGGTCACACCGAGTTGTAGTAACTGCTAGCAATTTTGCATCTCGGTGTCACCGAGTTGTTTCACTCGGTCGCACCGACAGGGTCAGGTTATATATACCGACGGGTTCAATTTTGGAAAGCTTTCCGAAGTCTTTCACCCGCGCGTGACCTGCTCTGCCTCCTCGGGTCTCCGGATCATCTCCTCGCCACTAGCGACCTCCCGCCACTGGTCGCCGTCAACGGCAATCTTCGCCGCCGTTGTCGCCGTAGCAAGTTCACCGCCGAGTTAGGGTATGAACTTGATCCTTTGTGCTGCTCTTTAACTCCGATTCGTAGCACATTGCTTTCCCATGATTCTTGCCAGGTATGAAATCTTCCTATCCAGCACAAACTCCGTCGAAAGTAGTTTTGATTTGAAAAAATTAGGGTTAGGTCTCCGCCGAACTCATCTCGGACCGACCGAGTTGTAAAAATCAGTCCCACCGATTTGGCTTAGGCCATTACACTTGCTCTTTTCGGTCTGACCAAAAATTGCAAATCGGTGCGACCGAGTTCAACTCTCTGTGAAACCCTAGCAATTTCGGTGCCACCAAACTGTGACTCGGTCTGACCGAGTTCACTAGTTCAGGCTCCAGAATTGCTTCGGTGTCACCGAGTTTAACAAATTGGTAGCTCCGAAATGCTTTCTGTAGAGAACTAAAACTAAGTTTTTCTTGTCATCTATTTTGCAAAAACTCTGTGCTTTGTGATGCTCATCCACTCTGCATCATCTACATCTATTCACATGGTCAGCTTTCAGTTTGCAGTATCAAGATGTCTGACCAGAGTGATAGCCAGAATGTGTCTGAGGAGCAAGTCAACCTGAGTGAGGGCACTAGTCCCTCTAGCAGCTATGATGAGGGTAGCAGGAGCACACCTAGTGATCCTCCTAAGGCAGCCACCAAAACCAGAAAGAAGAAAACCTCAGATACTGAGGATGAGGACTTTTTGGCTGATGAGGCCACTTCAAAGAAGAAGGTGCTCAGGAAGGAGTATGGCACAGCTGCTGCAACTAAGCCAAGTTTGAACAAGAAAGCACCTGCCAAGAGGATTCCTATGTCAAAGGCCAGATCATCTACTCAAGAGACTATGGTGTTCACACTTGAATCCAGAGATGATGAGCCAGGAGGAACTAATAAGAGAGCAAGAAAAACCACAGCTAGAGTGATTGGAAAGCCATCCGTGAGGGATGATGATGATGATGATGAAGCTGAAGAAGAAGAGGTTGTTGCACCAGCTCCTAAAGCTCAAAAGCTTATGGGAGATGCTATCAAGTGTGGGACTGCTCCTTCTAAGCCCAAGACTGCTCCCAAAGCTGCTCAAGCCACCAAGTCTGCACCCAAGAGAAGCACTAGGAACATCCCAGCCTCAGAGAAGAACAAGGCCCCAATGCCTAAGGTTGCTGAAGAAGTTGAGGCCCAAGTGCTCAGAAAGTTGAAGCCCAAGAGCCCTGATCACAATGATGCTCATCTAGTAGCAGAAGACATGAAGTTGAGGAAGGATGCAGGTCTCAGATTATGGAGAAAGACTGATCCATATGTTGTGAGGAGAAGGACTGTTGTGGACTACAGGTTTCACACCAAGGAATAGCAAGACTTCTATGAGACAGTTCTGCTCGACAAGAAGCCCATTGTGTGTGATATGAGAAGGATGGACTGGAACTTCATTGATGACAATGCAGATTACTTTCCAAATGTGCATGAAAGCTTCAAAGCATGTGGAGTTGACAAGTTTGTGGCTCAGAAGTTGACAAAGTGGAATGATGAACTCGTCATGCAATTCTACTCCACGTCTCACATTTATCCTGATGGTAGAATTGTATGGATGTCTGAAGGTACAAGGTACCAGTCAACTGTTGCTGAGTGGGCCAAGCTGACTAATGCCCCTGAAGAGCATGAGGATGATTTGGATGTGTGTGCCAAGAAGAAGCAAGACCACAACTCCATGGCAAACATGTACAAAGTGATCCCTGATGATGACTTGGAGACACATAAGTTTGGATATGTACATCACTTGCAGTCTGGTCTAGCCACTATCAACACAATCTTGAGGCATACACTGTTGCCCAAATTTGGAGATGCAAAGATGATAAGAGGACATTCAATCAACTTGCTACATATATTTGATGTGCCTCAGAAGTTCAAAGTCATGAGTCTCATTGTTGAAACAATCAAGAGGACTGATGCAGATCAGAAGAGATCATGTGGATATGCTCCACACATCCAGATGCTCATCAACTCTAAAATGGGCATAGGCACATACTTATTGGACAGAGAATATCTACCCTTGGTGCCTGACTTTGAGGACAACACAGTTGTCATGGATGAGAATGAGCCATCATCACTACAAGCACATGAAAGGAGAGAGGAAGCCAGAGTTGAGAAAGCTGCCAAGATGCCAAGTGCTGAAAAGCATCTCAAATGACCCTCAAGTCCAAACAAGACCAAATGACATATCTGATTCAAGGAACCATGAGGATTGAGAAGGGCTTGGCCACCCTAACTCGGCATCAAGAGAGCTTGGAGAGGATTATTGAGACTAAGTTCTATGATCTTGATCTGAAGGTGACAGAGATCCAGTCTGAAGTTGAGCAGCTCCAGGAGGAAGCGGAGGAGAGGAGAGGACAGGCTACCACAAATGCATTTTAGCGAGTGCCTCGAGGTCAGAGATCTGCTGTAGTGCCAGTTCCAAACACTAGAGCCACAGCATCAGCACCAGCTGCCACAGCTTCAGTGCCACCTCCAGCAGCCACTCCACCAGCTCCAACTACTTCGTCTGAAGCCTTTGTCCTTGGAGTTCTCTCTACACCTCCTCCCGAAGATCGAGCCTGAGAGACGCATAGCACTATGCATTTTCAAAAATTTTGGTAACTTGTTGCCAAAGGGGGAGAAATATGTATAGATCATAGGCTTCGAGAGAGTGTGTTTTGCCTCTTTGGTCTCTCTTGCTTTTGGTTGAACTTTATTGTGTGTTTGCTTAATACTCTATGTCCGTGTGTGAGATACTTGTTTGATCATGTGATTGATCATATGCTACCTTAATGTTTGCTTGGATGATGATATCTTTTATATTCCTTATATGATCATTCACTTTGCTTGGTGATGACTGCATGTTTTCAGTTATATATAATTTTGAGTGCTCCACCAAGATGTATGTGACATGGAAGAATAGCCCATGAACCTAATCGATTGTGCATTTGCATTCAAACACAAATTTTCAACAATGCACAAATTTAGGGGGAGCTCTTGTTTATCACATACTTCTCAAAGCGACGATGTATTTCAATCTTATTCATTTGTCGAAGCTTTGATCTATATGTTGTCATCAATTACCAAAAAGGGGGAGATTGAAAGTGCAACTATCCCTGGGTGGTTTTGGTAATTACTAACAACATATAGCTCATTGAACTAATGCTATCTCAAGATGATATTTCAGGAAAGTTCAATGATTGTCATGGCATGGACTAGGAATGTGGACCCCTCAAAATTCTAGGACAAAGGATTGGATCAAGCTCAAGACTCTACATTTACCATTTTAGTGATCCAAGATCACATTGAGTCCATAGGAAAGCCAATACTATTAAAAGGGGATGAGGTGTTGCCTAATGGGTTTCTTGCTCAAAATGCTTAGTGATATGCTCCAAAACCCTCAACCACTTTCTCACATCCACATATGTCCCAAACCAAAAGTCAAACTCGGCCCCACCGAAAATTCCTATTCGGCGCCACCGAGTTCATTTGACATAGCCACTGCCACTAAACCCTAATCATTTCGGTCTCACCGAAAGTGATCTCGGTCTCATCGAGATGGGATTGCAAACTCTCTGTTTCCCTTTGTAACATTTTGATCTCACCGAGATGAACGATCGGTCCCACCGAGTTCACAATGCAAACTCTCTGTTTCCCCTTTGTAATGTTTCGGTCCCACCGAAACGAGCGAATCGGTCCCACCGAGTTTGCCTGACCAACTCTCTGTAAGCTTATTACCAAAATCGGTCTCACCGAGATTACGTTATGCCCTAATGTGACGCCCCGAGACCGATGCGCCAGGTGTCAGCCAGTTATTCGTCGTCGTTGCCATGTCATTTGCTTGCATGTTGCACTTTGTCATGTCATCATGTGCATTTCATTAGCATGTTTTCAAAACTTGCATTCGTTCGGGCTCCCCAGCTTTCCCCGTTGTCCGTTCTGAGTCCAGACACACTCGCACGCACCCGCGGCACCTCCGAATATTTATTTTATAAGTGGCCGAAAAACGTTCTCGGAATGAGTTGAAACTTGACGGGATGTCTTATTATAGTGTAGGCAGACCGCCTGTCAAATTTCGTCGCATTCGGAGTTCGTTTGATAGCCCAACCGTTAAACCTATAGCGACATTATAGCCGGTTTATTCGTCGGACGTTTCAGTGCTCTGAAACATTCGCCGGGCCCCCCTCTCTCTCCCTCTCTTCTCAGCCCAATCTCTCTACACAACCCAGTTTCACCCCCTCGACTGCACGCCCGAAACTTCCCCGGACCCGAACCGGTCTCTCGTGACCGATGGGTCTGGATCATCCCCAAACATCCCTAATATATCATCGGTTCTTTGTTGGACTCACCTAGCCTATTTATTTTCGGACGCCCGATTGTGATCGGAGGGACCAAATAGACCTAAGCCTAACCCACCTGCTATTTAATCAGCCAACCCTAGAATTCCGGAGGATGTCCCATCCGTTCCCCCCACCGATCCCGAAGCCGCCGCCATTCTCTTCCTCGGGTTCATCGCCGAACCACCCGCAGCCAACCAGCTCCTCCCGATCCAAATCCCCTCGACCAACCCGTTCGCTCTCCTCGTCAACCTGGGAGACAAGCTCCTCCCCTCGACCCCGCCATCCGTCGCGCCACCGGAGCCTCGAGTCACTGCACTGTCGTCCTTCGGCCCTGCAGCCGCGAGCTCCAGCTCCTCGTCCCGTGCCCGTAGCAGCCACCGTCCTGCCTCCGCCCTCGACTCCAGGTCCGGCCGCCGCCGACGACCGTGATCAGGACCAGCTTCGTCGCCGCCCGAGTTCATCGGGGCTTCAGCCAGCGCCAGCGCCAGCGCGTAGGGGCGATCAGGCCCAGCGCCCCCCCCCCCCTTCCGGCCTCGCTCCCCTTCCGGCCTCCAGGCCCAGCCAGTGCCTCGTCAGCCCATCACCAGATCCGGCCTTGGGCCCAAGGTGAGCAGCCCTCCCCTTCGCCCCGCCTTTGTTTTTTTATCCTTATTAGGCCGGCCCATCAGTTTCAGCCCGTTTCTATTTTTATTCCTGCGGCGAATTTAGCTATTATCCCAGGTTTTCAGAATTGCAGAAAAACCCTCAATCATCGTTCATATAATAACTTCACATCTGTGCATCACATGTAAAAACTTTATATATGAAAAATGCTCAGAATGTTGTGTAGATTATTAATATGCCACTTTCATTCATGTTAAAATGTCTATATTGCTATTTGCATAAGTTTGCTTAAATAACATGCTAAAATGATTTAATTCATAACTAAATAACCATAGCTCCAAATTTAATAAACTTTATATGTTAATGGGGTGGAAAAATGTGTAGAATAACATGGTGCCCCTTGTTTTGCTGTTTAACAACATTAAAATGGTGTAATAGGCACAACAGTACCAAATTCATAATATGAACATGGGGATTTTCCGGAATTGTTGTTTGTCATTCCGGCCTCATTTAAACTTCTCTAGAAAGGTAGTTTGTTTTTGCTTCACCTCTTGCCATGTTAACGAACATTTAACCTTGTCTTGTAAATAAATGAGAGTCAACTAAATAAATAACATGTGGTGTTTCGTCAATATGCAACTCATTGCATATTGAGCTCCACTTAACTTGTAGTATTGTTTGTGCACTTTGCCATGCCATGCATATTTAAACCGGACATGCATCATATTTGTTTGTGCATCATGCCATGGTTATGATATGTGTGTTTACCATGTTGTTTGCTTCTTTCCGGTTTGCTTCCCTCGTTAGCTTCGGGTTCGTTCCGTAGTTGTGAGGATTTGTTCGACTACTTCATGGACTTGTTCTTCTTCCTTGCGGAATCCCAGGCAAGATGACCATACCCTTGGATACCTTCACTATCATTGCCATGCTTAGTTGTCTCGATGCTATCGTTACATGTCGCGCTACCCATCATTATTGTCAGCCTCTCCTTGTTGCCATGAAACCTCTAACCTTTGAAACCTTCCTAGCAAAACCATTGTTTGGCTATGTTACCTGCTTGCTCAGCCCCTCTTATAGCATTGCTAGTTGCAGGTGAAGATGAAGATTGTTCCATGTTGGAACTTGATTCTTTGGGAATATCACAATATCTATTATTATTATTAACACACCTATATACTGGGCATGGGTGGAAGGCTTTGCCTTTTGCTCGGTGTTTTGTTCCACTCGTGCCACCTTAGGAGCCGATAAACCGGCATTATGTTCCTTGATTTTGCGTTCCTTACACGGTTGGGTATATGGGGACCCCTTGACAGATCGTCTTTGAATAAAACTCCTCCAGCAAGGCCCAACATTGGTTTTAATTTGCCTCATAATAATAAAAAACTTAATTAATTAATTGCATAGGGGTTCATGTCCCCGGGTTCTTAATTCTACATAACAGGGGGGCCAGTGCTGATGGTGTTGGTCCCAAACTAGAGCCACTTGCGGTGCCACCCAGTTATCTGGGGTCTTCGGTTGCTGTACGTATTGCTCATCCGGACGTGGCCTGAGACGAGATACGCGCGGCTACTATCAGGGTGTCGGCACGCCGGGAGGTCTTGCTGGACTTGTTTTACCATTGTCGAAATGTCTTGTGCACCGGGATACTGAGCCTGATCGGATTTCCCTAAGATAAGGGGAAATAATTATTATTACTTCAGCTGATCGTGAGAGCTTGTGATGGGCTAAGTTGGGACACCCCTGCAGGGTTATGATCTTTCGAAAGCCGTGCCCGCGGTTATGTGGCAGATTGGAATTTGTTAATGTCCGGTTGTAGAAAAGTTGACAGAGGATCCGAAGTAAAACACACAACTGTGTGAGTAACCGTGACTGTCTCTTTTCACTTTGAGAAGAGAACACGGTGGGGTTATGTTTGACTCGTAGGTAGTTCGGGATCTTTAGCGACCACTACTAGTTTGCGACCGCTTGCGTAGATGCTCATCTTATTCTTGTACTCGTAAGTTAGCCACCATATTTTGCTTAGCCGCTGCTGCAACCTCACCACTTAACCTCTCCTTACCCATTAAGCTTTGCTAGTCTTGATACCCATGGTTATGGGATTGATGAGTCCTCGTGGCTCACAGATACTACAACACCAGATGCAGGTATCGCTGAGAACAGTGCAGGAGATGGTTCAGAACTTCAGTGGGAGTTCGATGAAGAGCGTAGCCGTATGTGTTGTTTTTCGACGATCAGTAGTGGTTCCTACTAGGGGCGATCGGGCCTTGTGTTTTGGTATCTTTCATTTGGATCTTCGCCCGTAGTCGGGTTGTGATGTTACTTGGATGATGATTTGCTTATGTAATGTATTGTGTGACGTGGCGAGTGTAAGCCAACTATCCTTTTGCAATTTCATCCCTATTTTTTACATGAGTCGTGCAAAGATACCAAACTTGAGATCATTCCAGAATGGGCTTATACCTTTAAGTCGTGCCTCGACACGTAGGAGGTATAGTCCCATCCTGGGCATTACACCTAACCCTAATGAAATCAGTCCCACCGAGTTGATCATATCGGTCCCACCGAAATGCCTAACAGTCACATTATGAACTAAATCGGTCTGATCGAGTTCTCTGAATCGGTCCCACCGAGTTTGGTAAATTGTGTGTAACCGTTAGATTTTGTGTGGAGGCTATATATACCCCTCCATCCACTCTTCACTCGTGGAGAGAGCCATCAGAACATACCTACACTTCCATCATTCATGTTCTGAGAGAGAACCACCTATTCAAGTGTTGAGATCAAGATATCCCATTCCTACCATATGAATCTTGTTCTATAGCCTTCCCAAGTTGCTTTCCACTCAAATCTTTATTCCACCATATCCAAATCTGTGAGGAGTTGTTTGAGTGTTGGGGAGACTATCATTTGAAGCATTTGAGCAAGGAGTCCATCATCAACACACCATCTATTACCTTTTGGAGGGTGGTGTCTCCTAGATTGGTTAGGTGTCACTTGGGAGCCTCCGACAAGATTGTGGAGTTGAACCAAGGAGTTTGTAAGGGAAAGGAGATCACCTACTTCGTGAAGATCTACCCCTAGTGAGGCAAGTCCTTCGTGGGCGATGGCCATGGTGGGATAGACAAGGTTGCTTCTTCGTGGACCCTTCGTGGGTGGAGCCCTCCGTGGACTCGCGCAGCCGTTACCCTTCGTGGGTTGAAGTCTCCATCAACTTGGATGTATGATAGCACCACCTATCGGAACCAAGACAAAAACATCCATGTCTACACTTGCGTTTGCTCCCTCCAAACTCCTCCCTTTACCTTCATATGCAATTTTTTTACTTTCTACTGCTATACTCTTAGAATTGCATGTGTAGGTTGATTGCTTGACTTGTGCTAAGTTGCTAAAATCTGCGAAGAACTAAAATTGGGAAAAGGCTAGATTTTTATTTGGTCAAGTAGTCTAATCACCCCCCCCCCCCTCTAGACATACTTTCAATCCTACAGCCGTACACTCATTGTAGTAGTGTCCGGGTCTTCCACAGTTGTAGCAATTCTGATCACGACTTGAAGATCTCTTGTCATTGTAGGACCTTGACTTTGAACTTCTCTCTTTGCTTCTATTCTTTTAGAACTCGTTGAAGTTCTTCACCATTAAGCTCAATTCATCATTGAAGACATGTTTCTCACTTGATGGTGTAGGAGCGTCACATGAGGCTTTGTAAGCACCACTAGACTTGTTGTGAAGCTCTTCTTTATCCTTGAGTGACATCTCATGAGCAACAATTCTTCCAATGACTTCCGTAGGCTTGAGATCTTTGTAATTGAGCATCATTTGGATCAATGTGCACACGGTATCATATTTTCCATCCAAGGCTCTTAGGATCTTCTTGATGATGAATCTGTCATTCATCTCTTCACTTCCTAAGCCGGCAATCTCATTTGTGATGAGAGCAAGCCTAGAGTACATTTCAGCAACACCTTCACCATCCTTCATTTTGAACTTGTCAAGTTGACTTTGAAGCACATCCAACTTGGATTCCTTGACGGAGTTGGGACCTTCGTGCATATCAATCAAAGTGTCCCAAATTTCCTTTGCATTCTCAAGACGGCTGATTTTGTTGAATTCTTCGGGGCATAATCCGTTGAAGAGGATATCGCAACCTTGAGCATTGTATTGCAGCATCTTCAACTCTTCTGCGGATGCTTCACGATTCGGTTCCTTCCCATCGAAGAATTCACCTTGCAAACCAATACACACAATAGCCCAAACGGTGGGGTTATGTCCAAGAATATGCATTTTCATCTTATGCTTCCAACTAGCAAAATTAGTACCATCAAATTATGGACCCCTCTACGGTGGTAACTTCCCTCGCTAGACGCCATACTCTCCTAGGTTGTGAAACCAAAGCTATGATCACGAAAGCTATGGAAAACACGGCAAATGGAGACCAAAGCTCTGATACCACTTGTAGGATCGAAAGTATGTCTAGAGGGGGTGATTAGACTACTTGACCAAATAAAAAACTAGCCTTTTCCCAATTTTAATTCTTGGCAGATTTTAGCAACTTAGCACAAGTCAAGCAATCAACCTACACATGCAATTCTAAGAGTATAGCAGCGGAATGTAAAACAATTAGATATGAAGGTAAATGGAGGAGTTTGGAGGAGAAAACGCAAGTGTAGACACGGATGTTTTTGTCGTGGTTCCGATAGGTGGTGCTATCGTACATCCACGTTGTTGGTGACTTCAACCCACGAAGGGTAACGGTTGCGCGAGTCCACGGAGGGCTCCACCCACGAAGGGTCCACGAAGAAGCAACCTTGATTATCCCACCATGGCCATCGCCCACGAAGGACTTGCCTAACTAAGGTAGATCTTCACGAAGTAGGCGATCTCCTTGCACGTACAAACTCATTGGTTCAACTCCACAATCTTGTCGGAGGCTCCCAAGTGACACCTAACCAATCTAGGAGACACCACTCTCCAAAAGGTAATAGACGGTATGTTGATGATGAACTCCTTGCTCAAATGCTTCAAATGATAGTCTCCCCAGCACTCAAACAACTCCTCGCATATTTGGATATGGTGGAAGATTGATTTGAGTGGAAAGCAACTTGGGGAAGGCTAGAGAACAAGATTCATATGGTAGGAATGGAATATCTTGATCTCAACACTTGAGTAGGTGGTTCTCTCTCAGAACATGTATGTTGGAAGTGTAGGTATGTTCTGATGGCTCTCTCCATGAGTGAAGAGTGGGTGGAGGGGTATATATAACCTCCACACAAAATCTAACCGTTACACACAATTTACCAAACTCGGTGGGGCCGATTCAGAGAACTCGGTCAGACCGATTTAGTTCATAATGTGACCGTTAGGCATTTCGGTAGGACCGATATGATCAACTCGGTAGGACCGATTTCATTAGGGTTAGGGCATAACCTAATCTCGGTGATATTGATTACTCAAACTCGGTAGGACCTATTTTGGTAATAAGATTACAAAGAGTTGGTCAGGCAAACTCGGTGGGACCGATTCGCTCGTTTCGGTTTGACCGAAACGTTACGAAGGGGAAACGGAGAGTTTGCATTGCGAACTCGGTGGGACCGATCGCTCATCTCGGTGAGACCGAAATGTTACGAAAGGAAATAGAGAGTTTGCAATCCCATCTTGTGGGGACCCCGACTTGGAAGTCGAGATCACCGAATGCACGTGTACAGTGATCCCAGAGATCAATGCTCACTGAACACACAGAAGCTGAAATAACAAGAGTCTTACATCCATACAAATAGTCTTACATGAATTAAGGCCATTATGGCCAAGTCTTACATAGATAGAGCCTCACGGGCTAAATAGCAAATAACTCAAGTAGCGGAAGTCTTCAATAAAACGGGTAGAACCCATGCCATCTGCCTTAACCCTACAGGCATTCTGACTGGGATAGCGTCCTAGTTCGCATGGTCGTCTCCAAGGAATTCTTCCTCATAATCCTGCTCTTCCATGCCTGGCCAATTAAATAACCAGTGGCAAGCCAATGAGTACTTTGAATGTACTCGCAAGCAACCCGTGATGTGGTTCAAGTAACAATGCAATTGAATAATAATGAACGATCTAGCAGGAGGCTAGAACAACATGTTGTCATCAAGCTTATGCATCAATAACCTCGCGTAACCTCGAGAACAGGTTACCGACATCAACATGAATATGATTCATCGCACTGAGTCAAGTCACCATTTTGACTCATCACACACAATGTATCACCAATGAAGTAAAATTCTGGACATAGTTTAAGTAGCACCACCCAACTGTCCATGACCGTGGACCCGGCTATTCGAATAGTTTTACACTCTGCAGAGGTTGCGCACTTTACCCACAAGATCCGGGGAACTTCCGTGTCATCCACGACCCGCGGTACCTCAAGTACCCGGGGTAAGCACCCGGTCATTACCTTTCCTTAGGCGACACTAACATAGAGTCCACTCGTTGGCACACGGCCTTTGGGGTACAAACAATAGATCACGGGACTTGCCCTAATTCAATGTTCACGCGTACCCGAAGGGACCAACGGTGTGTCCGGTGCCCTGTAAAAACAGTCATGGCCGTCTATCCAAGCACGACCCCGTCCCGGGAAAGACCTCAAGTCTTCCCGTCACTAGTAATGCGGGCACCATGCTAGTATCGACCTAAGTAATCAACAAAGCCCCGTCCCATAAGGGGTAGTGTGGTTGCACATGTTTGGTTGGGACGGTAGTCACACATAAATCTAATCCATCATTCCACCATGCACATGATATTACCGGCACATCACTTCTTTCTCAAGTGATGACCTAACACTTCATCACCCTCGGGCATTAGGGGCACCCGATGGGTTCATGCAAAGTTTTCAACTACGGGGGGGTTCATATCACACATGCATCACATAAGCATCAAGATCAAATATTGCATGTCACCTAGCACATAGCAAGATCAACAATAAAGCATGCATCATGTGGTGGTTCATCTAGGTTACCATCGTAACCCTAATCATCATGCATCGGAAACCAACGGGTTTCGAAGAACAAGTGTATCATGGTCAAAGGGCTGCTTGCCTGGATTGGCTTGGTCTTCAAAGTCTTCAAGTCCTTCTCCTTCTTCTCCCACAGCAACTTCGTCAAATACGGGATCTATACGTCGCATAATAATAACGGAAAAATAAGAATACAATTAAAACAGAAAAACCAAGGTGCTCAGAAAAATGTCAACTCATTTTTGTAAAATACTAGAGGGTTTTCTAAGATGGGGAAAAATCTTAGTTGGAGTTTTGGAGATGCAGAATAGGATATATTGATTTTTGAACAGGAGTTATACTGCCCAAATTTGAATTTAAATTTGAACAGTACAGAAAAGTTTCATGGATTTGAATGAAAGTAGTACCATTAAATAGGTTGGAATATTACAAGATTTTAGGAGTTGGAAATATTTAATTTGGATCAATATTCTTTTCTGCATAAATGTTTGAAACATTAACAGAAAAGAAAAAGAAAAAGGGTTCCTGTGCACTGGGCCAGAAGTGGCCACAGTGCACGGCCCAGACGGCTCGGCCTGGCCGCACGGAGCCAGCGCGCGCGCACGTCAGGTTTCAAACCTGACGGGCGGGGCCCGTGGGTCAGTGGCACAGAGGAGGGGAGAGAGGTGGGGGATGACAGGCGGGGCCCGCCTGTCATCTCTAACCCCGTGGTCACGGCGGCGGCGAGCTCACCGGCGACGACTCCGGCCACGACGACGGCAACAGAGGCCAGGGACGGACTCAGCGGCGTGTTGCGGTTGCAGTGGTGGTAGCGCGGCACGGCGGGGAGCCCTGGTTCGCCGACGACGAGGTGCGACGACGGAGGCTCGTCGGAGGTCAGTTGCAGCGGCCGTTTCCGACTGCAAACAGATGGGGAAAGAGAGGGGAAAGGGTCAGTGGTGTGTTGTGGTTCCGAAACGGGCGGAAGGAGCGGCCGGGGAGGCCTGTACCTCGAGATCGCCGGCGGCCCGACGCGGCGGAGCTCCGGTCGATCCCGAGCACAGGGGCGCTCCGGGGCTGAACTGAGGGTGCAGGAGGGACTAGGGGAGAGTTGTGAGGCTGGTGGTGGTGTTGGAAGAGCTCGGGGAGGTCTTTATATAGGGCCCCGACGAGGACCCGTGGTCTAGTGCGCCGGCGAGCTCCGGCTCGTCGCTACAGCGCACGGGAGGCGACGGGGTTGAGTCTGGGGAGTTGCTGGACGAGTCCTACGCCCAGCTGAGGCAAGAGGAGGAGCGGGGGAGCAACAGGGAGGCGCGCGCGTGTGGAGCAGAGGACTGGCCGAAGCGGGCGGCCGGTGCGCGTGCGGCGACGGCCACTAGAGGGCGCAGGAGGAGGGGGACAGCACCGGTGGGGGCTGCGGACGTCGAGGCACGTTGGGAGGCGCGAGGGGGAGGCTCGAGGTTGTCGGGGGTCAACGATTGGCCCAAGCCAGCGTGTGAGCTGCACTGTTCACGCGCTCTGGAGCGCGCGTATGGCTGGCATCAGCATGCTCTCGCCGGCTTGGTCCGTTCCAGCGTGCCCAACAGTGTCTGGTGAGTAGAGGGAGTAGTAAAGAATTGCCCTAAGGCATTGGATGCTCTGGGGTGTAGAGAGAGAGTGAGAGTGCTGGTAAAAATGGTGAAAGATGGGTGCACAGCAAGGTAAAGCTGGGGTTTCACCCCCCAATCATGGAGATGAGGTGCTGGGGGAGTTACTGGGGTTTACTAGTAACCCTATGAGTCTGTGGTAAAGAGATGAGGCCATGGAGAAAAGTGAAAGTGGTAAAAATGGGGGTTTTAGAATTTCTGCAGAAGGTGTTTGATCTGTGTTTGCTCAAGCAAATGAGGTCCACTTGACATGGCACTTGATAGGGTTGAAAGGCATGAGAAAATAGGGTGCTTCACCAAATTTGGGCTCATTTGAAGAAACTAGCCAATGTAACTTTGGTGAACCCTAGAAATCAACAGAAATAGTTTCATCTTGATTGAGTCAAGCTAATCATCTCCCCTTGATGCACCACTTAGTGTAGCATCCTCATTTGGGGTATTGATCATGCTCACAAAGTTTGAGGCTCCAGATAAAAAGTTGGTAATGTAAAGTTGTTCAAATTCGCATTTTAACAGGAAGGGTTTTGAGGTGATCTGATCAAGTTGCTCTATTCCAAATCTTGTGCCATTTGGTCTAGGTGCCTTATTTGGCCATTCTAGCATGTGCACCAAGTTTGAGAGCATTTGGACAAGTTTGGCAATGTAAAGTTGCTCAAACTTCAAATATGAACAGAATGGTTATGAAGGGGTTTGAGGGGGTTTCCTTGATCTCCAATGCATGAGGCTTTGCAAGATCATCAAATATGTCATATATGACATGATAGAATTTCCCTGGAATTTTTGGAGAAAAATTCCTTTGTAAATATTTCAAAAGCTTGAAATATCCAGAAAGGATTTTAGAGGGTTCAGCCCATTATTTTGAACATGACCAAGTGTTGAAATTCTTATATATGGACAATATATGTCCTCTGAGTTTCTCTGAATTTTGGCAAATATTTTTGAAACATTTAAATAATTTTCCCCTATTAAAGACCATTTCTGGCCTTAAGAAAAAGCTTTTAAATAAAATAGGAAAATAACTTCTAAAATTATACCGTTGTGGTTTCTGGGAGTCCTATGACTACTAGGTCTCAAATAAACCTTTTGAAAAAGTTTTCACACCCTTAATCAAGTACTTGCAGTGCAAATCTCAATTCAGGGGTTTTTGGAAAACTAAATTTATAAAATGCTTTTTGGCCAAATTAATTTTGTAAGAAAATACTATATTGCTATATAACACTTGGCATGATCATTGGGCAGAAGTTTTGGATAAGGAGATGAAATCTACAAGATATCATAGTTGACTTTAATGAGCACATGAAAAAGCAAATGAAGAAAACTCAAATCCCAAATAAAAGCCAAATGATGCTAAAAAAAATTTGCTGGTCCAAATTTTCATGCTTCAAAGTTACAAACAACATGTTACAAAATGCAGGGTGTGACAGACCTACCCCCCTTACAAGAATCTCGTCCCCGAGATTCCTAAACTAGGGCTTAAAAGAGGTCGGGAAACTCGGATCTAAGATAGTCTTCTCATTCCCAGGTTGCTTCTGCTTCGGTGTGGTTGCTCCACTGGACCTTGAAGTACTTGATGGTACGGCTCCGCGTACGTCGTTCTGCTTCGTCCAGAATACGAATGGGCTTCTCGCGGTAGGTCAAATCAGGCTGCAGATCAATGGCTTGGTGATCCACATCCTTGTAGAGACTGGGCTTGTCTGGAACCTGGAGACATTTCCGGAGTTGTGACACATGGAACACATTGTGCACATCGGATAGCTCAGGTGGTAGTTCCAACTGATAAGCCACTTCTCCTCGTCGTGCAGTGATCTCAAAGGGTCCAATGAACCTTGGTGCGAGCTTCCCCTTGACATGGAAACGCTTGGTTCCCTTCAGAGGAGTCACCCGCAGGTACACCTGGTCCCCAACATGGAAACTCATGTCTCGGCGTCGAGTGTCAGCATAACTCTTCTGCCTTGACTTGGCTGCCTTTAGTCGCTCTCTGACTAGTTGGACTTGCTCTTCTGCTGCGCGGAGAACATCCGGTCCAAAGACTAGTCCTTCTCCAGTCTCTGACCAGTTGAGGGGTGTGCGACATCTGCGTCCGTACAACACCTCAAATGGTGCCATCTGAAGGCTTGACTGGTAACTGTTGTTATAGGAGAACTCGGCAAAAGGGAGACAGTCTTCCCACTTGGCTCCATATGCCAGGACACAGGCTCGGAGCATGTCTTCGAGAATCTGATTGACTCGCTCAGTTTGACCTCCGGTCTGTGGGTGGAAAGCTGTGCTGAAAGACAACTTGGTTCCCAAGGCTTCTTGGAACTTCTTCCAGAACCTTGAGGTGAACTGGGTTTCTCGATCTGACACAATCTCCTTGGGAACACCGTGAAGACTTACGATTCGGTCGATGTAGAGAGCTGCCAGCCGGTTGCCATCATAAGTGGTCTTGACAGGAATGAAATGAGCCACCTTGGTCAAATGATCGACTATGACCCAGATAGAATCATGTCCTCTATTCGACCTTGGTAATCCAGTGATGAAGTCCATTCCGACTTTGTCCCACTTCCACTCAGGAACCTTGAGTGGTTGAAGCAATCCAGCGGGTCGCTGATATTCAGCCTTGACCTTTTGGCACACATCACACTTTGCAACATAGGTTGCAATCTCTCTCTTCATACCGTGCCACCAGAATCGTGCCTTCAAGTCTTGGTACATCTTGGTTCCTCCGGGGTGGATGGAATACGGGGTGTCGTGGGCTTCTTGCAGAATCAGCGTCTTCAACTCGGTGTTGTTTGGTACGCAGAGACGACCTTTGTACCAAACAATCCCGTGCTCGTCTTCGGAGAATCCTGGGGCCTTGTCCATCTTCATCTTCCTCTTGATACCTTCAATGCTTGCGTGTCCATCTTGAGCCTTCTTGACGTCGTCCAGCAGGGTCGGTCTGACTTCCAAATGATCCAGAAATCCGGGGGTGACCAATTCCAAACTGAATTGTTCGATCTCCTTAAACAAGGCTGGCTGCCTTTCTTGAATAATGACATTCAAAGAGCAAGCCTTCCTGCTTAAGGCATCGGCCACCACGTTGGCCTTCCCAGGGTGATACTGAACACTGAGGTCATAATCTTTGATGAGTTCCAACCATCTCCGCTGCCTCATGTTCAACTCTTTTTGGGTGAAAATATACTTCAGACTTTTGTGGTCTGTGTAAATCTCACACCGTTTCCCTAGGAGGTAATGCCGCCATGTCTTCAAGGCATGAACTACTGCCGCTAGCTCAAGATCGTGAGTAGCGTAGTTCTCCTCATGAGGTCGTAGCTGCCTGGAGAGGTATGCTATGACGCGGCCTTCTTGCATCAGAACGCTTCCCAATCCGGTTCGAGAGGCATCACAATATATCACGAACTCCTTGTGAATATCAGGTGTTGCCAGAACTGGGGCGGTGGTCAATCTCTTCTTGAGCTCTTGGAAGCTCTCTTCGCATTTTGGCGTCCACTCGAACTTCTTGTCCTTCTTGAGGAGCTGAGTCATTGGTCGTGCAATGCTAGAGAATCCTTCCACGAACTTGCGGTAATAGCCCGCTAATCCGAGGAAGCTTCTGACTTCCTTGACGGTCGTTGGAGATTGCCATTGGGTCACAGCTTTGATTTTTGCAGGATCAACAGATAATCCTTCTTCGGTCAAGACATGACCTAAGAATCCAACTTTGTGCAGCCAAAACTCACACTTGCTGAATTTGGCATATAGTTGGTGCTCACGAAGCTTGTCTAGGACCATCCTCAGATGCTGCTCATGCTCTTCCTCCGACTTCGAGAACACAAGGATGTCATCAATGAAGACAACAACGAACTTGTCCAAATATTCCATGAAGACTTTATTCATGAGATACATGAAGTAAGCTGGGGCATTGGTTAACCCAAAAGACATGACCGTGCACTCGTACAGGCCATATCTAGTTACGAATGCCGTCTTCGGAATATCTTGGGGTCTGATCTTCAGCTGGTAATACCCAGATCTAAGGTCGATCTTGGAGAATACCTTGGCTCCGCTGAGTTGATCAAACAGATCTTCGATCTTGGGAAGTGGATACTTGTTCTTGATTGTAACTTCATTGAGGGAACGATAGTCAATGCATAAGCGGATGGTACCGTCCCTCTTTGCCACAAACAGAACAGGAGATCCCCAAGGGGAGGCACTCGGGCGGATAAATCCTTTCCTTAGCTGCTCTTCTAGCTGCTTCTTCAACTCGGCTAGTTCTTCCGTCCCCATTCTATAAGGCTTCTTATAGATGGGTCCTGCTCCGGGCACGAGCTCGATGATGAACTCAATGTCACGGTCAGGGGGCATTCCCGGTAGTTCATCCGGAAAGACATCAGGATACTCACATACCACCGGTACTTGGTCTAGCCCAACTTCCGACAGACAGTTGATTTTATCGGCTTGAGCGGAAGAGGAGTTGGGGGCAAACTTGACTTCTACACCTTGGTCATTGGTCACAGTGACTGTCCGATTGGCACAGTCTAACAAGCCTTGGTGCTTGCTGAGCCAATTCATACCTAAGATCACATCCAAGCCTTGCGATCTCAGGACGATAAGGTCTGCTAGGAAGTCTACACCATTAATGGTAATACTGACTCCTTTACAGCCTATCTTGGCTCTCATCTCGGCTCCGGGGGTTTGTACCACCATAGGGTTATTCAGGGGTGTAGGGGTCATGCCACTTTTTAATGCAAATCTTTGAGTGACAAATGAATGCGTTGCTCCAAAATCAAACAAGACAGTTGCAGGTGCTGAGTTGACAAGGAACGTACCCAGCACGACGTCCGGGTCTTCCTGGGCTTCTTCAGCAGTGACGTGATTCACACGCCCCTTCCCATAGTTCGGCGGATTGCGAGGAGCTGGGTTCCTTGGTGGCATTACACGGCCTTGTCCCTGGTTCTGCGCATTGGGGCGCGGGGCATCAGGCTTCTTGTTGGGGCACACCCTGGAGATGTGTCCGGGCTGACCACACCCAAAGCAAGTGACTTGATTTGGAGCGTTGATCTTGTTGCCACCATTGGTATTGGGGTTGAAGGCTGGCCTGGGGTTGGCATACTGCTGAGGCTGAGGATTGGCACGAGGTACAGGAGCTCTTGGCTGCTGATAGGTTGGCTTGGCCGGGGCTGACTGCCACGGACGAGGCTTCTGGTTGCTGGAACTTCCCTTACTGATCAACTAGCGTTTGCGAGTGTCTTCCAAAGCACGCCGCTTGTCTTCAAGCATAAGTGCCTTGTTCACCAGGTCAGGGAAAGACGGGCAGTCGCACACGACAAGCGAATATTGCAGAGTCTGGTTAAGGCCTTCCATGAAGCGCTCCCTTTTGGCAGCATCAGTGCTGACATCCTCAGGGGGATACCTTGACAGAATACTGAACTTCTGCATGTACTCCTTGACAGTGCCACTTCCTTGCTTCAGGGCTCGGAACTCGCGCTTTTTGATAGCCATGACTCCAGAAGGAATGTGGGCCTTGCGGAATTCTGCCTTGAAGTTAACCCAAGTGATGTCTTGTTCAGCACGCATGACCTTGAATCCATCCCACCAAGCTCTTGTGGTTCCCCCGAGGCAGTGGGCTGCATAAGCCACCTTCTCGCGATCTTCGGTGCATCCGACTAGTTCCAGAATCTCCTCAATGGAACGGACCCAGTCATCAGCATCCAGGGGTTCAGCAGTCTCGATGAAGGTTGGCGGTGCATGCTTCTTGAACTCTGCCAACGTGGAACGTCCATTGCCATTCCCCGCCGGCTGGCGGTTGTTGGCGACAGCTTGAGCAATCAGCTGAAGAGCTGCAGTGTTGGCTTGGCGTTCCTCTCGGAAAGCTTGGAGAAGTTGAGCCATGTCCATGCTTGGAGGAGGTGGTGGAGCTTGGTCGTTGGTTTGGTCGTGGTCTGTCTCTGGCTGAGAGGATGCTCCGGCTTCGGGCTGCTGGGTAAAGGTACCAGTACGAGTTACAACAGGCATCCAGTTGGAGCGGTAAAAGGTCTCATGACTCGGAAGAGGAAAAGAAAGATAGATGGGTGCCTAGTAAGGGGGTGGGTGTGACACCAAATCAAATCATGCAAGGGCCGAGAGGCCAAAACACATTCATTAAAATCCAAATGGGTGATGTAGTCGTTTACACATTCCCGAAGGAAGATTACGACTTACATCCAGACACGACAAAAGCTAGCACTAGATGGTTTCATATGAACCATACAAGGACTCGACTGCGCATAGGGGTTACACGACCTATCCTACCGTAGGGGTTACAACGGGCATATCCGAGTAGCGAATAATGCCTAGGCGGCGGAATGCTCGGTCGCGTATTCCGGTTCTTTTGGGTCTTCCTCCTTGTCTTCATCTGACTGGGCTCCCTTGTCACTTGAGGGAGTGGGGGAGTGGAGGAGTTGGATACGACGGTGCTTCGACGGTGGTGCAGGAAAAAGCTTGCGGTATTCCCTTGCTGTCATCCGGCGTCGCCGAGGTGGTTCTTCACCCTTGGAAGACACATCCTCGGAGGGTCTTCCGCCTCGATATGCGATAGCGGATTGTCCAGAAGGTGCTCCTTCCTTCTTGATCCTTTTTGCCTTCTCTTGAGCTCGACGAAGAAGTGCCTTGGTCTTGTAAAGTTCTTCTCGAAGCTTCATTGATTCCGAGGCCAAGTCTTGTGCCAAGCTGTCGGCACATAGACTGAAGTAGGTCTGGAACCGAAGCGAGAGTCCATCCTTCAATGGAGGGGCTAGTGCGCTGCTTTCTTCGTCACCTTCCTTTCGGTAAGGTAAGAAGCGAGTTGCCATCTTGGCTGCCATCTCCGGAAGAAGCTCGCGGAGACGGGTTAGTGCCTTGAGTGCAGCAGCCTCGGCAGCAAGTGGTAGTGTCGTCATCTGGGGTCCCTCGAAGAACCAACTTGTGGGAGGATCGTTTGCCTTCACAATCACTTCCACATGGTACTCCACCTCAGTATCGCTCACCCAATGCTCGTGGTAGGTGAGGATGGGTGCTCGGTGGAACTGACACTCCTGGAGGCTATCCTCGAGAAGTAGGGGAAACCCAGTGGTCAGGTGCTCTTCGGGAACAGCGGCCATCTACAAAGGTGGAATAGGAGGGTTAATAAGCTGAGGAAATCTTAGGTTTAGAAAAGAAGAGAGGTTCAGAAGGTTTTGAAAAAGGGGGGTCTCGGCTAACTAACGTCCATGCTAACTAAGGCTTCCTACAGTCAGGATGGCTCTGATACCAGCTCTGTGGGGACCCCGACTTGGAAGTCGAGATCACCGAATGCACGTGTACAGTGATCCCAGAGATCAATGCTCACTGAACACACAGAAGCTGAAATAACAAGAGTCTTACATCCATACAAATAGTCTTACACAAATTAAGGCCATTATGGCCAAGTCTTACATAGATAGAGCCTCACGGGCTAAATAGCAAATAACTCAAGTAGCGGAAGTCTTCAATAAAACGGGTAGAACCCATGCCATCTGCCTTAACCCTACAGGCATTCTGACTGGGATAGCATCCTAGTTCGCATGGTCGTCTCCAAGGAATTCTTCCTCATAATCCTGCTCTTCCATGCCTGGCCAATTAAATAACCAGTGGCAAGCCAATGAGTACTTTGAATGTACTCGCAAGCAACCCGTGATGTGGTTCAAGTAACAATGCAATTGAATAATAATGAACGATCTAGCAGGAGGCTAGAACAACATGTTGTCATCAAGCTTATGCATCAATAACCTCGCGTAACCTCGAGAACAGGTTACCGACATCAACATGAATATGATTCATCTCACTGAGTCAAGTCACGATTTTGACTCATCACACACAATGTATCACCAAAGAAGTAAAATTCTGGACATAGTTTAAGTAGCACCACCCAACTGTCCATGACCGTGGACCCGGCTATTCGAATAGTTTTACACTCTGCAGAGGTTGCGCACTTTACCCACAAGATCCGGGGAACTTCCGTGTCATCCACGACCCGCAGTACCTCAAGTACCCGGGGTAAGCACCCGGTCATTACCTTTCCTTAGGCGACACTAACATAGAGTCCACTCGTTGGCACACGGCCTTTGGGGTACAAACAATAGATCACGGGACTTGCCCTAATTCAATGTTCACGCGTACCCGAAGGGACCAACGGTGTGTCCGGTGCCCTGTAAAAACAGTCATGGCCGTCTATCCAAGCACGACCCCGTCCCGGGAAAGACCTCAAGTCTTCCCGTCACTAGTAATGCGGGCACCATGCTAGTATCGACCTAAGTAATCAACAAAGCCCCGTCCCATAAGGGGTAGTGTGGTTGCACATGTTTGGTTGGGACGGTAGTCACACATAAATCTAATCCATCATTCCACCATGCACATGATATTACCGGCACATCACTTCTTTCTCAAGTGATGACCTAACACTTCATCACCCTCGGGCATTAGGGGCACCCGATGGGTTCATGCAAAGTTTTCAACTACGGGGGGGTTCATATCACACATGCATCACATAAGCATCAAGATCAACTATTGCATGTCACCTAGCACATAGCAAGATCAACAATAAAGCATGCATCATGTGGTGGTTCATCTAGGTTACCATCGTAACCCTAATCATCATGCATCGGAAACCAACGGGTTTCGAAGAACAAGTGTATCATGGTCAAAGGGCTGCTTGCCTGGATTGGCTTGGTCTTCAAAGTCTTCAAGTCCTTCTCCTTCTTCTCCCACAGCAACTTCGTCAAATACGGGATCTATACGTCGCATAATAATAACGGAAAAAAAAGAATACAATTAAAACAGAAAAACCAAGGTGCTCAGAAAAATGTCAACTCATTTTTGTAAAATACTAGAGGGTTTTCTAAGATGGGGAAAAATCTTAGTTGGAGTTTTGGAGATGCAGAATAGGATATATTGATTTTTGAACAGGAGTTATACTGCCCAAATTTGAATTTAAATTTGAACAGTACAGAAAAGTTTCATGGATTTGAATGAAAGTAGTACCATTAAATAGGTTGGAATATTACAAGATTTTAGGAGTTGGAAATATTTAATTTGGATCAATATTCTTTTCTGCATAAATGTTTGAAACATTAACAGAAAAGAAAAAGAAAAAGGGTTCCTGTGCACTGGGCCAGAAGTGGCCACAGTGCACGGCCCAGACGGCTCGGCCTGGCCGCACGGAGCCAGCGCGCGCGCACGTCAGGTTTCAAACCTGACGGGCGGGGCCCGTGGGTCAGTGGCACAGAGGAGGGGAGAGAGGTGGGGGGATGACAGGCGGGGCCCGCCTGTCATCTCTAACCCCGTGGTCACGGCGGCGGCGAGCTCACCGGTGACGACTCCGGCCACGGCGACGGCAACAGAGGCCAGGGACGGACTCAGCGGCGTGTTGCGGTTGCAGTGGTGGTAGCGCGGCACGGCGGGGAGCCCTGGTTCGCCGGCGACGAGGTGCGACGGCGGAGGCTCGTCGGAGGTCAGTTGCAGCGGCCGTTTCCGACTGCAAACAGAGGGGGAAAGAGAGGGGAAAGGGTCAGTGGTGTGTTGTGGTTCCGAAACGGGCGGAAGGAGCGGCCGGGGAGGCCTGTACCTCGAGATCGCCGGCGGCCCGACGCGGCGGAGCTCCGGTCGATCCCGAGCACAGGGGCGCTCCGGGGCTGAACTGAGGGTGCAGGAGGGACTAGGGGAGAGTTGTGAGGCTGGTGGTGGTGTTGGAAGAGCACGGGGAGGTCTTTATATAGGGCCCCGACGAGGACCCGTGGTCCAGTGCGCTGGCGAGCTCCGGCTCGTCGCTACAGCGCACGGGAGGCGACGGGGTTGAGTCTGGGGAGTTGCTGGACGAGTCCTACGCCCAGCTGAGGCAAGAGGAGGAGCGGGGGAGCAACAGGGAGGCGCGCGCGTGTGGAGCAGAGGACTGGCCGAAGCGGGCGGCCGGTGCGCGTGCGGCGACGGCCACTAGAGGGCGCAGGAGGAGGGGGACAGCACCGGTGGGGGCTGCGGACGTCGAGGCACGTTGGGAGGCGCGAGGGGGAGGCTCGAGGTTGTCGGGGGTCAACGATTGGCCCGAGCCAGCGTGTGAGCTGCACTGTTCACGCGCTCTGGAGCGCGCGTATGGCTGGCATCAGCATGCTCTCGCCGGCTTGGTCCGTTCCAGCGTGCCCAACAGTGTCTGGTGAGTAGAGGGAGTAGTAAAGAATTGCCCTAAGGCATTGGATGCTCTGGGGTGTAGAGAGAGAGTGAGAGTGCTGGTAAAAATGGTGAAAGATGGGTGCACAGCAAGGTAAAGCTGGGGTTTCACCCCCCAATCATGGAGATGAGGTGCTGGGGGAGTTACTGGGGTTTGCTAGTAACCCTATGAGTCTATGGTAAAGAGATGAGGCCATGGAGAAAAGTGAAAGTGGTAAAAATGGGGGTTTTAGAATTTCTGCAGAAGGTGTTTGATATGTGTTTGATCAAGCAAATGAGGTCCACTTGACATGGCACTTGACAGGGTTGAAAGGCATGAGAAAATAGGGTGCTTCACCAAATTTGGGCTCATTTGAAGAAACTAGCCAATGTAACTTTGGTGAACCCTAGAAATCAACAGAAATAGTTTCATCTTGATTGAGTCAAGCTAATCATCTCCCCTTGATGCACCACTTAGTGTAGCATCCTCATTTGGGGTATTGATCATGCTCACAAAGTTTGAGGCTCCAGATAAAAAGTTGGTAATGTAAAGTTGTTCAAATTTGCATTTGAACAGGAAGGGTTTTGAGGTGATCTGATCAAGTTGCTCTATTCCAAATCTTGTGCCATTTGGTCTAGGTGCCTTATTTGGCCATTCTAGCATGTGCACCAAGTTTGAGAGCATTTGGACAAGTTTGGCAATGTAAAGTTGCTCAAACTTCAAATATGAACAGAATGGTTATGAAGGGGTTTGAGGGGGTTTCCTTGATCTCCAATGCATGAGGCTTTGCAAGATCATCAAATATGTCATATACGACATGATAGAATTTCCCTGGAATTTTTGGAGAAAAATTCCTTTGTAAATATTTCAAAAGCTTGAAATATCCAGAAAGGGTTTTAGAGGGTTCAGCCCGTTATTTTGAACATGACCAAGTGTTGAAATTCTTATATATGGACAATATATGTCCTCTGAGTTTCTCTGAATTTTGGCAAATATTTTTGAAACATTTAAATAATTTTCCCCTATTAAAGACCATTTCTGGCCTTAAGAAAAAGCTTTTAAATAAAATAGGAAAATAACTTCTAAAATTATACCTTTGTGGTTTCTGGGAGTCCTATGACTACTAGGTCTCAAATAAACCTTTTGAAAAAGTTTTCACACCCTTAATCAAGTACTTGCAGTGCAAATCTCAATTCAGGGGTTTTTGGAAAACTAAATTTATAAAATGCTTTTTGGCCAAATTAATTTTGTAAGAAAAATACTATATTGCTATATAACACTTGGCATGATCATTGGGCAGAAGTTTTGGATAAGGAGATGAAATCTACAAGAGATCATAGTTGACTTTAATGAGCACATGAAAAAGCAAATGAAGAAAACTCAAATCCCAAATAAAAGCCAAATGATGCTAAAAAAAAAATTGTTGGTCCAAATTTTCATGCTTCAAAGTTACAAACAACATGTTACAAAATGCAGGGTGTGACACATCTCGTTGAGACCGAGATCCCTTTCGGTGAGACCGAAATGTTTAGGGTTTAGTGGCAGTGGCTATGTCAAATGAACTCGGTGGCGCCGGATAGAACTTTTCGGTGGGGTCGGGTTTGACTTTTGGTTTGGGACATATGTGGATGTGAGAAAGTGGTTGAGGGTTTTGGAGCATATCACTAAGCATTTTGAGCAAGCAACCCCGTAAGCAACACATCATCCCCTTTTAATAGTATTGGCTTTCCTATGGACTCAATGTGATCTTGGATCACTAAAATAGAAATGTAGAGTCTTGAGCTTGAGCCAATATGTGTCCTTAGCATTTTGAGGGGTCCACATTCCTAGTCCATGCCATGCCAATCATTGAACTTTCTGAAATAATCATCTTGAAAGAGCATTAGTTCAATGAGCTATATGTTGTTAGTAATTACCAAAACCACCCAGGGACATTTGCTCTTACACTCCCTCAGTCAAGTCGATGAAGACGTGATTCCGGGCGGCTTGAGGCCGGCCAGGTTTGGCGCAACGAGTCGGCTCGACAACGTCGGAGTAGATGTTCGGCTCGGGCTTGATTCGCGGATTATGCGGATGAAGGCATGGATCTTGCCGAAGGGGACCCGGTACCCGTACTCGATTGAGTCGGCCTCGGGACCCCAGCCTGAATCGCCAATGTAGAGCTTCCCACGACAACTCTTCGTCATTCGGCCGATCGCGTATCCCTCGATCCCTGGGAGAGCTCCCTCCAAGAACTCAACACCACCGTGCGCAGGCCCCATGGTGAGCTCCAACTGTCGTGGTTTTGTCACAGCAGATGTCCTTGATACGTCTCCAACGTATCTATAATTTTTTATTGTTCCATGCTATTATTTATGAAGTCTTGGATGTTTAATGGGCTTTATCATTCACTTTTATATCATTTTTGGGACTAACCTACTAACCCAAAGGCCTAGCCAGATTGCTGTTTTTTGCCTATTTCAGGGTTTTGCAGAAAAAGAATATCAAACGGAGTCCAAACGGAATGAAACCTTCGCGAGAGATATTTTTGGAGAAAATCACGCCCAGGAAGCTTGAGAACCACGTCAGAGGATCGAGGAGCCGCCCTCGAGGGTGGGGGGCGAGCCCCCCTTCCCAGGGCGCGCCCCCTGCCTCGAGGCCTCCTCGTGTGGCCCCCGGTGCCCTCCTTCTTCCTATATAAGTCCACGTACCCCAGGAACTCCATACACAGAGAGAAAACCCTAATTCCACCGCCGTAGCTTCTGTTCCCATGGAGATCCCACCTTGCAGCCTGTTCCGGAGCTCCACCGGAGGGGGATCCATCACGGAGGCCTTCATCATCATCATCATCGCCCTCACCATGAGTTGTGAGTAGTTTATCACAGACCTTCAGGTCCATAGCTAGTATCTAGATGGCTTCTTCTCTCTCTCTGGATCTCAATACAAAGTTCTCCTCGGTCTTCGAGGAGATCTATTCGATGTAATCTCTTTTTGTGGTGTGTTCGTCGAGATCCAATGAATTGTGAGTTTATGATCAAGGTTATCTATGAAAGATATTTGCTTCTTCTCTGAACTTTTTATGTGTGCTCATAATATCCTTGCAAGTCTCTTCGAATTATCGGTTTGGTTTGGCCTACTAGATCTATAGTTCTTGCAATGGGAGAAGTGCTTCGCTTTGGGTTCAATCTTGCGGTGTCCTTTCCCAGTGACAGTAGGGGCAGCAAGGCACGTATTGTATTGTTGTCATCGAGGATAAAAAGATGGGGTTTACATCATATTGCTTGAGTTTATCCCTCTACATCATGTCATCTTGCTTAAGGCATTACTCTGTTCGTATGAACTCAATACACTAGATGCATGCTAGATAGCGGTCGATGTGTGGAGTAATAGCAGTAGATGCAGGCACGAGTCGGTCTACTTGTCTCGGACGTGATGCCTATGTACAATGATCATGCCTAGATAGTCTCATAATTATTCGCTTTTCTATCAATTGCTCGACAGTAATTTGTTTACCCGCCATAGAATATCGCTATCATGAGAGAAGCCACTAGAGAAAACTATGGCCCCCGGGTCTATTCTCAACATATCAATCTACATCTACTTTACTTTTACCGCTTTTATTTGTTGTTTTATTAAACCAAAAATACAAAAAAAAAATAAACTATCATCTCTATCAAATCTCAGTCTCGTAAGTGACCGTAAAGGGATTGACAACCCCTTATCCCGTTGGCTGCGAAGTTCTTATTTGTTTGTGCAGGTGCGAGGGACTCGTGCGTGGTCTCCTACTGAATTGATACCTTGGTTCTCAAAAACTGAGGGAAATACTTACGCTACTGTGATGCATCTCCTTTTCCTCTTCGAGGGAATACAACGCAAGCTCAAGAGGTAGCAAGAAGAATTTCTGGCGCCGTTGCCGGGGAGGCTTACGCAAAAGTCATATACCAAGTACCTATCACAAACCCTTATCCTTCGCATTACATTTATTTGCCTCTCGTTTTCCTCTCCCCCACTTCACCCTTGTCGTTTTATTCGCCCTTCTTCCGCTGTGTGTTTAGCTTTCGCTTGCTTCTTGTTTGGTTGTGTGTTGCTTGCTTGCTTGTCATCATGTCCAGCACACCTATCATTATCACCACTCCCGAGAGTGAGGTCCTCAACTTTAAACAAAGGGAGGGAGAAAACTTAAAAGATGCCTGGTATAGAATTTGCAATGCTCAAAATAGATCTAATATGAAGCTTTCCACTTCCGTGCTTCTTCGCAATTTCTATGTTGGCGTAACTCCGTGGAATAGATTTATCTTAGATACCATTACCAGAAAGAATTTCTTGGGTAGCCACACCGTTGATTCTTATAAACTATGACTGAATTATTTGGCTCACCACCTCTTATGGTTAATGGGACCGTTTTAACTTTGGAGCATGTTATGCAAAGGTTAGAAATCATTGAAAACAAAGTTGCTACGGTAGAATTGGTAGAAAACTTGGATATAGAAAATCATAATGAAATCACCCAATATGGATCCAAGGTAGGAGTTATTCTGAAAAAATCTTAAGGAAAAAGAGCCCATAGTTAAAGAAAAGCTAGATCAGGATTCTACTAGAATCAATAAGCTTGAGGATGTTATCACTAATGTGGGTTCCGCTCTTTCTGCTATAAAAACTACTCCAAATACCTCCACTAAATTATCTAAGTTCATGTATGTCCCTAAAGACAAGGGTGAAACTTCTAGACTTGCGGATCTCAAATCCATAAGTGTTCACCCTAATTTTCTTACTTTTGCAAGAGACCCTTTTGACACTTTAGAATTTCTTGATTTCTTGCCCAAGAGTTTGATTATTCATAGGGACAAATAAGTGCCCAAGAATCACAAGTGCTTAATTAAAGAATTGCCTTCCAAAGATGGCAATACCTAGATCTATCTTGTATCGTGTCTAGCTAGGGACGTAAAACGATAGCGCTTGTTGGGAGGCAACCCAATTTTATGTTTTTTGTTTTTGTTGCTGTTAGGGAATAAATATTGCATCTAGCCTCTGATTAGATGTGGTTTCATGTTTTGTTTTGTGTTTGTGCCAAGTAGAACCTTTGGGAAGACTTGTGTGAAGTTTATATGATCTTGCTGTGAAAAACAGAATCGTTAGCGCTCGCTAAAGTAGTCATGGGATTTTACTGGAGCGTGCTTTTTAGTTGATTCTTTTTGCTGCTGATTAATAGAAAAATTGCGCAAATTTACCAATTTAGTTTGTATTTTTGGAGTTCCAGAAGTAGGCAAACCCTGCAGATTACTACAGACTGTTATGTCTTTGACAGATTCTGTTTTTCGTGTGTTGTTTGCTTATTCCGATGCATCTATGAGTAATATTGGAGGATATGAACAATAGAGAAGTTGGAGTACAGTAGGTTTAACACCAATATAAACAAAGAATTAATTCATTGCTGTACCCTTGAGTAGTGGTTTGATTTCTCATACTAACGGAGCTCACGAGAATTTTTGTCTAAGTTTTGTGTTGTGAAGTTTTCAAGTTTTGAGTATCGCTTTGATGGACTATGGAACAAGGAGTAGCAAAGGCCTAAGCTTGGGGATGACCATGGCACCCCATGTAAATTCAAAATAATCAAAAGCCTAAGCTTGGGGATGCCCCGGGAAGGCATCCCCTCTTTCGTCTTCATCCATCGGTAACTATACTTGGAGCTATATTTTTATTCGCAACATGATATGTGTTTTGCATGGAGCATCTTGTAAAATTTGAGTCTTTGCTTGTTATTTTGCCACAATCATCCTTGCTGGAAACACCTATTTTAGAGAGTTAAATATGGCCTAGAAATTGTTAGAACACTCTATGTGCTTCACTTATATCTTTTGAGTTGAATAGTTTTTGCTCTAGCGCTTCACTTATATCTTTTAGAGCACGGTGGTGGTAATATTTTCTAGAAATTGTTGAACTCTCATGCTTCACTTATATCTATTTTAGAGTCTATTAAAACAGCATGGTAATGTGTTTAGGCTAAATAAACTAGTCTTCACATGATAGACATCCAATGTCAATGTAGTAAAAAAAATCACACCAAGTGCATTGAATAGAAAGAGATGTTGGATGCTTGATAATTGTTTTGAGACATGAGTATAGTGATATTAGAGTCATGCTAGTGGAGTTATTATGAAATTGAGAAATACTTGTGTTAAGGTTAGTGATTCCCGTATCATGCACGTATGGTGAACCGCTATGTGACGAAGTTAGAGCATGAGGTATTTGTAGAGTGCCAACCTTTGTGTGGAGGTCGGGGGCGCACGATGGTTAACTCCTACCAACCTCCCCCCTAGGAGCATGCGTTGATTGCTTTGTTTTGATGACTCGTAGATTTTTGCAATAAGTATATGAGTTCTTATGACTAATGTTGAGTCCATGGATTATACGCACTCTCGCCCTTCCACCATTGCTAGCCTCTCTTGTACCGCGCAACTTTCGCCGGTACCATAAACCCACTATATATCCTTCCTCAAAACAGCCACCATATTGTTCCTCAAAACAGCCACCATACCTACCTATCATGGCATTCCCATAGCCATTCCGAGATATATTGCCATGCAACCTTCCACCGTTCCGTTCATATGACACGCATCATATTGTCATATTACCATGCATGATCATGTAGTTGACATCATATTTGTGGCAAGGCCACCATGCATAATTTTTATACATGTCACTCTTGTTTCATTGCACATACCGATACACCGCCGGAGGCATTCATATAGAGTCATACTTTGTTGTTGTAGTATCGAGCTGTAATTTCGTGTTGTAATGAAAGTGTGATGATCATCATTACTAGAGCATTGTCCCATGGGAGGAAAGGCTAAATCTATAAAGCCCCTCCTCAAAAAAAAGGGAAAAGCCAAAGAAAAGAAAGAAGAAAGGCCCAAAAAAAGAAAAAAGAAAAAAGAAGGGGGCAATTGCTACTATCTTTTTCCACACTTGTGCTTCAAAGTAGCACCATGTTCTTCATTGTAGAGAGTCTCATGTTTAGTCACTTTCATATACTAGTCGGAATTTTAATTATAGAACTTGGCTTGTATATTCCAACGATGGGCTTCCTCAAATGCCCTAGGTCTTCGTGAGCAAGCAAGTTGGATGCACACCCACTAGTTTCTTGTGTTGAGCTTTCATTCATATTTAGCTCTAGTGCATCCGTTGCATGGCAATCCCTACTCACTCACATTGATATCTATTGATGGGCATCTCCATAGCCCGTCGATACGCCTAGTCGATGTGAGACTATCTCCCTCCTTTTTGTCTTCTCCACAACCACCTCTATTCCACCCATAGTGCTATATCCATGGCTCACGCTCATGTATTGCGTGAAAGTTGAAAGGTCTGAAAAGATAGAGTATGAAAACAAATGCTTGGCTGAAGTCGGGGTTGTGCATGATATGAATATTTTGTGTGATGAAGAGGGAGCATAGCCAGACTATATGATTTTGTAGGGATAAATTTCTTTAGCCATAGTATTTTGAGAAGACATGATTGCTTTGTTAGTGTTGCTTGAAGTATTGTTATTTATTATGTCAATATAGATTTTTATCTTGAATCTTTCATATCTGAACATTCATGCCACAATTAAGAGAATTACATTGAAAAACTATATTGGTTAGCATTCCACATCAAAAATTCTTTCTTTATCATTTACCTACTCAAGGACGAGCAGGAATTAAGCTTGGGGATGCTTGATACGTCTCCAACGTATCTATAATTTTTTTATTGTTCCATGCTATTATTTATGAAGTCTTGGATGTTTAATGGGCTTTATCATTCACTTTTATATCATTTTTGGGACTAACCTACTAATCCAAAGGCCCAGTCCAGATTGCTGTTTTTTTGCCTATTTCAGGGTTTTGCAGAAAAACAATATCAAACGGAGTCCAAACGGAATGAAACCTTCGCGAGAGATATTTTTGGAGAAAATCACGCCCAGGAAGCTTGAGAACCACGTCAGAGGATCGAGGAGCCGCCCTAGAGGGTGGGGGCGCGCCCCCCTGCCTCGAGGCGTCCACGTGTGGCCCCCGGTGCCCTCCTTCTTCCTATATAAATCCACGTACCCCAGAAACTCCATACGGAGAGAGAAAACCCTAATTCCACCGCTATAGCTTCTGTTCCCGTGGAGATCCCATCTTGGAGCCTGTTCCGGAGCTCCATCGGAGGGGGATCCATCACAGAGGCCTTCATCATCATCATCATCGCCCTCACCATGAGTTGTGAGTAATTTACCACAGACCTTCGGGTCCATAGCTAGTATCTAGAGGGCTTCTTCTCTCTCTCTGGATCTTAATACAAAGTTCTCCTCGGTCTTCGAGGAGATCTATTCGATGTAATCTTTTTTTGCGGTGTGTTTGTCGAGATCCGATGAATTGTGAGTTTATGATCAAGGTTATCTATGAAAGATATTTGGTTCTTCTCTGAACTTTTTATGTGTGCTCATAATATCCTTGCAAGTCTCTTCAAATTATCGGTTTGGTTTGGCCTACTAGATCTATAGTTCTTGCAATGGGAGAAGTGCTTGGCTTTGGGTTCAATCTTGCGGTGTCCTTTCTCAATGACAGTAGGGGCAGCAAGGCACATATTGTATTGTTGCCATCGAGGATAAAAATATGGGGTTTACATCATATTGCTTGAGTTTATCCCTCTACATCATGTCATCTTGCTTAAGGCATTACTCTATTCATATGAACTCAATACACTAGATGCATGCTGGATAGCGGTCGATGTGTGGAGTAATAGTAGTAGATGCAGGTAGGAGTCGGTCTACTTGTCTCGGACGTGATGCCTATATACAATGATCATGCCTAGATAGTCTCATAATTATTCGCTTTTCTATCAATTGCTCGACAGTAATTTGTTTACCGGCCGTAGAATATCGCTATCATGAGAGAAGCCACTAGAGAAAACTATGGCCCCGGGGTCTATTCTCAACATATCAATCTACATCTACTTTACTTTTACCGCTTTTATTTGTTGTTTTATTAAACCAAAAATACCAAAAATATAAACTATCATCTCTATTAGATCTCACTCTCGTCAGTGACCGTTAAGGGATTGACAACCCCTTATCGTGTTGGCTGCGAAGTTCTTATTTGTTTGTGCAAGTGCGAGGGACTCGCGCGTGGTATCCTACTGGATTGATATCTTGGTTCTTAAAAACTGGAGGAAATACTTACGCTACTGTGTTGCATCTCCCTTTCCTCTTCGAGGGAATACAACGCAAGCTCAAGAGGTAGCAGTCCTCAAAAAAGACTCTGCGAGCATTGCAACTAGAAGGTCGCTTGAGAGGGGTTGATCGGGAACGAAGGACACGAGTTTACTCAGGTTCGGCCCCTCGCGAATGAGGTAAAAGCCTTACATCATGCTTGATTATATTGCTTGGAAGATCTCGAGTACAAGGGTGCGAAATCACTAACCTAGTTCTCGATCGATTGTAACTTACTCTTTTTATCCTAGAGCTCCCTTTTATATATAGCTTGAGGCCCTAGATTTACAACAAATTTCAAGTCGTACTACGACCCGTATACTATTCTACGTATTCCTTAAGTCATCGTCGCCAGGCCCGGTTGAGCCGGCCCATCTGGGCCTCCATCACATTGTGGGCCGCCAGGCTGAAACTTAGTCTTTTTATCCTAGAGTTCCCTTTTATATATAGCTTGAGGCCCTAGATTTACAACAGAGTTCAAGTCGTACTACGACCCGTATACTATTCTACGTATTCCTTAAGAAAAGAGAGTCATCATCGTCAGGCCCGGTTGAGCCGGCCCATCTGGGCCTCCGTCACATTGTGGGCCGCCAGGCTGAAGTGACCCACGAGCCGGCGCACTTTGGACCAGGTCATTTCTTCCGCCGGGTCATGATGTCAAGGAAATATGGGACCTCCTATATGACGCATTTTGTGTCATACAGTAGCTCGACGCACAGGGGAGACGCGCTAGATTGTAACTTACTCTTTTTATCCTAGAGCTCCCTTTTATATATAGCTTGAGGCCCTAGATTTACAACAAAGTTTAAGTCGTACTACGACCCGTATACTATTCTACGTATTCCTTAAGAAAAGAGAGTCATCGTCGTCAGGCCCGGTTGAGCCGGCCCATCTGGGCCTCCGTCACATTGTGGGCCGCCAGGCTGAAACTTAGTCTTTTTATCCTAGAGCTCCCTTTTATATATAGCTTGAGGCCCTAGATTTACAACAGTTCAAGTCGTACTACGACCCGTATACTATTCTACGTATTCCTTAAGAAAAGAGAGTCATCATCGTCAGGCCCGGTTGAGCCGGCCCATCTGGGCCTCCGTCACATTGTGGGCCGCCAGGCTGAAGTGACCCACGAGCCGGCGCACTTTGGACCAGGTCATTTCTTACGCCGGGTCATGATGTCAAGGAAATATGGGACCTCCTATATGATGCGTTTTGCGTCATACAGTAGCTCGACGCACAGGGGAGACGCGCTAGATTGTAACTTACTCTTTTTATCCTAGAGCTCCCTTTTATATATAGCTTCAGGCCCTAGATTTACAACAAAGTTCAAGTCGTACTACGACCCGTATACTATTCTACGTATTCCTTAAGAAAAGAGAGTCATCGTCGTCAGGCCCGGTTGAGCCGGCCCATCTAGGCCTCCGTCACATTGTGGGCCGCCAGGCTGAAACTTAGTCTTTTTATCCTAGAGCTCCCTTTTATATATAGCTTAAGGCCCTAGATTTACAACAGAGTTCAAGTCGTACTACGACCCGTATACTATTCTACGTATTCCTTAAGAAAAGAGAGTCATCATCGTCAGGCCCGGTTGAGCCGGCCCATCTGGGCCTCCGTCACATTGTGGGCCGCCAGGCTGAAGTGACCCACAAGCCGGCGCACTTTGGACCAGGTCATTTCTTCCGCCGGGTCATGATGTCAAGGAAATATGGGACCTCCTATATGATGCGTTTTGCGTCATACAGTAGCTCGACGCACAGGGGAGACGCGCTACTGGGCCTGCCCATTCTAACTCCTGTCGCGCGACATAAAAAGGGCATAAAACAATAGAGAAAATCAAGATTTGATCCCAGGACCTCATGCAACAGACAGCGAGCCCTTCGCCACTACACCAGACAACAACATCTAGCTATAAGAGGTGCAAAATATAATAAGACCACACATAAAGCGTTGAGATATGGAAAACATTTCTTAAAAATTGCGAGCAGTTTTGAAATGTCGTGATTTCATTATATTCCTTTTTTTAGAAGTGAAGATTTTTTGATATCCCACTTTAAAAACTAAGCACGAACAAATCCTGCAAATCCTGAACAGTTTTCTAAAACACGAAAAAAAAAAGTTTAACCATTTCTGAAAAAAAAACAAATTACGGAAAAATGTGAACCTTTCTTCAAATTTCCCAATATTTCTAGAGATCACGAACATATTTTAAGTTCTGAACAAAAATTGAAAACATGAACATTTTTTATGTTCAGAAAAAAAGGTTAAAACAGAACATTTTTTATACAAAACAAAATTTGTATTGTATGAGTTTTTGGAAATGCAAACAAAATTTGAAACATGGGAACATATATTGAAATTGCAAACAAAACGATGAAACCATGAACATTATTTTAAATATGAACATTTTTCTGAATTGGTGAACAAATCTTCAAAACATTCTTTTTTCTGAAATTCTGAACATATTTTGAAAACCGCGGACATTTTTTGAAACTCCCAAACATTTTTTGAATTTGTGACCAAAATTTGAAAAATAGGAACATTTTTTTTGAAATTCAGAACAAATTTTTTGAAACCATGAACATTTTTTGAATTTGTGAACAAAATTTGAAAAACAGGATTTTTTTTTGAAATTCGGAACAAATTTTTTGAAACACAAATATTTTTCAAAAATATGAACAAATTTTGAAAACCGGGGACATTTTTGGAAATTCTAAATAATATTAAATTTCCAAAAAAATTGAAAAGGAAAAAAGGAAAATGAAAAATGAAAAAAAAAGAAAAAGAAAGAAACAGATAAAAGAAAAGAAAAAACGAAAAATGAACTGAAAAAGAAAAGGCCGGTTCAGGAACCGCCTAGAAGATTCGAAAACCGGGAAAAAAACGTCTGGAAAACTCTAGAAGGCTCCCAAAACCAAGAACGCTGCAAACACGTTAAATGGGCCGGCCCATGACATCGCTCCATCGCCAGGTCTGTGCGAAACGGCGACACACTGACGCAACGAGCCTCGAATAGGAAATTCCGGGAAATATGACAGCGCCCCCCAGCCGATCGTCCCCGAATTGAGCCATTGCACCCGAGAGAGGTAGTCAGAAGCAAAAACCACGTAGGCAAAGCCTTCAGGAACCGGCACCATTAACCGCCCATGCTTCAGCAATTGCAATGCCAGGAAGGAGCTGGCTGCATGCAACCAGGCAACTTCCATTATGGTCTTGGATTACAAGCAGTAATCGGCCGGCGGAAAATAAACAAGTCCAGACCTTTGGCGTCTTCGTCATCTTTCCCATCGTTCAGATTTTGACAATGCTCTTGTTTCGACATTGGAGAAGAAATAATCATTTTTCACTTATATTACAGGTATAGTTGACTGCTCAAAAAATTGCAGGGAAACAAATCGTACAGACAGCAGTCCTTCGTTTCTCATGGGAAAAAGGTGCTACTGAAGGGCCATCAGTGAAAACGATCCTTCTGCCTGTCACCTCCAAACATTTCCCCGGCTTTGAACTTAGAATAACATTAAGCTAAGCAGAGCACATGCCACTGGAAAGAAAAACACAAATGATGGATGAGCAATGCTCCGCGCTAATCCTAAGGATTACACTGTCTTACGTTAAGCTTCAATTAATTTCACAGCTTGACCTGCTGACAAGATTTCAGCCTATCAAAAAGTTAACCCTCCTATATAACTGGTAGCAGCGAAGCTATATCCTGAGCTTCTCCTTAAAGCGCGAGATGAACTTGAACGTCTCCTCTGCTTTGACCTGCTCATAAATATCGTTTCTCGATACTCTGTCCGGATGGAACTTCAGGAGGGCTTGCTTATAAGCAGCTTTAACCTGAAAGAACAGGCATGATATCAGGAATCGGTCATTAGGAGATAGAACATTTTTATTTGCATAAGGTCATTGCACAAAAATTATGTTGTCCAGTGTTTACATTCAGAACTATCTGTAGATTTGGAACATAACATTTGTTTATGAAATTCAGGTAGTGATCCAAATGTGCTACGGTGCATTTAGAAGCTACGGCTCTTCAAAATATTTACTCCATAGAAATAAACATAACAAATACAGCAACCGGAATATTACATAGCAGAGATAAGAGCAAATAATCTATTGTCACTAGGAAGAAGCTCAAGATAGGTTGTGTGTATTAGTAATGTTAGTAATGTTGACATACCTCACCCCCTTCAACAGGAATGCCCAATGCACGCAATATTGAAGCCATATCAGTGTATCTCCTTTCAATAATTTCGAGCTCCAATCTTACCGCCCCACGACACTGCTCCTTCAGCTGTATAGTTTCTTCACTCTTTTCAACAAAATAAAGGGAATAGTAAGTACTACCACAAGATCACCCAAAGAAACAAGACAGTGACATAATACTACAAAGGACGGCAGAGAATCACACGAGAATCAGCTATGCATTGTATAAATTAGAACAGAGACCTTTCTTTGTGTTTCACGGACTTCTTCCAATCTTTGCTTTTGTCTCTTCTCCATGTCGAGCAGTCGCAAAGCTTCAGCCTTTTTTCTCTTTCGTAGCCTCTTCGCCTCCTTTGCCTCCTCAGCCTGTGAATTTTTTTAACAAAAATAAAATATTGAAGACAGTGTGAGATTTTGAATTCTGATCATATAACTAAAGAAAAAAATCCTTAAAAGTAGGCATGCCAAAGACACAATCATATATGCCTGCTGCTCCTTAAAATTAACAGACTTAATATACACTTATCAGCTACTCCCTCTGTCCCAAAATATAAGAACGTTTTTTATACTAGTGTAGTGTCAAAAACGTTCTTATATTTTGGGACGGAGGGAGTATAACTGAACTGCTGTTGCTGCGTAGTTCTAGCTCAAGACAAATTATAAGCAAGCAAATTACTATACCTGTATTGCTAACTGACGCTGTCTAGATGCCCACTCCTCCTCTTGAGCCCTTTTGTACTCATCAGATTCTTTGTGCTTTTCACGTCCGGCAATTATCATAGATTGTCCTAACTTTTCAGGATCTTCAACCAAATCCTTCTGAGGCAAGGAGCAAGTCCCCAATGCTTCATCTGTGGGAGCATTATTATTAAAGTATTCTCCAGATTGTCTCAAGCCACCAAGTCTGCTAGTAAAAACTGGATCTTCTGCGAGTTGATCCATACAAGAATCATCATCATCTGGTGCAAAGCACATATTTTTCTTCTGTTTGGCAGCTTCATTGTGGGCAGTCCGTCCATCCTTTGCTAAAGATGTGCCTTCGGGTATTTTTTCATCCATCCTTTCAGGAGTGCTGACAAATATAGGACTGTCATCTTTACAATCAGCTGAGGAGTATGCAGGAAAAACCCTATTTGCAGAGACAAAGCTACAGCTTGTGTACCCTTCAGGTCTCAAGGTTTCATCTAGGTGAGGATGGTGACTCCTTTCTGGGGCTTTTTCAGGAACAGGGCCATTGTAAGGCATATCAGGATCTGAACTGCGAGCGGGATTGTGGTCTTCAGTTTCTTTCCCATGGGAATCATTGTCCATCGGACCTTTCTGGGCATTAGGCACTGAAGAAGGGCCCGTGCCATGTTTTGCACCATTTGTGCTACTTTGCCCAGCCGGGTTAAATGCATTACTAAAATATTTGAAGATGTCATTATCTAGAGGGCACACTGGAGTGAAGAGGTTCTCTGGAGTTTCATCATAGTGCGTACTTGACTCAGCACTTGATGCAGAAGTAGTAGACCTGCCATCTTTTCGATGTGGGGGATGATGAAGCATTGTTCTCCTTGAAGCAGCCTTCTCCCAAACCTTACGAGCAGTCCCAGTGTCACCCAGAATCTCACAATCCGAGCTGCCATCGCCGTCTGAGTCTGAGTCCAGTCCTCCAGACAGATCACTGTCCTCACTGTCAGAAACATAATCCAGCCCATATCTATTTCTAGGAGAAGCGCGCACAGGGGTAGTTGTCGCCGCTGGCGAGCCAGCGCCTGCCATGCTGGGGCCAGCCCGACCACCCTCCTCTTCCTCCTCGTCATCATCATCATCATCATCATCATCTATGTTGATCACATTGCTACTAGAGCTGTTCCCTTTCTTGCTATTGCACGCAGCCGCACGGGCGATCAGCACATCATCATCATCATCATCATCAATAATGAAAACCTCAGATTCTGCGGCAACATCGTCAGCGTCGTCATCATCCTCGTCGATAACCACCACGGGCGGGGGATGCGGCGTGGCCGGCGGCACAGGCTGCGGCCCGGGGTTGCGCCTCCCCGTCGCCGGCACCGCGGGATCCCTCCACGACATCCAGCACCAAGACGACGGGCGCGGCCGGCAGCAACAAAGGAGACCGGCCGGCTAGGGCAGGGGGAGCCAAGGCTCGCGCTGGCGCACCCTTGGCCTCCTTCCTCCCTAGGGTTTGACGGCGATCCTGCGGAGAAAAAGAGGCGGGGAGAGAGATGCCGTCAGGCGGGATCGCCAGAATGCGGAAATAAAAAAACCCTAATTTGTACCGGCGCCGCAAAAGGAAAGGGGCCAATCGAGGAAAGAAATGGGGGGGCGAGGGGATGGATCGATGGATCGGACGGGAGTACCTGCGGCGCCCGCGGCGAGATTCGGAGGGGATTGATTGGGGGCGGGGCGGATCCGAGTTCGCTTCCTCTTCTTGGAGGGCTTTCTTTCCTCTCCGGATGGGTGGAGGAAGAGGGGGGAGAGGCACGGCACGGGGGCGTTGGACTTGGGGTCGTGGAGTGGACGCGACGCGAGGAGACGAGGCGGCCGGCGGGGAGGGGAAGGGAGGGGATGGTGCGGCGGATGGGGGTGGGTTGGGTTGGGGTTGGGCCGTTGGGGTGCCCGTGCGGGTGTGGTCGCGCGGACCCCAGGCGTACCACGCGATCCGGCTTTGCTGCGAGGGGGAGAGGGTTCGAGCCTCCGAGGTCGTTTTGGTTTGGGTTTGGCGCAGCAGGGGGATAGTCGAAGCGGCGTGCACGGGCGACACGGCGGGAGATTGCTGGGCGATGGGCGCGGTGGTTTCGAGGGATTTTCGGAATAGGGCGGCGTGACCGCGTAAGAGCAACTCTGGCAGATCCCGCAAAACGTGTCTGCAGCTCGCGTAAAACAGTTTTTGCGGGCCGGCCCGGCGCGGATGCAGACCGTCAAACGGATCCGTAAAAAAGTATATTCGTAAAATATGTTTTTTCATGGATCGGTTATGCGGGTTCTGCTTTTTGCGCCGCTGCATCCCCGCATATCATCAGCCCGCAAATATCAAATCCAACATAATTCAACAATCAAAAACAAACTGAATTATTCAAATCAAACATGAAACAATAATTATCTGCATTACAAATAATTATTCAAAACACCGTACAAGCTTAAAATAATGTCGCACAAAACTTGTCATGAATACAAATACAAATGAATACAAAAATTAGTCACTGTCCGACAGTAGATCCTCGCCTTCTCTTCCGGTACTCGTCTTCATGCTCCTTCACGGCAAGCGCCATGACCAATGTTTGCTGCCGAAAGGTCCAAAGCATGGTCACCACATTCAAGTCGTCTGAATCGTCCGAATCGGATAGCAAGAACTTCTCGCACACGGTCAAGTCCATCTACACGCACACCGGCGCGTCAATCTACTACACAGCTCGCAAAATTCAGAAAAAAGGGACTAACCGGTGGCGAGTGATCCCGGGAGGCGACGAGGGTGGTGCGCTCGGCGATGGTCGATCCCAGCGGCGGCGGCGACTGGGGGGCGGCTCTTCTCGCCGGATCCGGAGGGCCGGTGCAGCGGCTCGGCGCAGGAGGGCGTGGGGCGGCCCCGCGGAGCGATTCCGCCCGAAGATATGGCCGGAATCGCCGGCGGCGGGCGGGCAGCGGCGGAAAGAGGGGGAAAAGAGCGCGGGGCTGAAATGTCCCTCCAGCCAACTGCTTCTGTGTGATGCAGGGCACCGCAGCCACGAGGGTGAAACCCGCGTTTTCCCGGGTTGGGGTTGGGAATTTGCCGCGCCCCCTAAAAATTTTTGCGGGCCTGGGCGGGATGCGGGGTCTGGTCAGGCAGACTTTTCGGCCCGTACCCGCATTTTAGCGGTTATTTTGCGGGTCGAGGGTGGATGCGGGGTCTGCTAGAGTTGCTCTAATGACCGGGCCTGGCCGGGCCTCC
This sequence comes from Secale cereale, assembly GCA_902687465.1. Lineage (NCBI taxonomy): Eukaryota > Viridiplantae > Streptophyta > Magnoliopsida > Poales > Poaceae > Secale > Secale cereale. The sequence goes on along the minus strand of LR738713.1, from coordinate 715,408,551 downwards.
GGGCATGCCCGGCTCCGTATGCTGCTCGGGCGCATATATGCATTCCGCGAACCTTCCACAATTTAGTCGAGCAAAACCTTCCCAAACCAAACTATGTGTGGCACTATTAGAGCATCTCCAATAGATGGTCCATATGTAAAAGTACCTAATTTTTGGACCGTTTGGGGCAAAAAACGCTGCTCCTACCGACGGTCCATATGCAAAAAAAA
>LR738713.1:715378297-715408292 GCA_902687465.1 Secale cereale | reverse complement strand
AAAAAAAAGACCGCGGCCTCCTCGTGATGTAAAATGCAACACCTCGCGGGACGAATTTACATCACGAGGTGCATCTGGTCCAAAACCAGCCGCCACCCGCGAACGCCCAACTGCCACTTCATTTCCTTTCCCGCCCGCGCCCATCCGCCCGCCAGAAGAACAGCCGGCCGGAATCCGCCGCCGCGACCGCCCAAAACCTCACCGTCAGGGCCGCTACCACCCCACATCCTCGTCGCCGCCGTCGCCCCCATCGCCTTCCTCGCCGGTAGCCGGCTCGCCGCCACCCAGATGCTGCCGAATCGAGAGGCAGCCGGCACGGAATTCAGCGCCTCCGGCGGTCCGGCTGCCACGGTAGGCCTCGACCGCCGCACGACCGCCGCACCAAGCCCTCCGACCGGCTGCCGAACTATTCTTCGCCACCCGCCGAGCTCCTCTTGGTCGGTCACTGATACGTCTCCAATGTATCTACTTTTGCAAACACTTTTGCCCTTGTTTTGGACTCTAACTTGCATGATTTGAATGGAACTAACTCGGACTGACGTTGTTTTCAGCAGAATTGACATGGTGTTGTTTTTGTGCAGAAATAAAAAGTTCTCATAATGACCTGAAACTCCACGGAGATTTATTTTGGAAAATATAAAAAATATCTGCAAGAAGATCCATACCAGGGGGGCCACACCTTGTCCACGAGGGTGGGGGCGCGCCCCCTGCCTCGTGGGACCCCTGGTGCTCCACCGACGTATCCCCAGATCCTATGAGTTCACTTTCGAGGAGAAAAAAATCAAGGAGAAAGAATTATCACGTTTCACGAGACGGAGCCGCCGCCAAGCCCTAATCTCTATCGGGGGGGCTGATCTAGAGTCCGTCCGTATGGTGATGGGTTGGATGGGATCTATCATGTAATCGAGTTAGTTTTGTTAGGGTTTGATCCCTAGTATCCACTATGTTCTGAGATTGATGTTGCTATGACTTTGCTATGCTTAATGCTTGTCACTAGGGCCCGAGTGCCATGATTTCAAATCTGAACCTATTATGTTTCCATGAATATATGTGTGTTCTTGATCCTATCTTGCAAGTCTATAGTCACCTACTACGTGTTATGATCTGGCAACCCCGAAGTGACAATAATCGGGACCACTCCTGGTGATGACCATAGTTTGAGGAGTTCATGTATTCATTATGTGTTAATGCTTTGGTCTGGTACTCTATTAAAAGGAGGCCTTAATATCCCTTAGTTTCCAATAGGACCCCGCTGCCACGGGAGGGTAGGACAAAAGATGTCATGCAAGTTCTTTTCCATAAGCACGTATGACTATATTCGGAATACATGCCTACATTGCATTGATGAATTGGAGCTAGTTCTGTATCACCCTAGGTTATAACTTCTACATGATGAATTGCATCCGACATAATTTCCCATCACCGATCCAATGCCAACGAGCTTTTCATATATTGCTTGTTGCTTGTTTACTTTTCCGCTGTTACTACTACAAAAACTACAAAAACAATATCGTTACTTTTATTGCTGCTACCGCCACTATCACATTACATTGCTACTAAACTATCTTGCTGCGGATACTAAGTTTCCAGGTGTGATTGAATTGACAACTCAGCTGCTAATACTTAAGAGTATTCTTTGGCTCCCCTTGTGTCGAATCAACAAATTTGGGTTGAATACTTTACCCTCGAAAAATGTTGCGATCCCCTACACTTGTGGGTTATCAAGACTATTTTCTGGTGCCGTTGCCGGGCAGCATAGCTCTATTCTTTAATTCACTTGGGATTTATATCTGTTGATCACTATGAAGAATTTGAAGGACTCAAAAACCAAGATCTTACCCTCAACTACGAGGGGAGGTAAGGAACTGCCATCTAGCTCTGCACTTGATTCTCCTTCTGTTATGGGTAAATTTGCGACACCTACTCATGCTATTGAATCTGATATGTCGTATGTTCTTGATGATGCCACTTCTGCTATGTATGATGAAACTACTTCTATGCCTGATAACACTGTGCCATTAGGTGAATTTCTAGATGAACAAATTGCTAGAGTTAGGGAGAATGCAAATATTGAAACTGATGATATTTATGAAAGTGATGATTAAGCTTCTCCCAATAGATACGAATTGCCTGTGATTCCTGAGGGTTATGTTATGGATGAAGAAACTGCTAGAGACTTTCTTGCTTGCAATGATAGATATGATCTTAAGAAATTATTTGCTAAGCTGAAAGAAAAGTCCTTGAATGCTAGAATGAAACATGACCCTCCTTTTGCTACTTCACCTATCTGTGTTACCGATAAGGATTATGAATTCTCTGTTGATCCTGAGTTAATTACTTTGGTTGAATCTGATCCTTTCCATGGCTACGAGTCTGAAACTGTTGTGGCACATCTTACTAAGTTGAATGATATAGCCACCCTATTTACCAACAATGAAAAGATTCGTTACTACTATATCCTTAAGCTATTTCCGTTCTCGTTAGAGGGTGATGCTAAGACTTGGTTTAATTCCCTTGATCCTGGTTGTGTGCGTAGTCCCCATGATATGATGTACTACTTCTCTGCTAAATATTTTCCCGCTCATAAGAAACAAGCTGTCTTACGGGGAATATATAACTTTGTGCAAATTGAAGAAGAGAGTCTCTCACAAGCTTGGGGGAGGCTTCTCCAGTTACTTAATGCTTTGCCTGATCATCCTCTTGAGATGCATGGTATACTTGATGTATTTTATAATGGACTAACCGATACTTCTAGAGACCACCTGGATAGTTGTGCTGGTTGTGTTTTCAGAGAAAGGACAGTTGAACAAGCTGAATTACTATTGAATAATATGTTGGCTAATGAAAATAATTGGACACTTTCTGAACCAGCCCCTAAGCCAACTCCGAAGAAAAGAGGTGTTCTATTTCTCAGTCCCGAGGATATGCAAGAGGCAAAGAAATCTATGAAAAAAAGGTATTAAAGCTGAAGATGTTAAGAATTTACCTTCTATTGAAGATATACATGGTCTTGATAACCCGACACAGGTAGTAAAGGTAAAATCTCTTTATATATTTGATGAAGGTGACATTCCTCGTTATAAGTCTGCTAGCCAATGCTTAGATGAGTTTGACAATTTCATTGTGAAACAAGAAAACTTCAATGCTTATGTTGGTAGACAATTGCAACACAATGCTTATATGATTGAACGCTTGAGTGATTATCTGTCTAGAGCTAAAGGTGAGTTGAAACTCATTAGTATACATGCTTCTATGGTCACCACTCAAGTAGAACAAGTACTTAAGGCTCAGAATGATTTGCTCAATGAATTAAATAGTAAGAATAATGACTATGCTGTTAGAGTTGCAACTAGAGGTGGTAAAATGACTCAGGAACCTCTGTATCCTGAAGGCCACCCTAAGAGAATTGAGCAAGATTATCAGAGAGCTAATTTAGATGCACCTAGTTCTTCTAAGAAGAAGAAGAAGAAAAATGATAGGAGTTTGCATGCTTCTAGTGAACCTGTAGCTGACACACTTGAGAATCCCAATGATATATCTATTTCTGATGCTGACACACAATCTGGTAATGAACATGAACCTAGTGATAATATCAATGATGATGTTCATGATGATGCTCAACCTAGCAATGATAATGATGTAGAGATTGAACCTGTTGTTGATCTTGATAACCCACAATCAAAGAATCAACGTTATGATAAGAGAGACTTTGTTGCTAGGAAGCACGGTAGGGAAAGAGAACCATGGGTTCAGAAACCCATGCCTTTTCCTCCAAAACCATCCAAGTATATGATTGAACGCTTGAGTGATTATCTTGACTGGTGTGCTTAAAACAAATCCTTATGCTAAGTATATGAAAGATATTATTACCAACATAAGAAAGATACCTGAAGTAGAAATTTCCACCATGCTTGCCAATTACACTTTTAAGGGTGGAATGCCTAAGAAATTAGGAGATCCAGGAGTACCTACTATACCTTGCTCCATTAAGAAAAACTATGTTAAAATTGCTTTGTGTGATCTTGGAGCTGGTGTTAGTGTTATGCCTCTCTCTTTATATCGTAGACTTGACTTGAGTAAGTTGACACCTACTGAAATATCTTTGCAAATGGCTGATAAATCAACTGCTATACATGTTGGTATTTGTGAGGATGTGCCTGTTGTAGTTACAAATGTTACTATTCTAACGGACTTTGTTATACTTGATATTCCCGAGGATGATAGTTGTTGGGGAACGTGGTATTTTAAAATTTTCCTACGATCACGCAAGATCTATCTACTAGATGCATAGCAACGACAGGGGAGAGTGTGTCTACGTACCCTCGTGGACCGGGAGCGGAAGCGTCAAGTGACGCGGTTGATGTAGTCGAACTTCTTCGCGATCCAACCGATCAAGCACCAAACGTACGGCACCTCCGCGTTCAGCACACGTTCAGCTTGATGACGTCCCACGAGCTCTTGGTCCAGTTGAGCACGGGAGAGTTTTCGTCAGCACGACGGCGTGGTGACGGATATGATGTATCTACCGGCGCAGGGCTTCACCTAAGCACTACAACGGTATGACCGAGGTGTGTTTCTGTGGAGGGGGGCACCGCACACGGCTAAACCAATTCAACTTGTGTGTCCTAGGGTGCCCCCCTGCCCCCGTATATAAAGGAGCAAGGGAGAGGCCGGCCCTAGAGGGGGCGCGCCAAGTGTGGGGAGTCCTACTAGGACTCCCAAGTCCTAGTAGGATTCCCTTTTCCTTTCCGGGGTAGGAGAGAAGGAAAGAGGTGGAGAGGGAGAAGAAAAAGGGGGCCGCACCCCTTGTCCAATTCGGACCAGAGGGGGGCGCGCGCCTCCTTCCTTTTGGCCTTTCTCCTCTATTCCCGTATGGCCCAATAAGGCCCATATACTCCGAAAAATACCCGAATCACTCGGAACCTTTCCGATGTCCGAATATAGTCGTCCAATATATCGATCTTTACGTCTCGACCATTTCGAGACTCCTCGTCATGTCCCCGGTCTCATCCGGGACTCCAAACTCCTTCGGTACATCAAAACTCATAAACTCGTAATACCGATCATCATCAAACGTTAAGCGTGCGGACCCTACGGGTTCGAGAACTATGTAGACATGACCGAGACTCATCTCCGGTCAATAACCAATAGAGGAACCTGGATGCTCATATTGGCTCCTACATATTCTACGAAGATCTTTATCGGTCAAACCGCATAACAACATACGTTGTTCCTTTTGTCATTGGTATGTTACTTGCCCGAGATTTGATCGTCGATATCTCTATACCTAGTTCAATCTCGTTACCGGCAAGTCTCTTTACTCGTTCCGTAATACATCATCTCGTGACTAACTCATTAGTCATTTGCTTGCAAGGCTTATTATGATGTGCATTACCGAGAGGGCCCAGAGATACCTCTCCGACACTCGGAGTGACAAATCCTAGTCTTGATCTATGCCAACACCGCGAATACTTTCGGAGACACCTGTAGAGCATCTTTATGATCACCCAGTTACGTTGTGACGTTTGATAGCACACAAGGTGTTCCTACGGTATTCGGGAGTTGCATAATCTCATAGTCATAGGAACATGTATAAGTCATGAAGAAAGCAATAGCAGTAAAACTAAACGATCATAGTGCTATGCTAACGGATGGGTCTAGTCCATCACATCATTCTCCTAATGATGTGATCCCGTTGATCAAATGACAACTCATCTCTATGGTTAGGAAACATAAGCATCTTTGATCAATGAGCTAGTCTAGTAGAGGCATACTAGGGACACTCTGTTTTGTCTATGTATTCACACATGTACTAAGTTTCCGGTTAATACAATTCTAGCATGAATAATAAACATTTATCATGATATAAGGAAATAAATAATAACTTTATTATTGCCTCTAGGGCATATTTCCTTCAGTCTCCCACTTGCACTAGAGTCAATAATCTAGCTCACATCGCCATGTGATTTAATACCGATAGTTCACATCGTTATGTGAATAACACCCATAGTTCACATCGCCATGTGACCAACACCCAAAGGGTTTACTAGAGTCAATAATCTAGTTCACATCGCTATGTGATTAATACCCAAGAGTTATAAGGTGTGATCATGTTTTGCTTGTGAGAGAAGTTTAGTCAACGGGTCTGTCACATTCAGATCCGTATGTATTTCACAAATTTCTATATCTACAATGCTCTGCATAGAGCTACTCTAGCTAATTGCTCCCACTTTCAATACGCATCCAGATTGATACTTAGAGTCATCTGGATTTAGTGTCAAAGCTTGCATCGGCGTAACCCTTTACGACGAACTCTTTATCACCTCCATAATCGAGAAACATTTCCTTAGTCATCCAGTTACTAAGGATAATTTTGACCGTTGTACAGTGATCTACTCCTGGATCACTATTGTACCCCCTTGACAAACTCATGGCAAGGTACACAACATGTTTGGTACACAGCATGGCATACTTTATAGAACCTATGACTGAGGCATAGGGAATGACTTTCATTCTCTCTATATTTTTCTGCCATGGTCTGGCTTTGAGTCTTACTCAACTTCACACCTTACAAGTCAGGCAAGAACTCCTTCTTTGACTGATCCATTTTGAACTACTTCAAAATCTTATCATGGTATGTACTCATCGAAAGTCTTATCAAGCGTCTTGATCTATCTCTATAGATCTTGATGCCCAATATGTAAGCAACTTCACCAAGGTATTTCTTTGAAAAACTCCTTTCAAACACTCCTTTGTGCTTTCTAGAAAATTCTACATCATTTCTGATCGACAATATGTCATTCACATATACGTATCAGAAAGGTTGTAGTGCTCCCACTCACTTCTTGTAAATACAAGCTTCACCGCAAGTCTGTATAAATCTATATGCTTTGATCAACTTATCAAAGCGTATATTCTAACTCCGAGATGCTTGCACCAGTCCATAGATGGATCGCTGGAGCTTGCACATTTTGTTAGCACCTATAGGATTGACAAAACCTTCTGGTTGCATCATATACAAGTCTTCTTTAATAAATCCATTAAAGAATGCAGTTTTGTTATCCATTTGCCAGATTTCATAAAATGCGGCAATTGCTAACACGATTCGGACAGACTTAAGCATCGCTACGGGTGAGAAAGTCTCATCGTAGTCAACTCCTTGAACTTGTTGAAAAACTTTCGCAACAAGTCGAGCTTTGTAAACAGTATCATTACCGTCAGCGTCGGTCTTCCTCTTGAAGATCCATTTATTTTTGATGGCTTGCCGATCATCGTGCAAGTCAACCAAAGTCCACACTTTGTTCTCATACATGGATCCCATCTCAGATTTCATGGCCACAAGCCATTTTGCGGAATCTGGGCTCATCATCGCTTCCTAATAGTTTGTAGGTTCATCATGGTCCAGTAACATGACTTCCAGAACTGGGTTGCCGTACCACTCTGATGCGGAACGAACTCTGGTTGATCTACGAAGTTCAGCAGAAACTTGATCTGAAGTTTCATGATCATCATCATTAGCTTCCTCACTAATTGGTGTAGGAATCACTGGAACTAGTTTCTGTGATGTTCCACTTTCCAATTCGGGAGAAGGTACAATTACCTCATCAAGTTCTACTTTTCTCCCACTCACTTCTTTTGAGAGAAACTCCTTCTCTAGAAAGGATCCACTCTTAGAAACAAAGACCTTGCCTTCGGATCTATGATAGAAGGTGTACCCAACAGTTTCTTTTGGGTATCCTATGAAGATTTACTTCTCCGATTGGGTTCGAGCTTATCATGTTGAAACTTTTACACATAAGCATCGCAGTCCCAAACTTACAGAAATGACAGCTTAGGTTTCTCGTCAAACCACAGTTCATACGGTGTCATCTCCACGGATTTAGATGGTGCCCTATTTAACGTGACTGTAGTTGTCTCTAATGCATAACCCCAAAAGCGATAGTGGTAGATCGGTAAGAGACATCATCGATCGCACCATATCTAATAAAGTACGGTTATGACGTTCGCACACACCATTACACTGTGGTGTTCCAGGTGGTGTGAGTAGTGAAACTATTTCACATTGTTTTTACTGAAGGCCAAACTCGCTAACTCAAATATTTTACCTCTACGATCATATCGTAGAAACTCTTATTTTCTTGTTACGATGATTCTCCACTTCACTCTGAAATTCTTTGAACTTTTCAAATGTTTCAGACTTGTGCTTCATTAAGTAGATATACCCATATCTGCTCAAATCATCAGTGAAGGTCAGAAAATAACGATACCCGCCGCGAGCTTCAACACTCATTGGTCCACATACATCTGTATGTATGATTGATAACCCTCAACCGTAAGGGATCGAGATAGTCTTCGCGGGTAAGAATAACCCAATTTATTGATTCGACACACGGGGAGCCAAAGAGTATTTATAAGCTTTGACAGTTGAGTTGTCAATTCAACCGCACCTGAAATATACTTACTTGCAACAAAAGATAAGTGGTAACAGTGGTATGATAGTGATGATAGTAATAGTAAAAGTAAACAGCAAAAGTAAATAGCATCAGTAGATAGCAAAATAAATAGCAAAAGTAGCGACTAGTGACAAGCAGGGTTTAAAACACTGTAGGCTAGGGAGATGGATGGTTGGGCGCTGCATGGATGAGATAGATTTAACTTGGGGCACGGCACACGGAAAAGTAATGATCATCTAGGCAAATATCAAACATTAGGCATGTATCCCGTAGGTAGTTGTACGTGCTTGCAATAAGAACTGGCACACCATCTTTTGTCCTACCATCCCGCTACGAACGGGGCCAAAAGGAACTTATGGATATTAAGGTGCTCTTGTCAAAGAGCACCAGAACAAAGCAATGAACTCAATGGATACATGTAATCCTCAAACTACGGATCATCCCCTTTGGTGTCCCAAGCTGTCACTTTTGGGATCGCCGGTTCCGGACCGTAACAGGTGCAAACAACTCATAGATAGGATCACGAACACAAATATATTCATGCAAACACATATGGTTCAGATCTGAAATCATGGCACTCGGGCCCTAAGTGTCAAGCATTAAGAATAACAAGTTGAAGCAAAGATGATAAACACCATAGTAGATGATAGGCAACATGCCCCCAACAATCTGATAAACTATTACATGATCTAACTCATCCAATCCCTACCATACCCTTCGCCTACAGCGGGGGAATTACTCACACATGGAAGGGGAAGTCATGGAGGGATGATGGAGTGGTGATGATGATGACGATGGCGACGATCTCCCCTCTCCGGAGGCCAATTCAGCCTCCAGATTAGCCCTCCCGAGGAAGAATAGAGGGTGGCGGCGGCTCCGCGACGAAAAACTGCGAAAGAACTTCCGATATGGGGTTTCTGCGTCGGGAGTAAAAATACGGGATAAAGTAGGGCACCAGGGGGTGTGGGACCCACCCAGGCGCCCCCCCGGCGCGGCCTAGGGGGGCGCGCCCACAGGGCGCCTGGGCACCCCTTGGCCCCCCTCTGGCCCCACTTCTGGGTCCTGGTTCCTTCGGGTGCGTGGATTTTCTGTGATTTTTCGTGGATTTTTCTGAGGTACCTAAAAATCCGTTTTCCTGCACACAAATAAACCATACAGGCAGCTCTGCTGAAAACAGCGTCAGTCCGGGTTAGTTTAGTCCAAATCATGCAAGAATGAGGCCAAAACAATATCAAAAGTGTTTGGAAAAGTAGATACGTTTGAGACGTATCAACTCCCCCAAGCTTAGCATATTGCTTGTCCTCAAGCAATTCGGTTCAACGAACTGGACGCGACAAAGAAAACTTTGACAAACTCTGTTGCTTCATTAGATGTATATAAGCATGTACTACGAAAAGAGTTTAGCAAGTATTGAAAGAGTACTATGAGGACAATGCAAGGAGCAATCCTTCTTTCAAGTGACCAGTCACAAATACTTAAAAGTAAATAATCTATTACTGAAAATCAAGACAAGATTACATTGCACATAGCTTGAGCATATTAGGATGGTATCTCGCTAGCCTCCATGAGTGAAGCAAAACATAAATGCAAAGACTCCTCCAGAGTTTTAAAGGAGACTAGAACTAAGAATTTCAGAATAAATCATATCACAAGTATGCAGAAGACAATGTAATACTTTGGGACAATGCACATTACACTCAGAATGACAATTATGCTCCCCTAGTCGGTGCTTTGAAGAAAGAAGGTGAGACTCTCGAACCGTGGCTTTTATTGGCAAGGTTGAAAACCCGTGGTCGGAAACAAAAACTAAACATGTACCAGAGCTCTTGGTTTTAAAAAACAGAAGTAAACATGTTTTGAGAAGTGCATATTTCGGCAACGAATGCCAGCAGATAACTCAATCACTTTTTAAGTGGACAAGTCTCGAGGAACGGCTCCCGCATGAGGACGATCACATCCTCTTAATCTCCTTTGTTTATCACTGCCAAAGTTTTCTGATTTCTCATGAACAAAGCGTGAAGGAGGATTTGTTTGTTATATTATCTTTTTGAGCCGGGCGCACTCAATGCCAGTTCCTTTTCGTATTAGGGGTTTGCACATTATACATGCAATCCAGGGGTGAAACTTGTCCAACTTAAAAAGATCATGAATTAACTACTACTTCCTCATGAGCTAAAACATAGGCACAAAAGAGAAATGCTTTTGATTAGTTTCGAGATGGTACATGAAAGTCTTTGTTAGGAATGGCAGGTAAATACCATGTATAGGAAGGTATAGTGGACTCATATGGCATAACTGGTTTTAAGGATTTTGGATGCACAAGCAGTCAGTCCGCTTAGTGCAGGTGGAGGTTTAGCAAAAGACTGGGAAGCGACCAACTAGAGAGCAATAACGGTCATAATCATGCAGAGCGACAAAGCAACATTGAATCGGGCATGAAAGTGATATAACTATTCTAAAACTCAAAGATCATCAAGGCAAAGTAGACTTTTTAGTCTTAAACATGTGTAAGCATGTGCCAAGTCAATCCAAAAATTCTCTAAAGGGAAATACCACCTTAGTATACCAGACTATGAACAGTGCAATGCATGTAGATCATTTCAATAACACATTATATACTCTAGTTATTCGGGACTAGCCACAAGGAAAGCATGAACCACTGGAAGAGCATTGTAAACATAGCACTATGTCGCTACAAGCTGGTCTCTAGATCATAAGTACAGGCATATGTACAAAAGTAGAAACAATAAGAGTTCATACCGGTCTTCCCTGTTGCTTCCTTTCAGTCGATCTTCGTCATTACTGCTTGTCACTTGCATGATCGAACGTAGGAAATATAATCAAATGACATCACGGACTCGAGCTGATCTCTGAAAACAAAGCAAACTAAAGAGAGAAAGGAAATCTTTTTGGGTTTTTTTCAAAGGTTGAATAAAAGCAAAAGAAATAAAAAAAAATCTTTTTGTTGTTTTTGCAAAGAGAGAAATAAAGAAGAATGGGCTAAAGCTTCGAAAAGATCAAAGCGAATAAAACGGATAATACAATGGAAAGGTGAGAAGGGCACGTACTCCCCCAAGCTTAGGCTTTTGGCCTAAGTTGGTAGCAGCTACTGCCCCGAGGAGCCTCCTGCTCCAGGGGTATGGTGGTGAGTCCACGGGTCGTAGAAGGATGCTGGCGTGTACACCGAACTCCTCGGAGTCTCCCACGAGGAAGGTTCCGAACGCCAAACAGAAGAAGACCCTTCACCAAACTCGGTGGCGGTCTCTTCCTGAAAATGTGGTATCTCACCGTGCCTCTCCTCGTCGGGCACAACCCCCTCCATGGGGTTATGAAAATGATGCTGGACCATGAACTCATCGAACTGAACAACATCAAAGGACCATCTGTTCCTGCGAGAAAAATCAAACAAAAGAGGTGCAGGTAGACGGATCTCGCGTTCCGCGGCAGTTCCGAAACGCAAGATATAGATAAGATTATCAAGTTCAGAACCCATGGTAACGAACTTATGCCTTTTCATAGCAGCAAGATCAAAGCTTAAATAAGTAAAATGAGTATCATCAGGGTGTGGGGTGCCTCCAAGATGCTCTAAGATAAGTGTGGCGTAAACGCCACCATATAAGTCCCCCTTGTTACCGTTCATAGCAAGGCGTCGAGCAATTAAGGTACCTAGATTATAATCAGACCTCCCTGAGAGGGCTGCTGCCAGTATAGCAATATCCGGAGCAGAAATGCTGCTCGTGTTGTCACGAGCTAACACCCCTCTAGCAATATAATATGCAAAATACATGAGGTGAGGAAACAAGATGCTGGAGATCTTTGACCGATGAATATCCCTCGTACCCATGCTGCAGAGGGAGTTGATGACGGTTTTCAGCTCGGAGGGCTGAGTGGCCATCCTAGCCGTCCTCCCAACGTTTGGCACACCTATTATTTCACAAAAATTTCCCAAAGTCATGGTGATAAGATCATTATAAATTTTAAACTCAATAGCACATGAATCAGGATTATATCTAAAACTGTTAATGAAACTGGAGGTGAGTTTTTGATACTGAGTAACACGGCTCGTGACGAGTCGTGTCAAACCTGCATTAGCACAAAGATTATAAAACTCATCCTTGATTCCCGCAGCTTCCATGAATTCATCACATGGAAATGTCATCGCACGTGCTGGACTTGTATCTTCCAACAACTCCAGGGGCACATGATCTTCATTATAGCTCACCCTAGCAGTCGATGGTGAAGCTGCGGCTCTAGTAACTCGATTGGAGTGTGCGGGCCTCCTCTTCTCAAGCCATCCTTTTGCCCTTCCTAACAAACTCATTTCTGAATTTTTAATACAATTTACAAAAACGAGGATTAAAACAAAGTGAGCTAAGGCAAACTACTCAACTCACTTGCCCAAGGCATAAACTTGCATCAAAACTTGAAAAATAACTTTCAACACATGCATGCAAGCTCATCTCTACAGCACCAAGAACTACTAAATACTCACAAATGAGGCCACCAATCAAAAATCTAATTGGAGGGGTGGAGGAGTCACATACCAGGGAGTATTTGCTCAAAATTTCAGCTCAAATGATGGGTTGTAGAGAGAGATCGAAGAATCGCCTCCAAGAACAGCAAGAACACAAAGAACAAGTGCAGAACTCGCGTTTTTGGAGAAAGAGAGAGAGGGAGGAAGAAGACATACCTGGAGGGGGGGGGGGGGTCCATGGGCCCCAGGCACCCTGTGGGCGCGGCCAGGGGCTCGGCCGCGCCAGCTGGCCGCCTGGGCCACTGGTGGCCCCCCTGGCTGGCCCCAGGACTTTCTGGGTCTCTCCCGTCATGGAAATTTTTATTATAATTTTTCTGGAATTTTTCTGAAAACTTCACTCTTGAAATTTTTTCGAAGTTCAAAAAGCTGCGAAACTCTCTGAAAACTTGAAGCAGTTAGTAGTATTGTGAAGCTTCAAAAACATAAATACTTGGTACAGCAAGTAAGACAAAACTAAAAACAAATGAAAACATAACAAGCTCAACTTTTTATCCATATAAAACATGTTTACTAGTAAGGTTGATCAAGTCTTACCAACAAACAGGCGATATATAGAGCAAAAAGTCTCACCTCCTACGAAGTAGTTACTAAACCTTTACTTTGATGGACATTGTCCCCACCATGATAGTTTTATATTTGTGAGGCACATGTAGTGGACAGTCCCATTCTCCAATCTTCACGGTCTCGATATTCTCTATAGAGTTGAGGGCATGCCTCCTGTCGGTCTTCTTCGGAAAATATACCGTGTGTTCTTTTTCATTCACATGGAAGGTAACCTTCCCTTTATTGCAATCCATAATAGCACCTGCGGTGTTAAGGAAAGGTCTACCAAGAATAATGGACATGCTCCCATCCTCGGGCATGTCAAGCACAACAAAATCAGTAAGAATTAAACAATTAGCAACTTCTACGGGAACATCCTCACAAATACCTATCGGAACAGCGGTTGACTTGTCAGCCATCTGAAGGGAGATATCTGTAGGAATTAGTTTCTCTAAACAAAGCCTCTCGTAAAGAGAGAGAGGCATAACACTCACTCCTGCTCCAAGATCACATAAAGCAGTTTTGACATAATTATTCTTTATGGAGCAAGGAATGGTGGGTATACCTGGATCACCGAGCTTCTTAGGAATCTTGCCACTGAAAGAGTAGTTAGCAAGCATAGTAGATATTGCATCATTAGGAATTTTTCTTTTATTAGTGACAATATCTTTCATATATTTTGAATAAGGAAGTAACTTAATAGCATCAGTCAAAGGGATTTGAAGAAAAAGAGGTTTAATCCACTCACAAAACTTATTATAATGCTCTTCTTCTTTAGATTTGATGGACTTACCTGGAAAGGGCATGGGTTTCTGTACCCATGGTTCTCTTTCCTTCCCATGTTTTCTTGCGATGAAGTCTTCTTTAGTGTACCTCTTACGTTTGTCAGGTGCTTCTTCTTCTCGAACTTCAGGCGGATCATTCTTCTCATTATTATTACCTTCAGGTTCAGCACCGTATTCTGTCTCAGCATCGGAGATAGATACACTGTTGGGATCAATAGCTGGTTCTTCATCTGCAATAGGATCATTAGAATTGTCAGTCTCCTTATGTTTCTTCTTTTTCTTTGGAGAGCCAACAATTTCTTCTTCCTGTATTTGAGAATCCTGCTCGATTCTCTTCGGATGCCCCTCTGGATAAAGAGGATCTTGAGTGCTAGTTCCTCCTCTGGTCTTAATCCCGAAAGCCTGCAAATTATCTTGTTTGGCATTGTTAGCAAGCAAATCTCTTTGCACATTAGAAATTTGATCAAGCTGAGTTTGAACCATATGAAAATGCTTCACAAGACATTGAACATCATTAACTGTTCTATCTAAAACATCAAGCAGTCTTTTGATAGCAAGGGAATTATCATGCAACTGACTTTCTATCCTCTCATTAAAATGATTTTGTTTCATAATAAAATTATCAAACTCATCTAAACATTGATCAGGAGGCTTACCATGAGGGATGTCACTTGCGTTGAAATCTAAAAGAGAGTGTACCTCTACCATAGGAGGGTGAGTAGTAGGCTCACACAGCTTCTCAATAGGGGGTAGATTCTTCACGTCTTCAGCTTTAATACCTTTCTCTTTAATAGACCTCTTTGCTTCTCGCATATCCTCGGGGCTCAGAACAAACATGCCCCTCTTCTTTGTTGGTGGAGGTGGTTCAGGGACGGACCAATCTTCATGGTTTTTGGCAATCCTGCCCATTAAATCTTCCGCATCGTCCGGTGTTCTTTTCCTGAAAACACAACCAGCACAACTGTCCAAATAGGACCTGGATTCATCAGTTAGACCAGCATAGAATATATCGATTAATTCATTCTTAGGGATTTCATGTCCTGGTCTAGCCCGAATCAGACCGCAGTACCTCCCCCAAGCTTTAGCGAGGGACTCATCCTGCAACTGTTTAAAGTTATAAATTCTTTGTAAAGCAACATGTTGCATGTGAGCAGGAAAGTACTTATCAACAAAAGAGTGAGCTAAGTCCTGAGGACTCTTAATGGAACCGCATGGGAGTGAATCATACCATGCTTTAGCACCCTCCTTCAAGGAGAAAGGAAGAAACTTGGTCACATAAAAGTATCGTATCTTCTCATCTGTGGTAAACAGGCTACCCAACTCACCGAGTTTAGTCAGGTGTGCAATAGCATCATCATTTTCTCTGCCATAAAAGGGGTCAGCTTCAACCATAGGTATAAGTGAAAGATCAACAGAGAAATCATAATCAGGATCATCAATGCATATAGGGGATGTAGCAAATTCAGGATTAGGAACGGTTTTGTTCTTCAGAGAGTGTTTTTCAAACAGTTTCTTAATAGCTTCAGGGTCAGAGCCGGAAAACTCTGTTAGTTCCCTGCATAAATCTTCATCTAGTATATAGTAATCATCATCAAGGAGCCTCTCTTTAAGTTTACTCAAATCAGGATAATCATAAGTTTCACCAATAGGGTAGCGAGTAACAGGAAGTTCAATTCCTGACTTTTTAGCAGCAACATCAATTTGTTTCTCAAGAGCATAACCAAGCGAACTAATATCGTCATCAAAAGTAGTAGAAGCATCATCAAGAGTATCAGACATAGTAACAGATTCAGTAGGAGCATCATGTGGTGGTGGTGAGGCAAACTTACTCATAACGGAAGGTGAATCAAGTGTAGCACTAGTGCTCAGAGCAGTACCTCTTCTTGTAGTAGATAGTAAGATCGGAACCTTGGGGTCTCCTTTCTTACCCATAGTGAATGAAGTGCAGCAGGTAGGATACCTCAAGTAGACTTGTAAATATTGCTATGCTCCCCGGCAACGGCGCCAGAAAACGGTACTTGATAACCCTCAACCGTAAGGGATCGAGATAGTCTTCGCGGGTAAGAATAAACCAATTTATTGATTCGACACACGGGGAGCCAAAGAGTATTTATAAGCTTTGACAGTTGAGTTGTCAATTCAACCGCACCTGAAATATACTTACTTGCAACAAAAGATAAGTGGTGACAGTGATATGATAGTGATGATAGTAATAGTAAAAGTAAACAGCAAAAGTAAATAGCAACAGTAGATAGCAAAATAAATAGCAAAAGTAGCGACTAATGACAAGCAGGGTTTAAAACACTGTAGGCTAGGGAGATGGATGGTTGGGCACTGCATGGATGAGATAGATTTAACTTGGGGCACGACACACGAAAAAGTAATGATCATCTAGGCAAATATCAAACATTAGGCATGTATCCCGTAGGTAGTTGTACGTGCTTGCAATAAGAACTTGCACAACATCTTTTGTCCTACCATCCCGCTACGAACGGGGCCAAAAGGAACTTATGGATATTAAGGTGCTCCTGTCAAAGAGCACCGGAACAAAGCTATGAACTCAATGGATACATGTAATCCTCAAACTACGGATCATCCCCTTTGGTGTCCCAAGCTGTCACTTTTGGGATCGCCGGTTCCGGACCGTAACAGGTGCAAACAACTCATAGATAGGATCACGAACACAAATATATTCATGCAAACACATATGGTTCAGATCTGAAATCATGGCACTCGGGCCCTAAGTGTCAAGCATTAAGAATAACAAGTTGAAGCAAAGATGATAAACACCATAGTAGATGATAGGCAACATGCCCCCAACAATCTGATAAACTATTACATGATCTAACTCATCCAATCCCTACCATCCCCTTCGCCTACAACAGGGGAATTACTCACACATGGAAGGGGAAGTCATGGAGGGATGATGGAGTGGTGATGATGATGACGATGGCGACGATCTCCCCTCTCCGGAGGCCAATTCAGCCTCCAGATTAGCCCTCCCGAGAAAGAACAGAGGGTGGCGGCGGCTCCGCGACGAAAAACTGCGAGAGAACTTCCGATATGGGGTTTCTGCGTCGGGAGTAAAAATACGGGATAAAGTAGGGCACCAGGGGGTGTGGGACCCACCCAGGCACCCCCCCGGCGCGGCCCAGGGGGGCGCGCCCACAGGGCGCCTGGGCACCCCCTGGCCCCCCTCTGGCCCCAATTCTGGGTCCTGGTTCCTTCGGGTGCGTGGATTTTCTGTGATTTTTCGTGGATTTTTCTGAGGTACCTAAAAATCCGTTTTTCTGCACACAAATAAACCATACAGGCAGCTCTGCTGAAAACAGCGTCAGTCCGGGTTAGTTTAGTCCAAATCATGCAAGAATGAGGCCAAAACAATATCAAAAGTGTTTGGAAAAGTAGATACGTTTGAGACGTATCAATGATCTCCAACAAATCTGTTTCTCGCTCCATTGTTCCGGAGAACGGAGTTTTAGTCATCTTGCCCATGAGGCTTGGTTCACAAGCACCAAGTGATTCATAATCAAGTGATTCCAAAAGTCCATCACTATGGAGTTTCTTCATGCGCTTTACACCATTATGACCTAAACGACAGTGCCACAAATAAGTTGCACTATCATTATTAACCTTGCATCTTTTGGCTTCAATATTATGAATATGTGTATCACCACGATCGAGATCCAACAAACTATTTTCATTGGGTGTATGACCATCGAAGGTTTTATTCATGTAAACAGAATAACAATTATTCTATGACTTTAAATGAATAACCGTATTGCAATAAATATGATCAAATCATATTCATGCTCAACGCAAATGCCAAATAACATTTATTTAGGTTTTACACTAATCCCGAAAGTATAGGGAGTGTGCGATGATGATCATATCAATCGTCACTTCACCTTTAACTAGTCTCTGTTCATTCTGCAATTCTCGTTTCGAGTTACTAATTTTAGCAACTGAACCGGTATCAAATACCCAGGGGTTGCTATGAACACTAGTAAAGTACACATCAATAATCTGTATATCAAAATATACCTTTGTTCACTTTGCCATCCTTCTTATCCGCCAAGTATCTAGGGAAGTTCCACTTCCAGTGACCATTTCCTTTGCAGTAGAAGCACTTAGTTTCAGACTTGAGTTTTAGCTTTGGGTTTCTTCACGGGAGTGACAACTTGCTTGTCATTCTTCTTGAAGTTCCCCTTCTATCCCTTTGCCCTTTACTTGAAACAAGTGGTCTTGTTAACCATCAACACTTAATGCTTTTTCATGATTTGTACCTTCGGCGACTTCAGCATCGCGAAGAGCTCGGGAATTCCTTTCGTCATCCCTTGCATATTATAGTTCATCACAAAATTCTACTAACTTGGTGATAGTGACTAGAGAACTTTGTCAATTACTATCTTATCTGGAAGATTAACTCCCACTTGATTCAAGTAATTGTAGTACCCAGACAATCTGAGCACATGCTCACTGGTTGAGCTATTCTCCTCCATCTTGTAGGCAAAGTACTGTCAGAAGTCTTATACCTCTCGACACGGGCATGAGTATGAAATACTAATTTCAACTCTTGGAACATCTTATATGCTCTGTGGCGTTCAAAACGTTTTTGAAGTCCCGATTCTAAGCCGTAAAGCATGGTGCACTTAAACTATCAAGTAGTCATCATACCGAGCTTTTGTCAAAACGTTCATAACGTCTACATCTGCTCCTGCAATAGGTCTGTCACCTAGCGGTGCATCAAGGACATAATTCTCTGTGCAGCAATGAGGATAATCCTTAGATCATGGAACAATTCCGCATCATTGCTACTAACATCTTTCAACTTAGTTTTCTCTAGGAACATATAAAAAAATAAACAGGGAGCAACATCGTGAGCTATTGATCTACAACATAGATATGCTAATACTACGAGGACTAAGTTCATGATAAATTAAAATTCAATTTAATCATATTACTTAAGAACTCCCACTTAGATAGACATCCCTCTAGTCATCTAAATGATCACGTGATCCAAATCAACTAAACCATGTCCGATCATCACGTGAGATGGAGTAGTTTCAATGGTGAACATCTTATGTTGATCATATCTACTATATGATTCACGCTCGACCTTTCGGTCTCCAGTGTTCCGAGGCCATATCGGCATATGCTAGGCTCGTCAAGTTTAACCCGAGTATTCTGCATGTGCAAAACTGGCTTACACCCATTGTATTTGAACGTAGAGCTTATCACACCCGATCATCACGTGGTGTCTCAGCACGACGAACTTTCGCAACGGTGCATACTCAGGGAGAACACTTATACCTTGAAATTTAGTAAGGGATCATCTTATAATACTACCGTCGAACTAAGCAAAATAAGAAGCATAATAAGATAAACATCACATGCAATCAAAATATGTGACATGATATGGCCATCATCATCTTGTGCTTTTGATCTCCATCTCCAAAGCACTGTCATGATCACCTTTGTCACCGGCGCGACACCTTGATCTCCATCGTAGCATCGTTGTCGTCTCGCCAACTATTGCTTCTACGACTATCGCTACCGCTTAGTGATAAAGTAAAGCAATTACATGGCGATTGCATTTCATACAATAAAGCGACAACCATATGGCTCCTGCCAGTTGCCGATAACTTTACAAAACATGATCATCTCATACAAAACCATATATCTCATCATGTCTTGACCATATCACATCACAACATGCCCTGCAAAAACAAGTTAGACGTCCTCTACTTTGTTGTTGCAAGTTTTACGTGGTTGTTATGGGCTTAGCAAGAACCGCTCTTACCTACGCATACAAAACCACAACGTTGTTTCGTCAAGTATGTGCTGTTTTAACCTTCACAAGGACCGGGCGTAGCCACACTTGATTCAGCTAAAGTGAGAGAGACAGACACCCGCCAGTCACCTTTAAGCAACGAGTGCTCATAACAGTGAAACCAGTCTCGCGTAAGCGTACGCGTAATGTCGGTCCGGGCCGCTTCATCTCACAATACCGCCGAAGCAAAGTATGACTAGTATCGCCCACAACTCATTGTGTTCTACTCGTGCATATCATCTACGCATAGACCTGGCTCTGATACCACTGTTGGGGAACGTAGTATTTTAAAATTTTCCTACGATCACGCAAGATCTATCTACTAGATGCATAGCAACGAGAGGGGAGAGTGTGTCTACGTACCCTCGTAGACCGGGAGCGGAAGCGTCAAGTGACGCGGTTGATGTAGTTAAACTTCTTCGCGATCCAACCGATCAAGCACTGAACGTACGACACCTCCACGTTCAGCACACGTTCAGCTTGATGACGTCCCACGAGCTCTTGATCCAGTTAAGCTTCACGGGAGAGTTTCGTCAGCACGACGGCGTGGTGACGGATATGATGTATCTACCGGCGCAGGGCTTCGCCTAAGCACTGCAACGGTATGACCGAGGTGTGTTTCTGTGGAGGGGGGCACCGCACACGGCTAAAACAATTCAACTTGTGTGTGCTAGGGTGCCCCCTGCCCCCGTATATAAAGGAGCAAGGGAGAGGCCGACCCTAGAGGGGGCGCACCAAGTGTGGGGAGTCCTACTAGGACTCCCAAGTCCTAGTAGGATTCCCCTTTCCTTTCCGGAGTAGGAGAGAAGGAAAGAGGTGGAGAGGGAGAAGAAAAAGGGGGCTGCACCCCTTGTCCAATTCGGACCAGAGGGGGGCGCGCGCCTCCTTCCTTTTGGCCTTTCTCCTCTATTCCCGTATGGCCCAATAAGGCCCATATACTCCGAAAAATACCCGAATCACTCGGAACCTTTCCGATGTCCGAATATAGTCGTCCAACATATCAATCTTTACGTCTCGACCATTTCGAGACTCCTCGTCATGTCCCCGGTCTCATCCGGGACCCCAAACTCCTTCGGTACATCAAAACTCATAAACTCATAATACCGATCGTCATCAAACGTTAAGCGTGCGGACCCTACGGGTTCGAGAACTATGTAGACATGACCGAGACTCATCTCCGGTCAATAACCAATAGCGGAACCTGGATGCTCATATTGGCTCCTACATATTCTACGAAGATCTTTATCGGTCAAACCGCATAACAACATACGTTGTTCCTTTTGTCATTGGTATGTTACTTTCCCGAGATTCGATCGTCGGTATCTCTATACCTAGTTCAATCTCGTTACCGGCAAGTATCTTTACTCGTTCCGTAATACATCGTCTCATGACTATCTCATTAGTCATTTGCTTGCAAGGCTTATTATGATGTGCATTACCGAGAGGGCCCACAGATACCTCTCCGACACTCGGAGTGACAAATCCTAGTCTTGATCTATGCCAACACCACGAATACTTTTGGAGACACCTGTAGAGCATCTTTATGATCACCCAGTTACGTTGTGACGTTTGATAGCACACAAGGTGTTCCTACGGTATTCGGGAGTTGCATAATCTCATAGTCATAGGAACATGTATAAGTCATGAAGAAAGCAATAGCAGTAAAACTAAACGATCATAGTGCTATGCTAACGGATGGGTCTAGTCCATCACATCATTCTCCTAATGATGTGATTCCATTGATCAAATGACAACTCATGTCTATGGTTAGGAAACATAAGCATCTTTGATCAATGAGCTAGTCTAGTAGAGGCATACTAGGGACACTCTGTTTTGTCTATGTATTCACACATGTACTAAGTTTCCGGATAATACAATTCTAGCATGAATAATAAACATTTATCATGATATAAGGAAATAAATAATAACTTTATTATTGCCTCTAGGGCATATTTCCTTCAGTAGTATGTCTATTATCCTTGGTAGACCATTTTTGAATAATGCAGGGGTTGTTATTGATTGCAACAAAGGCAATGTCACTTTTCATGTCAATGGTAATGAGCATACGGTACACTTTCCGAGGAAACAACCTCAGGTCCACAGTATCAATTATATTGGAAAAAGTTCAACTATTACTATTGGAGGTTTTGAATTTCCTCTTCCTACTCCAAGAAGACATATGACATTCTTATTGTTGGGGACATACATATCCCCATTGAGGTAACCTAGTGTTATTCGAAAATTCTCCGGTTTCATGTTATTCGGAAAGAGTTTATTAATAAGACCTGATCAACCTTGTTAATGGATTCCTTTTGATGAGCATGGGATAGGTGAATCTAGATAGCACAACCTTATGTACCCTCTTTTTCTTTCTCTTAATTAGGATAAATAAAGAAAAAAATAGTACTTTCTGTCTGTTTCCAGACTTATCCGTGCAATAAAAAATATCTCGAAAATAAAAGTTCTCCAAATGCCATGAAAATGAAATATGATTTTTTCTAGAATATTTGAGGAAATATGGCACAAAACACACAGCAAGTGGAGCCGGCACCTGGCCATGAGGGTCCAGGGCGCGCCCCTGACTCGTGGGCCCCACGTGGCCCCCCTCCACTTATTCCTGCCCCCACACTCTTCTTCTTCATCCCAAAAAATCACCAACCATCACCAACCCGAGTTCTAGCTCATCTTGCTGCCATTTTCGATCTCCTTGCTCAAAGCACCATTCACCAAACTGTTTGGGGAGATTGTTCCTTGGTATGTGACTCCTCCATTGGTCCAATTAGTTTTTATTCTAGTGCTTTATTTATTGCAAATTTATGCTGCTATGGTGACCTTGTTCTTGAGCTTGCATGTCAAATTTTCTTGGTCCCAAGTAGTTTTAATGCATGATATAGTCTCTAGGCACTTATAGGAGTTGTTGTTATCAATCTTGTTGAGTTTGGTTAACTTTTATTTTGAGTTACTAAAAATTTCAGAAATTTTCAGAAAAGAAAAATGATAAAAAGATTGTTGAGGGGCTCCTCCAGCAAGAGCTCAGAGGAGAAGAAGAAAGAAGAAAATAAGAAGCCCAAGTATAATCATCCTCGCATGGCGGAAGTTCGACCGTGTGAATGGCCTTGTAATGATTTCATGATGTCCGTCGGGATTCACGAAGACTTTTATTGGTTGGAAAATAATGCAGGCCTCACCGACTTCCTCCACGACCAGAAAGAACAATATCTCTTACTCGCCAATATTTTCACGCAAAGTTTTCATTTTCATCCTAAGAAAACACCACCTACGGTGGAGTTTCGTTTATATGATGTGATTAAGGAGATACCACTCTTAGATTTTTGTGAAATATGCAAGGTACCCTTTGGAGGTAGACTTGATGAACCACGTCATGAAGACGTTGAAGGGTTTATTGACATGATAGCTGTAGGGGAAACTAGACAAGTTTCAGGGGCAAGAATCACTAGTATGCACTTCCCTGTTCTGTGCTACTTTACTTTATTTTCTAGTAGATGTTTAATTGGTCGCGGGAACAGTGGGAATCTTAGTACCCCTGATATTGTCATCTTACACCATGCTTTGTTTCAAGACACAACTTTTAGCTTGGGCACCGTCGTTGCTAAACCACTGAGTCTAAACCGCTCAAAGGGGCCCGTCTTTGGAGGCATCTTTGCTTCTCGCCTTGCTGAACATTTTAGAATACCTATTAGGCATCACGAGAAGGAACAAAAATTACTTGCCCCCGTTTATCTAGATTACAAGAGTATGGCAGCCCATGTTTTATTGTTCAAGACAAGAATAGGTTGCTTAATTATAAATTAAGGTTTGATGAAATATAGTGTTAAATTGTTACCTTGCATGTACCATCTCTGTTTGATCTATCTATAGGCATATACCTCATTACATCAGATGCCTTCTACAAGTACCAAGGCCAGGCACAAGCTTCAGAGCCTGAGCCTGAGCCACCACTTGATCCTTACCGTCAGTCTATTTATGGGTGGGAGCTGGATGAGCTCGCCAACCAGTGGCACCCAGAGGATACATCTCAGTACACTGGAGGGAGTAACTTCGATCCCTGGCCATAGACCAACTTAGGCTAAAAGCCTAAGCTTGGGGGAGTACGTGTTTCTCACCGACTTTACATTCATGTTCACACTTATTCTAGTTGTCGGTGCTCACACTCTTTCATTGTACCATCCATGTTTAGTTTCATTTCTTTTTCTTAGTCTTTTTCTTGTGTGTTAGAAAAAAAACAGAAAAACAAAAAAAATAGTTGTAGCTTCTAGCTAGTTTACTTTCTTTGCTTGTAGTAGTAGTTAAAAATGAAAACCCAAAAAGATTTTCCGTTCTTCTTTTGCTTGTTGGGAGCTTTCCCGTGTAAATAGTTTCTTTTGTTTTCTTTGGGGGTTAAGAGTAGAAGACCATGATTGAAAATGCTTAGTGGCTCTCATATGCTTTATTGTTGATTTAACCCCCTCCGGTAGGTGCCGAGAAGAGTTCTCCTGGTGCTCCCGATCTTGGAAGCGGCGGCAGCGGCGGAACAGAGATGAGATCGCGAAAAAGAGTTCCCGTCCCGAGGGTTTCGAAGGACGCTCTAAAAATATGCAGAAGGGGGGCACCAGATGGGGCTCGGGGGGCCCAGGCGCCCCCCCGGCGTGGCCCAGGGGGGTGGGGGGGCGCCGCCAGGGCGGCTGGAGCCCTGGTGGCCCCCCCGGCTTCCCTTCGGGCGCAAGGTAGGTTCTGGAACGCTGATTTTTTATATGATTTTTCTGGATTTTTCCTGGCAGTTCTCGTAACGTGAAAACCTGAAATACAAAAACAGCCGAAAACAGAAACTGGCACCGGGGTGCACTGGATTAGTAGGTTAGTCCAAATATGATAAAGTGTATGGAAGTGTATGAATATCATAGCAATATCACCCAAAAGTGGCATGGAGCAAGCAAAAATTATAGATACGTTTTGGACGTATCAACATCCCCAAGCTTAATTCCTGCTCGTCCTCGAGTAGGTAAATGATAACAAGAATAATTTCTGTGGTGACATGCTATTAACCATATAGGACTTATTCATAGTCATATGACAAAAGCTTACTGAGACAATGATTCTATAGTACTTAAGTTGCCTCATGAGAAAATCACAAATGACTGAAAGTTTTACAACATGACATTGAAGCATCAAATAGATTTGCAATGAACATGATGTGCAAATATGATAAAGTGATATCTAGCTTGCCCCCTTTAGTGATGCAAAACATAAATGCAGGGGCACCTTCAAGGTTTAAGTGATGACTAGATACAATGATTTCAAAATAAACGATATCACAATCATGCAAAAGACAATGCTACTTTGGGACAATGCACATTACACTCAGAATGACAATCATGCTCTCAGTAGTTGGTGCTTTTTAAAAGAAGGTGGAGACTCAACATAAAAGTAAAAGAATGGTTATGTGCTAGAGCTTTTTATTTAGAAAACATAGAAGCAATTTTGTTTACGGTAGTAGTACTTCATATGTGTCATGCATAAGACATCCTATAAGTTGCAAGCCTCATGCATCGAATACCAATAGTGCTCGCACCTTGTCCTAATTAGCTTGGATTTCCATGGTTTATCATTGCATTACATATGTTTTAACCAAGTGTCACAAAGGGGTACCTCTATGCCACCTGTACAAAGGTCCAAGGAGATAAATCGCATTTGATTTCTCGTTTTTGATAGATCTCAACTCGAGGACATCCATACCGGGACAACATAGAAAATAGATGATGGACTCCTCTTTAATGCATAAGCATATTCTCATAAGAGATTGAGGATTAATGTCCAAGCTAAAACTTCCACCATGATACATGGCTTTGGTTGGTGGCCCAATGTTCTTCTCTAACAATATGCATATTCATTCAACCCATGGCAAATCACCCTTACTTCAGACAAGACGAACATGCATAGCAACTCACATGATATTCAACAAAAGTGTGACAGTTGATGGCGTCCCCAGAAACATGGTTACCACTCAGCAAGCAACTTATAAGAAATAAGATACATAGGCAACATATTCTTTACCACAATAGTTTTTAAGCTACTTTCCCATGAGTTATGTATTGCAAAGTTAGTCTGCTTAGTACATGTGGAGGTTAGCAAAAGACTGGGAGCGACCAACTAAAAGAGCAATGACGGTCATAATCATGCAGAGCGACAAAGCAATATTGAATCAGGCATAGAAGTTATATCGCTACTCAGAAATAAAAGATCATCAAGGCTTGACAGACTTTCTTTACAGTCTTAAATATGCGTGAGCATACGCCAAGTCAATCAAAATAAATTCTCGAAGGATGATATTACTAAACCATACCACATCATTGGCAAAAAAATCAAGTTGGTATTCCAATGACACATTGGGAATCCCCCAGCTATTTGAGACTAACCATAAGAAAACCTGAACTACTAAGCGCCATTATGCACGTAGCATATTTATCATAGACATATTAACCAATGCAACGGAAGCAAACTCTCTTAATAAGATAAGCATGATAATTAAAGAGAGTTCAAGCAACCAACTAAACAAAAGCTCTTTGAAAAGATAAGCATGAATACTAAGAGCAGAGCATGATAGTAGCTCTTAAAAGACAAAGAACACACACAGCAAAGATAGACATGAAAATTCTATGTTATGTTCTAGGTAGAAGTGGAGCGTGTTTCTCTCCCACATAAAGAAGCTGAGTTCCGACTTGTTATGAAAAACTAAAAAGAAAACTAAAAGCAAGACGCTCCAAGCATAGCACTTAACACATGAAGTGATAAAAATATAGCGAAACGAAAGACGAACTGATAATGTTGATGGAGAAGGGGATGCACGGGGGCATCCCCAAGCTTAGACGCTTGAGTCTCCTTGAATATTTCTTGGGGGTGCACGGGGGCATCCCCAAGCTTGAGCGCTTGACACTCCTGAATCTTTTTATCATCTTCCCTCGCACACTTGAAAACTCCCTTCATACATAACTCATCATAATCTGATTAGCGAGGTTAGTACCCTTAATAAAATAATTATACCTTGATGGAAATAAAGATATTCTTGAAGTTCTACTGTTTCTCAAGATTTCCAAAAGGTTTTTGCAAAGAAAAAGCAAGCTCTTGATTTGCAAAATGAAGGAAAGGCAAAACAGGACATAATCTGTGAAAAACAGAACAGCAGGTAGTAATTGATTTGTTCGGGGCACTTCTGCAACTCAAATCAAAAAACTCAGAACAGACGCACGAAATACAATTATATAGAGAACACTGTCGAAAAAATTCAGACCAAAAAGATGGTCTGGTGATTTTATACGATTTTTTCTATCCAAGGACAGAATCTGTTTCCTGGACAGCACCTCACAACTTTTGAACTTTCTAGCAATCAGAGGCTATACTTGGCACAAATATGAAAAGCAAAGATACAATGATGATGCTACTATAGTAAACAACATCAAGACACAACAAAAGCAAAATATAAAAATTTATTCATGTGGGCTGCCTCCCAAAAGCGCTTTCTTTTATGCCTTTAAGCTAGGCATAATGCATATAGATCAAGTTGTATCAATTGAACCATCATCAAGATCATCAAAAAGCTCTTCAATAATACAACTAGTCTTAAGAGGACTCTCAAATAAGGGCCTCATAGAGATACTTCTAGGTAGAAGACCAAAAGGATAAAAGTCAAGGGAAGATTCATTTATAAATTCATCACAGAGAGGTGTTTCTTCCAAAGTCTTTTCAGTTTCAACCCCTTTGGCAATAGATGGATTACTTTTAGAACGGGGAGCCTTTGGAACGTGAACGAACTTAGGCTCCCTCTTTGCCGGAGTTTCTACCTTTTTGGTTTTGATTGAGGAGAAGGTGGTTCCTAGAGTATCAGAGATATCCTCAATCTTGTCTATCCTAGAAGAGTCCAAGTCATGGAATTTGACGGTCTCCAAAATTTAAAAAAAATTATGCATGGATCTATCAAGTCTATTAAAATTCCCTTGGATCTTACGATCCTACTCATTTATCTTATTAATGCTTGGCATCTCTAGCTCTATCTTTTCAAGTTTTTTCATAATGTGAGCTAGGGTGATGTCCTCTCGAATGCTAACAACAGGGAGATTCCCAACAAGATTTTCAATAATACTAAGAGACTCCCAAACTGGGGCCTCTAGGAAATTCCCATTGATAGCAGTATCTAGAATAAACATATTCCAAGAAGTAATTCCAACATAAAAATTTCTAAGCAAGATAGTAGTAGGTTGCTTCTTGGTGGCTCTTTTTTGTGAATCATTAATTCTATACCAAGCATCTTTCAAACTTTCCCCACCTCTTTGTTTAAAGGTGAGAACTTCTGCCTCGTCAAAGACAAAAGGACCCGACATAATGACAACTAAAGAACGAGATAACTGTTTTTGTGACTTTTGATAAAAGGTACTAAAGCAAAAACTGAAAGGTAAACTAACAAGACTAAAAGCAAAGGTAAAAGATAGCATGCAACTCCCCTATCCTGAAGAGTGGAGTACCCGGCAACGGCGCCAGAAAATACTCCTTGATGGGCCTCTAACCCCTCGTTGGTTACCCCAAGTGGAAGGTGAAAGATGAAGTGTTGTGGAAGTTTTTCCCTTAGCAAAGATGCTAAGGATCGAATCCCCAGAGACTCCTAGGTTCAACAAGTAGGTGTCAACTGCTAACGGCGCAGATTAGCAATCAACATGGACCTGCACACATATACAAATAACTTTGCTCCCAATGAGTACAGAGAGGTTGTCAATCCCTCCGTCCTTGTAGTTCATAAAGGATTAAACGCAAATGATAGTAGTGATAGATAATGTTTGCAATAGTAAATAAAAGCGAAAAGTAAATAGCGGATGTGATCAATGATGGTAATATGGACCGGAGTCTCATGATGTTCACTAGTGATGTCTCTCTCCCAAAAGACGATAAAACAGCTATGTGAGGTAAACGAATTACAGCTGGGCAATTGACAGGACCACGAACGCAAACCAATGCTGACTACATTGCAAGAAAGATTGAGGTTCAAAGCATGGGCGGTACGCCAAAGTAAGTAGACCGAAATCCATCAATATCTACTACTAATCATACACCTTGAGATATCTATCCAGAACATCTCGCTGGTATTAAGTTGCGAGTCCCACCCATAGTGTAAACTTAAAGCAACAGACAATTGCATTAAAAGAACTTTGTGTAAAGTAAAAAATCCTTGCACCCGCGGGCACAAGCACCGTTGTTTTCCCCCTTGTGGCAACAGCACATCCCCTAGACTCATGTTTCTGTCACTCAAGCTAGTCATCGAGGGGCATGAACCCACAATCGAGCATAACGTTCCCTCTTGGAGTCACTACATATTACTTGGCCAAAGCAATAAATAACAACGGAGAACATGCAAGAATTACTTATGAACATAAATATAAAAGAGGTAGATCAAATATATTACTCAAGATCAATCTGAACATAATCTCATAATCCATCGGATCCCAGCACACTCATCATAGCAATAGCATAAGGATTACATATGTGCCTCGATCATGTAGGGCAGCTCACGAGGACTAATTAGTGAAGCACAAGAATGGGAGGAGAACATCACATAGCTACTGGTCATGGACTCATGGTCCAAGGGAGAGTACTCACAACTCATCCGGGAGGCGTCCATGGTGGTGGAGAAGCTCCCGATGGTGATCCTCCCCTCCCACAGGGTGCCGGGAAGAGTTCTCCTCGTGCTCCCGATCTTGGAAGCGGTGGCGGCGGCGGAACAGAGATGAGATCGCGAAAAAGAGTTCCCGTCCCGAGGGTTTCGAAGGACGCTCTAAATATATGCCGAAGGGGGGCACCAGACGGG
>LR738713.1:715274937-715378262 GCA_902687465.1 Secale cereale | reverse complement strand
GGGGGGGGGGGGCGCCGCCAGGGCGCCTGGAGCCCTGGTGCCCCCCCCGGCTGCCCTTCGGGCGCAAGGTAGGTTCTGGAACACTGATTTTTTATATGATTTTTCTGGATTTTTCCTGGCAGTTCTCGTAACGTGGAAACGTGAAATACAAAAACAGCCGAAAACAGAATCTGGCACCGGGGTGCACTGGATTAGTAGGTTAGTCCAAATATGATCAAAAGTGTATGGAAGTGTATGAATATCATAGCAATATCACCCAAAAGTGGCATGGAGCAAGCAGAAATTATAGATACGTTTTGGACGTATCACCTATCTATTTATTTTCATGCAGAGTCATCTTCCTCTTATCAAAGAGCACCAGTAGGAGAGCACCTCTATCATTGCATGTATTACTATTAATTTGCATTGAGTATAATCATGACTGGATCTCTTTTACCATGAATTACAATGTCTAGTCAGTCCTTGATCTTTAAAGGTGCTCTGCATTTATGTTTTGCGGTCTTAGAAAGGGCTAGCGAGATACCATCTTGTTATATCATATCATGATTGTTTTGAGAAATTGTTGTCATCCGAGGTTTATTATTATTGCTCGCTGGTTGATTATGCCATTGATGTGAGTAGTCTTGAGACCTGAAAGTTATTGTGAATGTGGTTAGTTCATGATCTTGTTGAAAACCTGAATGCTGGCTTACATATTTACAACCACAAGAGCAAACAGAGTTTGTCAAAGTTTTTCTTTATCACTTTCAGTTTATCAACTGAATTGCTTGAGGACAAGCAAAGGTTTAAGCTTGGGGGAGTTGATACGTCTCCAACGTATCTAATTTTCCAAACACTTTTGCCCTTGTTTTGGACCCTAACTTTCATGATTTGAATGGAACTAACCCAGACTGACGCTGTTTTCAGCAAAATTGCCATGGTGTTGTTTTTGTGCAGAAATAAAAAGTTCTAGGAATGACCTGAAACTCCATGGAGATTTATTTTGAAAAATATAAAAAATATTTGCAAGAAGATCCATACCAGGGGGCCCACACCTTGTCCACGAGGGTGGGGGCGCGCCCCCTGCCCAGGGCGCGCCCCTGCCTCGTGGCCCCCCTGGTGATCCACCGACATATCCCCAGATCCTATAAGTTCACTTTCGGGGAGAAAAATATCAAGGAGAAAGAATTATCGCGTTTCACGAGACGGAGCCGCCGCCAAGCCCTAATCTCTCTCGAGAGGGCTGATCTAGAGTCCGTTCGGGGCTCCGGAGAGTGGAGATCGTCACCATCATCATCATCAACCTTCCTCCATCACCAATTCCATGATGCTCACCATCGTGCGTGAGTAATTCCATCGTAGGCTCACTGGACGGTGATGGGTTGGATGGGATCTATCATGTAATCGAGTTAGCTTTGTTAGGGTTTGATCCCTAGTATCCACTATGTTCTGAGATTGATGTTGCTATGACTTTCTATGCTTAATGCTTGTCACTAGGGCCCGAGTGCCATGATTTCAGATCAGAACCTATTATGTTTCCATGAATATATGTGTTTTCTTGATCCTATCTTGCAAGTCTATAGTCACCTACTATGTGTTATGATCCGGCAACCTCGAAGTGACAATAATCGAGACCACTCCCGGTGATGACCATAGTTTGAGGAGTTCATGTATTCATTATGTGTTAATGATTTGGTCCGGTACTCTATTAAAAGGAGGCCTTAATATCCCTTAGTTTCAAATAGGACCCCGCTGCCACGGGAAGGTAGGACAAAAGATGTCATGCAAGTTCTTTTCCATAAGCACGTATGACTATATTCGGAATACATGCCTACATTGCATTGATGAACTGGAGCTAGTTCTGTGTCACCCTAGGTTATAACTTCTACATGATGAATTGCATCCGACATAATTTCCCATCACCGATCCAATGCCTACGAGCTTTTCATATATTGCTTGTTGCTTATTTACTTTTCCGTTGTTATTATTACAAAAACTACAAAAACACTATCATTACTTTTATTGTTGCTACCGCCACTATCATATTACTTTGCTACTAAACTATCTTGCTGCAGATACTAAGTTTCCAGGTGTGATTGAATTGACAACTCAACTGCTAATACTTAAGAGTATTCTTTGGCTCCCATTGTGTCAAATCAACAAATTTGGGTTGAATACTTCACCCTCAAAAACTGTTGTGATCCCCTACCCTTGCTCTTCCCTTGTGTTTTTTTTGACTTCGTTTCCCCCGTCACGGCCCAGGCCCTTCTCCAACAGATGTGGAGGACGTGGATGCCGTCATCGAGGAGGTTGCTGAGGAGGCCGCGGCGGAGGCCGACGAGATCGCCGCCGGAGAGGCCGCCGAGGACGTTGTCGCGGCCGCCGTGGACGAGACTGCCGAGGATACCGCCAAGGGTGCCACCGAGGGTGCCAGCGGTACGCCTGTCGGGGAGGCCGGCAAGGCCACAACTGAGGAGGAGGCGACTGATGACCAGCCCTCTTCCTCCGCGACCCCGGGCCCCGACAAGTATCTGAAGGTGAGCGACAACCTCTTCGTCCATCTTGCCGGGGCGTCAAGCTCCCGGGCGCCCACCGGGGAGGAAGTCTTCGATGGCGAGGTGTTCGCTGCCGCCGGGCTCGAGGTTGTTGAAGAACCGAGCGCCGGCGGCGACGGCTCCCCAGAGGAGCAGCTCTTCCAGGCCATGGGGGCCGACTTCCGGAAGCTTCAGGCGCTCTACCGCGCCCGTTTGGACAAGGTTAAGTCCAGAATGGCAGCGGTGGACGAGGTGGAGGCGGACTTCCAGGCATGCGTCGCCGAGGCGCAAGCCTGGTTCCACCAGTCCCGCGAGGAGCAGAGGGCCTCCCAGGAAGATCTGGCCCAGCGCAACGTGGAGCTCATCATGAAGATGGCCGCCATCGAGAAGGCCCAGGAAGAGGCGGCGAATTCGGCTGCCGTGGCGGAGGCCGCCCAAAACCAGCATCAAGCCGCCCTCGATTCCCAGGAAAAGGACCTCTCCGCGCGTGAGGTGAAGCTTGCCGCGACACTCCGCGACAAGGATGAGGAGCTTGAGGCTCTTGTCGAGCGGCGGACTCACGAGCTGGGCAGAGGAACAAGGAGGCACTCGATGCCCAAGCTCTGGCTCACGCTGGCAAGATACAAGAGCTAGAAGCGGAACGGGACAGGCTGAAGGAGCAGGCCCTCAAGCTGTCTGACGAGAAGACCAGACTCAACTGCGCCTTGACAGAGGCACAGGGAGTGGTCATCAGCAAGACTAGGGAGCTCTTCGATGCGCAAGGCTCCATCAGAGATCTCAGGCTGAGGCTAGAGAATCTCGAGAAGGCGTTGGCGGAGAGCTCTGCTCGGGAGGGGGCCTTGGCTAAGAGCCTGGAGGAGGAGAAGCAGCTGCGGGCAGACGAGGGCGCCTCCCACCAGGAATACGTGGTGGAGGAGAACAGGTGGATCAGCCGGCTCGAGGACATCGCCGGCAGGGTTACCTCACAGTTGGCCCTCATGGGGGTGCCGAACATGAGGTATGCCCCTGAATGGAGCGGGTCCGTCAACGCCCCTGTTCTTCGAGGGCGTCCTCAGCGCCTTGACTGATCTTCACTCCAACAGAATGGCCACGCTTGCCGGGGAGGCCCAGCGGCTCTGCCGGGGAGTCATGACCAAGGTCCTCACCAAGGTGGCGTTCTGGAACCCCGTCCTCGACTTCGAAGCCGCGATGGACAGCTTGCCGGAGGATGCCAACCTCACGGCGCTCAAGGAGCGCATCAAGCCTGTCATCAGCCGCATCGACGAAATCAAGAGGGTGGAGTGTAATGCCCAGGATGGGACTATACCTCCTACGCGTCGAGGCACGACTTAAAGGTATAAGCCCATCCTAGAATGATCTCAAGTTTGGTATCTTTGCACGACTCATGTAAAAGAGGGATTAAATTGCAAAAGGAGATAGTTGGCTTACACTCGCCACTTCACACAATACATTACATAAGCAAATCATCATTCAAAACATCACAACCCGACTACGGGCGAAGATCAAAAGAAAGATACCAAAACAACATAAAGCCACAGGTCAGGATCGAATCCTAGTAGAAACCACTACTGATCGTCGAAACGTCACAAGCATACGGCCAAGCTCTTCATCGAACTCCCGGTGAAGAACTGGTCCATCTCCTGCATCATACTCGGCTGAACCTGCATCTGGTGTGGTGAAGTAACTGTGAGCCACAGAGGACTCAGCAATCCCATTCCCGGGTAACATGACTATTTAAGCCTTGGGTGTGGATAAGGCTGAAGAAAAGAATAAGAGTCTGCAGCAGCAACTAGCACTAACTTACGTAAAAGAGAGCGAGAAGAGAAGGCGCATCGGTCGAGAGATGATCACGAAGTGATCCTAGCTAAAGCCGGTCAAACATAACCCCACCGTGTTCAACTCCCGAATCCCTATTCGGAAATTGACAGTCACGGTACACACGCAGGTAGTGTATTGGAACATTGTGTCAAGTTTTCTACAACCGGATATTAACAAGCTCCCATCTGCCACATAACCGCGGGCATGGCTTTCGAAAGTTCAAAACCCTGCAGGGGTGTTCCAACTTGACCCATTACAAGCCCACGATCCATGAAGTCGCAACTCCATAGGTGGGAAGACCCGAGTATTCTCGGAATCCCGTGCTCAAGATACTCCGAACTAAGGTAAGGCTAATCCAGCAAATCCTCCCGGCGTGTCGACACCCTGATAGGTAGCCGCGCGTATCTAGTCTCAGGACACGACCGGATGGGCGATGCTACGGGTTTTTACCAAACCTCGAGTTTCCTCGTGGTGGCCCCGCAGGACCCCCGTTTCGGACCAACACTCATGTGGAGCACTGGCCCGGGGTTGTAGAATTAAAATAAAAGGGATAGCTAGTCCCTATGCAAGTTTTATTAGTTATTAGGCGAATAGTACCAATGTTGGGACTTGCTGGAAAAGACTTAGCACTTAGCGGTTTATCAAGGGGGTCCCATCGATCCAACCGTGTTAGGAACGCATAATCAAGGAACATAACACCGGTTTATACGGTTCCTAACGGCATGAGTGGAACAAATCACCAAGCAAAAGGCTTAGCCTTCCACCCTTGCCAATATATAGATGATTTCGTAAGCATTTATATAGTGTGATATAACCCAACAAACTTCATCATGAAGCAAGCATCTTCAATCTTCACCTGCAACTAACAATGCTATAAGAGTGGCTGAGCGAAGCGTACTTAGCCATTCAACGGTTTGCATAGGTAGGGTGGTTAGACAGGTTCATGGTTACAATAGGAGGCTGACAGGAAAACCTGGGCATCGAGGAAATATACTAAAGAGCGATACTCTAGCAATAGGCAAATATAGTAATGGTATCCGGGTTCGGTCATCTTGCCTGGGATTCCACAAGGAAGAAGAACGGATCCATGAAGTAGACGGAGCAACACAGACGAGAGAATCCTCACAACTCCGGAACGAAACCGAAGCTAACAAGAGAAGCAACCGGAAAGAAGCAAACAACACGGTAAACACACAATCATAAACATGGCATACGATGCACAAACAAGTATGATGCATGTCCCGTTTAAATATGCATGGCATGGCAAAGTGCACAAACAACACTACAATTTAAATGGAGCTCAATATGCAACGAGTTGCATATTGACGAAACACCACATTTAATTATTTAATTGACTCTTGTTTATTTACAAGACAAGATTAAATGTTTGTTAACATGGCAAGAGGTGAAGCATAAAGAAACTACACTATTTAGACATTTTAAATGAGGCCGGAAAAACAACAATTCTTCCGGAAAACCCCATAAGCATGTTTAGTAATTATAAGCAAACAACAATTAACATATATAATGTTGTTAAATGATGCAGATGACATGATCAAGTTTATGCAATTTTATTAGAAGGTTAACAAGAAGATGATATGAAGCATCGTCACCATGGTGGAAGGAAAAGGGTGCCACGGCAACTATTCCGAAAATGATGCCACGGCAACATATTGGTTCCGGTAACTCGTTGAGAGACCGGTGCAAAAAATAACGGAGAGCGAGTGAAACAAGATGATGGGGTGATCCCGTTGCCGGGTTCCCACGAGTCGGTGACGAGGCAACCGAGGAACACGACAAAAGATGAAACGGCACGACGGGCACGGAGCACACAAGGGAGACATTTCATACAACACAAGCAAGCATCACACGGGTCATCGTCTCGGGTTATACCTTCGAAACACTCGTTTCGGGACGATTCGAGATCGTAGAGGAAGGAGTCGTAGTGGTACACGGGTCGTAGAGGAAGTAGTCGTTCTCGCGAGTTGTAGAGGAAGTAGTGGTTCACGTTTCCGAAGAGGAAGTAGTTGTTCCGTAGCGGTACTTGGCGCCTTGGTAATCGTTCACGGGGCGACGGTAGTGGTACTCGCGGTCGTTGTGGTACTTGGTCGTGGTACTTGGCATCGGTAGATGTACTCATTCCGTTCGGTCTTGCCGGTCTCGTCTCGAGTCGTCGAGGTACTTGTTACATCGCGATCGTAGTGGTACTTGACATCGCCGTGTACGAACTTGACGCTTTGTAGAACTTGCGCATCGACGTGTAGCCGTTCATATTGAAGAGGAACTTGACGCATCCCGAG
Source organism: Secale cereale (assembly GCA_902687465.1). Lineage (NCBI taxonomy): Eukaryota > Viridiplantae > Streptophyta > Magnoliopsida > Poales > Poaceae > Secale > Secale cereale. Next base: position 715,371,631 of record LR738713.1, on the reverse strand, counting down.
GACCTTGGAGAACAACAACAACAATAGCCACAAACACACGGGACGGTCTCGGCGACGCATCGATCTTGCCGGTCTTGGTCACGCCGGAAGGAATACTTGGCAGCAACTTGGCAGTCTTGGGGCGCCGATGGCCGGAGCAGAGGGGCACCGCGGCGCTGGGGAGAGGTGGTCGCGGCCGGAGCTGCGAGGCGGCTCCCATGGCGAGGCGAGGCGAGGGCCTGGCGGGGCGCGGTGGAGGCGACCCTGCAGAGCTCGAGGCGAAGGAGGGAGCCTGGCCGCGGCGCGTCGATGGGAGATGGAGGGCGCCGCTCGAGGGGCTTGCTGGATCGGAGGAGAAGAGGCTCGGAGCCTCGTCCTGGCGACGGAGGAAGCATGGTCGGAGAAGGAGGCCACAACGCAGGCGCCTGGAGCGTCGTCCTGGAGAAGAGGCGCGCTACGGTGCTGGGCTCCGAGGAGAAGGCGTGGGGAAGGCCGAAGGGAGCGAGCTGCGAGGGATGGGGCGAGGCCTCGGCGGGGCTGGGGAAGAGGCCTGGGGCTGGCTGCTCGAGGCGCACAGGGCGTCGAGGTGGCGACGAGGAGAAGGACAGCGCGGAGGAGGGCGCTCGATGCGGGAGGAAAAGGGGCGAGGGAAGAGATCGGGACGAAGGGTTGGGGTCGAGCGAGAGAGCGCTCGCTTCTGGCGGCGCGAGGGGGAAACGAGAGGGAGATGGTGCGATGCGGTCGGGTGCTAGGGTTCGCAAGGAAGGGGGCTTGGGCCCAGGAAGTTGGGCCGGCTGCGGCCTGGAGATGGGCCAGCTTGGGCCAGAAGGCTTCGGGCGAAAAGAAAAGGGGCCGCGGGAGGCCTAGCAGCTGGGCTCTCTTCTTTTAATAAAACACTTTAACAGAAAGGAAGAAAGAGGGAAAGGAAAAAAGAGGCTTAGGGAAAAAATAGCACATGGGACTATTTTTCTCGGGCATCATAAAATGAGCACGGTCCGAGAAAATATAAAAGGCATGATCGGAAAAATAATTCAAACATATTTGAATTTAATTCAAATGGGTTTGAACTAAGACTTGAATATAGAAGTGTCCAAAAATGTTGAGGATTTTTGGAGGAACCTCGATAAACGAGAAAAGAAATATAGGGAGGGTTTAGATGGAGAAACTCGAGGTGAAATAGGCATGAGGAAATTATGCAAGTGTGTTGCGGGTAATTCCAAAGAATGGAATATTTTAATATATCTCCCTAAAATATTGGGAGTATATGTTATAAAGAGAACTCATTCTTCCCTCGATTTAAATGGACCGAAGGTCCACCCGATTCATTTAAGTTGAGATGCAAAATAAATATGACATGATGGCATGATGACATGATGCAATGCAAAATAAATAACACAAGCAAAATAAAACACACGGGAGAACCCGGAACATCTGGAATCTTCTGGGATCTTCTGGGACGTCGGTCTTCGGGCGTCACAACTCTCCCACACTAACAGAGGATCTCGACCCGAGATCCTAGAGATAGCACCGGGTAAAAACGGAAGAGGAAGAGGTAAAACAAAGTTGCTCCTTTGACAGACGAGTGAAACCAAAGAACCTGAGAGGTTGAACAATCTTGAAAGAAAGAATACAACGGAGATGAACGAAGATGAAAACACTCCGGTAAAAGGAGGAACAAGGAACATAATGAGAACCTTGTAGGTTGAAAGACATGAAACAAGAGCTCACGGATGACAAAAGAATATGAAACTGCAACGGTATGGCCAAGGAATAAGAATGACAGAATTTGGACAACACTCCGTCTGAAAATGGAAGGAATTGGACAAGAACTTGAGAAGATGGATGATAGTTGATGAAAACAACAACACACAGCCTCTGAAACAATTAAAATAATGGCACAAGGTGTAAGAAGGATTCAGACAGCACTCCGGTTAAAAGAGGGTTAAAACTTGATAAGATGAGGGAACTAGAATGAAGAATACAACACTCCGGTTAAATAAACAAGCAAGGGAGAATATGATCTTGGTAAAAACGAGATGATGGTTAAAGAGAGCAATATCACAATGCCTCCGGAATGAAAGAATAGCATGCTAGGTCGTTGGAAAGAAAAGAACGGAGAAGAAAATGACAACTTCTCTCAAAATTGAATTTGAAAGAGTATCCTTACAAAGAAGGGTTGAACGGAGTTGTTGGGAAATCAACAACGAAAAGAATAAGCTCGCTGTGGGCTTATGGAAAACATCTCAAAATTAAGAGGTGATAACCAGCCACTAACGGAAACAATTGATTGCATTGGGATCAACAAGGAGATGAAAAACTTATTTCACCGGAAGGATAAATGAAGAACTTGGGTCATTTATAAGCGCCATAATTAGCAACAATCCTTAGGGGAAGCTTTTAGGTGAATACAACCCAAGATAACTCCAACGAATAATTGAAAGGTTGGAAAGATCTCCTGAACAAGGAAAATGATGGTTTTAAATATCTCATTCTTGATAACTCGTGAATCATAAAACATGAAGGAATTGTCAAGAATGACATAACACCATCTCAACAGATAAGGGAGCAAGAATTGCAATTGGAAAGCACGATGAAGAATGCTTGAGCTCCAACAAGAATCTTGATGAAGACTTCGAGGATGAATTAAAACATGATGAAACATGAAGAACTCCGGTAATGAAAGCATGAGAAGTGAAAGATGAAAAGAATAAGATTCAAGTCCTGCGATGAATTAGATGGAGCTTTGAAATGATGTAATTAAATAACTTGAAACTCCGGAAAACAAGATGAAGAACTTGAAACCTAGAATATGATATGATGAACAAGCTCCGAAGGAAGGGATTAACCTCTTGGAAGAAACTAGAATAAGATTTATGTTATGCATATCCTTCACCAATTTAAATTGATGACAATCAAACGGATTTGTCATACTACTTATTCTCGTTGCAAAGAATTAAAGAGAGATCTCGCACAAACTTGGGTAAATCTTCAACGAACCACCGGTAGGATTATGAAAAGAACAAATGAATTAATACGATAACAAGGAAGAGTAAACTTGAATGAGCCACCGTAAGATATGGAGACGAACGAAAAGACATCAATGAAGAATAGTTAGAGGACGAAGTTGAAAACTGAGAACGAAGAAATATTCTGAATTGATGGCCTTCGAAGGATCACAAAGAAAAGAATTCATGAAATGCTTCGGATGGGTATAAAAAGAATTCCTCACAATCGGAACAATAATGAGGATGGCAGGAAGCTAGAACCACGAATCTTGAAGAGAACGGGCCAGGATTTAAGAGAAACACTTCTTCGGTCTGCAAACGCGGAGAATGAAGACGAGAAATGCCATAAGAATTGTTGAGCACTCCGGAATGAAGAATTAAAAGGTTGAACCAATGGAGAAAAGAATTTGAAAGCGATCTTGGAGAAGTCATATGACTGATGGGAATCACTCTTATGTCACACTTTGAAGAGAATTTGAGAATAACTCCGGAAAATGAATAGTCAGGTAAGATCCTGGGAAAATACCTGTGGGTTAGGGCCCACTAAGGAAATCACCGTTGGAAGAGATTGCTTAAGAGATATTGCACTGGTTGAATTAAACTGCTTGAATAAGAAGACAATGCTCAAAATAATTTGAATGGATTAAGAATGGAATTATGAATCTTTAGCACTCCGGATATGGATAGCAAGAGGAGAATGATTAATTGGTGCACCGGAATAAGAAAGCATTGTGAAAAGAGGAAAAAGGATAAGATCAACACCGAAATCTTGAATTACATCCACCGGCAGAATTTGAGAACAAAAGAATGATGAACTTGAAGCTCTTGAGCATCTCCACGAGAATCACCGGATAAGAACATTGAAGGAAAAGAATGAAGAAATATCGCATGAATAACATGGATACTTCATTAACAATTATGGCTCCAAAAGAAAAGGGGTGGGAGGGTGGGGAAACAAAGACAACTTGGGATGAATGAAACAATACACCGTCGGATTTCTCAACGGTGTCCGGATGGAAATAACTTGAAGAGAAGGCACACCGGTTGAAAAAGGATTAACATGAATATCTCGATGGTTAAGAAGGACTAGCACTCCCATAGAAATATGAGAACACCGATTAAGAAAGGTATGGAATCAACATTTGACATCGAAGCAACTCGAATACATGAATCAAACAAGAACAAAGGATAGATATGTTTATGAAGAAGATTATGTTGCCACACATCTATCCGAACAGAGAATTGAACGAATGAATTCCGTAGGTACATCAACTGGTCGAGAAGCCACTTGGAAGAACAAAAGATAAATAAAAGGAACAAGGAACAGATAGAACAAATACAATATAGAAGCTTCATTCCACATCTTCGTGCTGAAAGCTCATGGAACGTGTTACAAAAGGGTTTTGCAATCCCCGGATCAGCATAGCCAAGGACCCTTTAAGATGCAACTCCCGATCAGAACAAATCCATAAAACCACTTCACTCAATGTAGAACCCCGAACTTCATATCCTCGTTGGAAGAATGCCTAGAACTACTTGATGAACCCACCTATAGATTTTCGAAAGTTTCCAGTTATGCAATCAGGTCTTGGGGATACAGGGGAAGCACCGCGCACTCAACTCTAAACCTACATCCAGCTGTATCCATCCTTCAACACATAACCAGTTGTTCTCGGAAACCGTTTACCTCGGACCTTCGAAACGCATCCACTATACAAGCTATGGCAATACTCTCGAACTACCTCCCCAGTACTGGGTGATGTCGGGGTTATCTTGCCACTAACCGCATAGGAGAGTTTTCGATGTCGGCCGTCTTAAGTATTCTAGTACTGCCGCGATGGATTTGTGACGACAACACCTCGGAGCTCAACTCCCCGGGACACTGCCACAACCCCTAATGACAGGAGGCATCGAGAACAATGTTCTCGTCACAAAGACATCGAAACAATCCAAACAATACTCGCGAGATCCTAAAAAACATTTTGGCGCATTTTTGAGAATAGAAGAGACAAAAGTAATCGTCAGGAGTCCTCACCAGAGAGAAAGGGGATGAGAAGCAAAGAAATCCTACTCTCCGATATAAATATAGGACTCAAAAATATTTTTAGTGTGTGCCTAGACTCAACCGTCAACGATTCGATCAATCAGTGGGGGCTTCTAGGTCGGAGAAGGCTCTGAATACCAACTTGTAATGCCCAGGATGGGACTATACCTCCTACGTGTCGAGGCACGACTTAAAGGTATAAGCCCATCCTAGAATGATCTCAAGTTTGGTATCTTTGCACGACTCATGTAAAAGAGGGATTAAATTGCAAAAGGAGATAGTTGGCTTACACTCGCCACTTCACACAATACATTACATAAGCAAATCATCATTCAAAACATCACAACCCGACTATGGGCGAAGATCAAAAGAAAGATACCAAAACAACATAAAGCCACAGGTCAGGATCGAATCCTAGTAGAAACCACTACTGATCGTCGAAACGTCACAAGCATACGGCCAAGCTCTTCATCGAACTCCCGGTGAAGAATTGGTCCATCTCCTGCATCATACTCGGCTGAACCTGCATCTAGTGTGGTGAAGTAACTGTGAGCCACAGAGGACTCAGCAATCCCGTTCCCGGGTAACATGACTATTTAAGCCTTGGGTGTGGATAAGACTGAAGAAAAGAATAAGAGTCTACAGCAGCAACTAGCACTAACTTACGTAAAAGAGAGCGAGAAGAGAAGGCGCATCAGTCTAGAGATGATCACGAAGTGATCCTAGCTAAAGCCGGTCAAACATAACCCCACCGTGTTCAACTCCCGAATCCCTATTCGGAAATTGACAGTCATGGTACACACGCTGGTAGTGTATTGGAACATTGTGTCAAGTTTTCTACAACCGGATATTAACAAGCTCCCATCTGCCACATAACCGCGGGCACGGCTTTCGAAAGTTCAAAACCCTGCAGGGGTGTTCCAACTTGACCCATTACAAGCCCACGATCCGCGAAGTCGCAACTCCATAGGTGGGAAGACCCGAGTATTCTCGGAATCCCGTGCTCAAGATACTCCGAACTAAGGTAAGGCTAATCCAGCAAATCCTCCCGGCGTGTCGACACCCTGATAGGTAGCCGCGCGTATCTAGTCTCAGGACACGACCGGATGGGCGATGCTATGGGTTTTTACCAAACCTCGAGTTTCCTCGTGGTGGCCCTGCAGGACCCCCGTTTCGGACCAACACTCATGTGGAGCACTGGCCCGGGGTTGTAGAATTTAAATAAAAGGGATAGCTAGTCCCTATGCAAGTTTTATTAGTTATTAGGCGAATAGTACCAATGTTGGGACTTGCTGGAAAAGACTTAGCACTTAGCGGTTTATCAAGGGGGTCCCATACACCCCAACCGTGTTAGGAACGCATAATCAAGGAACATAACACCGGTTTATACGGTTCCTAACGGCATGAGTGGAACAAATCACCAAGCAAAAGGCTTAGCCTTCCACCCTTGCCAATATATAGATGATTTCATTTTAAGCATTTATATAGTGTGATATAACCCAACAAACTTCATCATGAAGCAAGCATCTTCAATCTTCACCTGCAACTAACAATGCTATAAGAGGGGCTGAGCGAAGCGTACTTAGCCATTCAACAGTTTGCATAGGTAGGGTGGTTAGACAGGTTCATGGTTACAATAGGAGGCTGACAGGAAAACCTGGGCATCGAGGCAATATACTAAAGAGCGATACTCTAGCAATAGGCAAAGATAGTAATGGTATCCGGGTTCGGTCATCTTGCCTGGGATTCCACAAGGAAGAAGAACGGATCCATGAAGTAGACGGAGCAACACAGACGAGAGAATCCTCACAACTCCGGAACGAAACCGAAGCTAACAAGAGAAGCAACCGGAAAGAAGCAAACAACACGGTAAACACACAATCATAAACATGGCATACGATGCACAAACAAGTATGATGCATGTCCGGTTTAAATATGCATGGCATGGCAAAGTGCACAAACAACACTACAATTTAAGTGGAGCTCAATATGCAACGAGTTGCATATTGACGAAACACCACATTTAATTATTTAATTGACTCTTGTTTATTAACAAGACAAGATTAAATGTTTGTTAACATGGCAAGAGGTGAAGCATAAAGAAACTACACTATTTAGACATTTTAAATGAGGCCGGAAAAACAACAACAATTCCGGAAAACCCCATAAGCATGTTTAGTAATTATAAGCAAACAACAATTAACATATATAATGTTGTTAAATGATGCGGATGACATGATCAAGTTTATGCAATTTTATTAGAAGGTTAACAAGAGGATGATATGAAGCATCGTCACCGTGGTGGAAGGAAAAGGGTGCCACGGCAACAATTCCGAAAATGATGCCACAGCAACATATCGGTTCCGGTAACTCGTTGAGAGACCGGTGCAAAAGATAATGGAGAGCGAGTGAAACAAGATGATGGGGTGATCCCGTTGCCGGGTTCCCACGAGTCGGTGACGAGGCAACCGAGGAACACAACAAAAGATGAAACGGCACGACGGGAACGGAGCACACAAGGGAGACATTTCATACAACACAAGCAAGCATCACACGGGTCATCGTCTCGGGTTATACCTTCGAAACACTCGTTTCGGGACAATTCGAGATCGTAGAGGAAGGAGTCGTAGTGGTACACGGGTCGTAGAGGAAGTAGTCGTTCTCGCGAGTCGTAGAGGAAGTAGTGGTTCACGTTTCCGAAGAGGAAGTAGTTGTTCCGTAGCAGTACTTGGCGCCTCGGTAGTCGTTCACGGGGCGACGGTAGTGGTACTCGCGGTCGTCGTGGTACTTGGTCGTGGTACTTGGCATCGGTAGATGTACTCGTTCCGTTCGGTCTTGCCGGTCTCGTCTCGAGTCGTCGAGGTACTTGTTACATCGCGATCGTAGTGGTACTTCACATCGCCGTGTAGTCGAACTTGACGCTTTGTAGAACTTGCGTATCGACGTGTAGCCGTTCATATTGAAGAGGAACTTGACGCATCCCGAGGACCTTGGAGAACAACAACAACAGCCACAAACACACGGGACGGTCTCGGCGACGCATCGATCTTGCCGGTCTTGGTCACGCCGGAAGGAATACTTGGCGAAAAAAACATAGGCAACACTTGGTGGAGGAAAACTTGGCAGCAACTTGGCAGTCTTGGGGCGCCGATGGCCGGAGCAGAGGGGCACCGCGGCGCTGGGGAGAGGTGGTCGCGGGCGGAGCTGCGAGGCGGCTCCCATGACGAGGTGAGGCGAGGGCCTGGCGGGGCGCGGTGGAGGCGGCCCTGCAGAGCTCGAGGCAAAGGAGGGAGCCTGGCCGCGACGCGTCGATGGGAGATGGAGGGCGCAGCTCGAGGGGCTTGCTGGATCGGAGGAGAAGAGGCTCGGAGCCTCGTCCTGGCGATGGAGGAAGCATGGCCGGAGAAGGAGGCCACAGCGCAGGCGCCTGGAGCGTCGTCCTGGAGAAGAGGCGCGCTGCGGTGCTGGGCTCCGAGGAGAAGGCGCGGGGAAGGCCGAAGGGAGCGAGCTGCGAGGGATGGGCGAGGCCTCGGCGGGGCTGGGGAAGAGGCCTGGGGCCGGCTGCTCGAGGCGCACAGGGCGTCGAGGCGGCGACGAGGAGAAGGACGGCGCGGAGGAGGGCGCTCCATGCGGGAGGAAAAGGGGCGAGGGGAGAGATCGGGACGAAGGGTTGGGGTCGAGCGAGAGAGCGCTCGCTTCTGGCGGCGCGAGGGGGAAACGAGAGGGAGATGGTGCGATGCGGTCGGGTGCTAGGGTTCGCAAGGAAGGGGGCTTGGGCCAATGAAGTTGGGCCGGCTGCGGCCTGGAGATGGGCCAGCTTGGGCCAGAAGGCTTCGGGCGAAAAGAAAAGGGGCCGCGGGAGGCCTAGCAGCTGGGCTCTCTTCTTTTAATAAAACGCTTTAACAGAAAGGAAGAAAGATAGAAAGGAAAAGAGAGGCTTAGGGAAAAAATAGCACATGGGACTATTTTTCTCGGGCATCATAAAATGAGCACGGTCCGAGAAAATATAAAAGGCATGATCGGAAAAATAATTCAAACATATTTGAATTTAATTCAAATGGGTTTGAACTAAGATTTGAATATAGAAGTGTCCAAAAATGTTGAGGATTTTTGGAGGAACCTCGATAAACGAGAAAAGAAATATAGGGAGGGTTTAGATGGAGAAACTCGAGGTGAAATAGGCATGAGGAAATTATGCAAGTGTGTTGCGGGTAATTCCAAAGAATGGAATATTTTAATATAGCTCCCTAAAATATTGGGAGTATATGTTATAAAGAGAACTCATTCTTCCCTCGATTTAAATGGACCGAAGGTCCACACGATTTATTTAAGTTGAGATGCAAAATAAATATGACATGATGGCATGATGACATGATGCAATGCAAAATAAATAACACAAGCAAAATAAAACACACGGGAGAACCCGGAACACCTGGAATCTTCTGGAATCTTCTGGGATCTTCTGGGATGTCGGTCTTCGGGCGTCACATGGAGGGCCAGCGCCGGGATTAGATATCCCGTTCTTCTTTGCCGCTGCGAGTTCATGCCCAAGACAAATTTTATCTTTAGTTAGAACCGCAGCGATGGCATGATGTAATATAACTTTGAAATATTTTCAGAACCATGCATGTTATTTTCCTGTTTGCTGCCTCCTTGTGTTTCCACCCTACGTTAACTGGGTAGGCTTGCCGGCGCAAAATACCCAAGCGACAACTTGGGGACGGGTCCCCATTGGCCTGCCGGGTGAGCGTGCTACCGGGTTTGTCACCTTGCCGCTCTTAACGCAGCCGCTCGAACTGTCGAGTTTGACTCGAGTCAGAGTCGAGAACTTTGCCAATTGCGGAAGGGTCTGCCACCTTGCCGCTCCCAATGCAGCCGCTCGAACTGTCGAGTTTGACTCGAGTCAGAGTCGAGAGCTTTGTCAGTCGCGGAAGGTTACCCTACCGTTTCAACGCAGCCGTTGGAACTGTTGAGTTGACTCGAAACAGAACAAGGCGTTGCCGATCAGGAAGGGCCCCATCCGCGTGTAGGTTTCTTTTCGCACAAGGAATGACAGCTCCGAGGATAATAACTTTAAATGATAGGATGGAAATATCCAAAGTTCGATGTAACTTAGCTTTTATTTGCAGCCGCTCAAAAACAATTCTTCTGGCTTCCTCAAAGAGCCACGGAGACGAAAGACGGCCGGGCCGATCACCAGAGCCGATTCTCACAACTGCGCCCCCTACCTGGTGCGCCAAAGATGTCGGTGCATTTGGATCGACACCTATGGGATCACAAGAATCCCTACTACGGTTGCGGGGCGTGGGGTTGAGAGAAGAGCGGATCTAACGATCGGGACACGATTCCTTTACCCAGGTTCGGTCCGCAAAGATGCGTAAAACCCTACTCCTGCTTTGGTGGATTATATATTGGTGTTCTTCAGCTAACGAGGAGCTCCAAAAGAGTCATGAGGGGTTCCGAAAAGCCGAATCCTTCTCCTGATCGCCTCGGGCCTCCTTTTATAGGGAAAAGGGGTCGCCATAGTGGCACACATGAGGTGGAAAGGGTACAGTAATGCGAGGTTATCCCTCGCATTATAGGACAACGTGCATTTAATGCGCCCTGCTTAGGTGTCCTTGCTTTATCGGGGACGAGGGGAGACGCCCGTCTTGTCCATCGCCGCTCCTCCTCGTGTCGACACGCGCCCTGGCCAGCGGTGCCTGAGGTGCCATGTAGGCAGACAGACAGCTGCGGTGGCGCAACGGCGGGCCTCCACGAAGACCTATGGGTTGCCACGCAGGAGCCTGTCCAGCTGGTTGGGTCGGCAGCTGCGTGGGTCGGTGGAGACCCAGTTGGCGCGGGCCTGATGGTGGCCCCGTGGGTGTCCTCGGCAAGGACCTTGCCGGGGCCCCGGCAAGGGTCTTGCCGCGGCGCCTGCTATCATCCCCGGCAAGGTGCTTGCCGGGGGCCTTGTGGATCCCCTTGGCTGGGATCCCGCCAAGGGTCGTCGTCTTCTTACCTTGTATCTGATCTTGAAGGTCTTCACAAAGATCTGCATGCCACCACGGGGACATCCTCCCCCCATGGGGGTGGCGGACTCAAGGGTGATTCGCTCCGTAGGCGGGGGGAGGGGGGGGGGCGAGCTACCGCGACAAGGGCCTTGCCGAGGCTGCCAGAGCCGGCCCCGGCAAGGATCTTGCCGGGGAAAACCGCTTCGTCCCCCTTGCTCTTCGTGGTCTTGTTCTTGGTGTCGCTCCATTCTTCATCGAGCTTCAGTCTTGCCCCGGCTTGCCTCCCTTGCCATGCTTGGTGCGACGGCCCCGTGGCTCAGACTGCCCGTGCACAGTCATAGGGGTACAAAAAGTGTACCCCTCTTTTTGTACACCAACAGTACGCATCGCTCAGCCCCTTTTATAGCGTTGTTTGTTGCAGGTGAAGTTTTTGAACATTGCTCCATGATGAACCTGTTATTGGGATAACACACTATTATACCTGTTAAACTAATTCACCTATATATTGGTAATGGGTGGAAGGCTAAGCCTTTTTGCATGGTGTTTTGTTCCACTCATGCCACCTTAGGAACCGATAAACCGGTGTTACGTTCCTTGATTTTGCGTTCCTAACACGGTTGGGGTTTATGGGCCCCCTTGATAATTCGCTCTGTTTAAAGCTTTTCCAGCAAGGCCCAAGTTTGGTTTTACATTTGCCTAATAACTAAAACTCGCATAGGGCGTTGCAAACCCAAGTTCTTAATTAACAACCCGGGCCAGTGCTCCTCATGAGTGTTGGTCCAAACTGGGCAGACTGCGGGGTCACCACAGGGAAACCCGAGGTCTGGTATACACCTGTAGGATGTCCCATCCGGTCGTGGCCTAAGACGAGATACGCGCGACTACTATCGGGGTGTCGGCACGCCGGGAGGTCTTGCTGGATTAGTTTTACCTTTGTCGAAATATCTTGAGCACGGGATTCCGAGGATACTCGGGTCTTCCCATCTTGGAGTTGCGACTCCGCGGATCGTGAGCTTGTGATGGGCTAAGTTGGGACACCCCTGCAGGGTTTGATCTGTCGAAAGCCGTGCCCGCGGTTATGGGGCAGATGGGAATTTGTTAATATCCAGTTGTAGATAACTTGACACCTTATTCATAAGAATACACTACCTGTGTGAGTAACCATGATGGTCTCTTTCCGAAGGGCTTCGGGAAGTGAACACAGTGGGGTTATGTTTGATCGTGAGTAGCTAGGATCACTTCTTGATCAACTTGGCAATCATTGGAACTTGTTCTCTTCTCGCTCTAAACTCGTAAGCTAGTGCTTAGTGCTTGCTGCAACCACTTTTACAGCTTTTCCACCCAAAGGCTTTGGTAGTTTTGATACCCGGGAACGGGATTGCTTAGTCCTCGATGGCTCACAGATTCAACACACACCAGATGCAGGTACCGCTGAGAACAATGCAGGAGAGGGTTCAGAACTTCACTGGGAGTTCAATGAAGAGCGTGGTCGTTACTATGTTTCGTATCCCGATGATCAGTAGTGGTTCTTACTAGGAGGATCCGGGCTTGTGTTTATGGTATCTTTCTCGTTTTTGGATTTTCGTTCGTAGTCGGACCCTGTGTTCTTGGATGATGTATGCTATTGTATTCATGGTGTGACGTGGCGAGCGTAAGCCAACTATATTTTACAATTTCATCCTTGAATTTTACATGAGATATGCAAGGATACCATACTTGAGATCATTCTAGTATGCGCTTATGTCTTTAAGTCGTGCCTCGACACGTGGGAGACATAGTCGCATACTAGGCATTACAAGTTGGTATTCAGAGCCTTCTCCGACCTAGGTGCCCCCCTGATTGATCGAATCGTTGGCGGTTGAGTCTAGGCACACACATAAAATGTTTTGAGTCCTATATATATATTAGAGAGTAGGATTTCTTTTACTCCTCATCCCTTCATCGCTCTGGTGAGGACTCCTGACGTTGTTCTATCTCCTCTACTCTCAAATTTTCACAAAAAAAATTTAGGATCACATGGGTATTGTTTGGATTTTTTCCGATATCTTTGTGACGAGAACATTGTTCTCGATGCCTCCTATCATTTAGGGGTTGTGGCAGTGTCTCGGGGAGTTGAGCTCCGAGGTGTTGTCGTCACAAATGTATCGTAGAGGTTCTAGAATACCAAAGGCGGTCGACATCGAAAACTCTTCTATGCATGTCTGGTGGTGAGATAACCCCGACGTCACCTAGTACCGGGGAGATAGTTCGGGAGTATTGCCACAACTAGTATAGAGGATGCATTTCGAAGGTCCGAGGTAAACAGTTTCCGAGGATGACTGGTTATGTGTTGACGGATGGATACAGCTGGATGTAGGTTTAGAGTTGAGTGCGCGGTGCTTCCCCTGTATCCCCAACACCAGATTACATAACCGGAAAGCTTCGGGAATTAATAGGTGGGTTTCAAGTAGCTCGTAGGAAATCTTCCAACGAGTGCATGGTAGGAGGTTTGGGGTTCAACATTTAGTGAAGAGGTTTTATGGACGTTGTTCCAATTGGGAGTTGCATCTTAAAGGGTCCTTGGCTATGCTGATCCGGGGTTTGCAACACCATTTGTAACACGTACCATGGGGCATTCAAGACGAATATGTGGGACGAAACTTCTATCATGTATTCGTTCCATCTGCACCTTGTTGTTTTATTTTATCTTTTGTTCTCCCAAGTGGCTTCTCGACAAGATTGTTGTACCATTAAGCTTTGGAATTCAATCGTTCATTTTTGTTCGAATGTTCATTATGAAGACTATACGTTGCAAATATCTAGCCATTGATTCAGCTTATCTATTTTTGCATCAATGGCTAATAGTTGTCATCGTCTTCAGGATGGCTCCTAAGAAGGTTCCCAACCCAAACCAAGAGGGTGAAGAAGAGCGTCCTCCTGAACGTCCTCCTTCCCCTCCTCCTCCGTCAGAGGCATGGAGAGAGATCATGCAAGCAACCAACCAGAACACTCAGATGCTCATGCAAATGATGCAGAATTTCCAAGCCAACCAAGCAAATCAAGGCAACCAAGGGAACCAAGGCCAAGGCAATCTGTTCAATCAACCTCACTTTGTGACACTGAACCAATTCCTGGCAAACCAACCAAAGTATATCAGTTACTGTGTGGACCCGCTAGATGCTGAAGATTGGATCACAGACATCAAAAAGCACTTTGAATGCAGTAACATGAGGCCTGAGGATTATGTCAAGTTTGCCACTTTCCAACTCAAAGATCAAGCTGCTGATTGGTGGCAACAGTAGAAAGATTCCAGAGGTGGTCGTGAGATCTCGTGGACTGTTTTCTGCAGAGATTTCCGTTCTCATCACATTCCAACCAGTATCATTGAAGGCATGCGTGAGCAATTCCGCAACCTGAAGCAAGGCACCATGTCCGTCTATCAATACAATGTCAAGTTCCATAACCTTGCCCGTTATGCGAAGCAAGACATCCCCGATGCCAAGAGCAAGATATAACAGTTCCGAGGTGGTCTGAAAGATGAACTCCGACTTGCTCTCACCTTGTTCGAGCCAGATGAATTTGACCAATTCTACAATATGGCTCTCAAGCAGGAGGCAGCTCAGCTGAAGTGTGAAGCTTCCAAAAATAAGATAAGAGATGTTGTCCACTCTTCCTCTTCCTCTCAAGTGGTTGCCAAGCAGCAGAAGTTCTGGCTACCGCCTCCTCCAGTTCTTTGTCCTCCAAGCAACAACAAGCACTCACGTGGTCGTGGATTCTCCCACCCACCCAACCTGAGCAACCAGTCCAAGCCTCAGTTCCAAGCTCCAAGACCAAGTGGTCCTTATCATCGGCCTCTTTCAGAAGTTACTTGCAACAAGTGTTCTCAGAAGGGTCACTATGCCAACAAGTGTCCCAACCCAAGGCGCCTTCTGCCTCCTCCACCTGTCAGCACTGCTATTGACAAGCACAACCCCAAGGCAGCAAGAGTGAATCTGATGAATGCAGCTCAAGCAGAGAATTCTTCAGATGTGATAATTGGTAGTCTTCCAGTTAACCTTAAACCTGCTAAAGTCTTGTTTGATTCTAGTGCATCACATTCCTTCATGTCATGTCCATTTGCATCTAAGCACAACGTGGACACAGTGGCCTTACCAGAGAAGTTGCAAATTATTTCTCCGGGTAAACACATGGCTTCTAGTATGGTGGCTCCGGATATATCTATTCACATGGGTGATTACAGTTTTCTGGTTTCCCCGGTTATTCTCGGTAACTCCGACATTGATCTTATTCTTGGGATGGATTGACTCTCCAAGCATGATGCAAATATTTATTGTGCAAACAAGGAGGTCAAGCTAACTCATCCTGACAAAGACGTGATTATCTTCGCAGCTCGAGATAACACAATCAGGCTATTCTCTCTCAATGCCAAGGGCGAGATTAATGCCATTTCTCAGATTCCGGTGGTTTGTGAATATGAGGATGTATTCCCTAAAGAGCTTCCAGGCATGCCTCCCAACCGTCTAGTGGAGTTCGTCCTTGAACTTGAACCCGGTACCGAGCCAGCCTGCCGGCGTCTGATGTCTACTACACAACCTTCTTCTTGTAGACGTTGTTGGGCCTCCAAG
The DNA here is from genome assembly GCA_902687465.1 of Secale cereale. NCBI lineage: Eukaryota > Viridiplantae > Streptophyta > Magnoliopsida > Poales > Poaceae > Secale > Secale cereale. Next base: position 715,356,006 of record LR738713.1, on the reverse strand, counting down.
TGCAGAGGTTTGTAGGACAGTAGCAAATTTCCCTCAAGTGGATGACCTAAGGTTTATCAATCCGTGGGAGGCGTAGGATGAAGATGGTCTCTCTCAAACAACCCTGCAACCAAATAACAAAGAGTCTCTTGTGTCTCCAACAAACCCAATACAATGGTAAATTGTATAGGTGCACTAGTTCGGCGAAGAGATGGTGATACAAGTGCAATATGGATGGTAGATATAGGTTTTTGTAATAGGAAAATATAAAAACAGCAAGGTAGCAAGTGGTAAAAGTGAGCATAAACGGTGTTGCAATGATAGTAGGCAAGGCCTAGGGTTCATACTTTCACTAGTGCAAGTTCTCTCAACAAGGATAACATAATTGGATCATATTACTATCCCTCAACATGCAACAAAGAGTCACTCCAAAGTCACTAATAGCGGAGAACAAACGAAGAGATTATGGTAGGTTACGAAACCACCTCAAATCTATTCTTTCTGATCGATCTATTCAAGAGTCAGTAGTAACGTTCAATCTATCATAGAGTTCGTACTAGAATAACACCTTAATACACAAATCAATCAAAACCCTAATGTCACCTAGATACTCCAATGTCACCTCAAGTATCCGTGGGCATGATTATACGATATGCATCACACAATCTCATAAACATCTATTCAACCAACACATAGAACTTCAAAGAGTGCCCCAAAGTTTCTACCAGAGAGTCAAGACGAAAACGTGTGACAACCCCTATGCATAGATTCCCAAGGTCACGGAACACGCAAGTTGATCACCAAAACATACATCAAGTAGATCACATGATATCCCATTGTCACCACAGATAAACACGTGCAAGACATACATCAAGTGTTCTCAAATCCTTAAAGACTCAATCCGATAAGATAACTTCAAAGGGAAAACTCAATCCATTACAAGAGAGTAGAGGGGGAGAAGAAGATCCAACTAGAATAGCAAAGCTCGCGATACATCAAGATCGTGCCATCTCAAGAACACGAGAGAGAGAGAGAGAGATCAAACACATAGCTACTGATACATACCCTCAGCCCCGAGGGTGGACTACTCCCTCCTCGTCATGGAGAGCACCGAAATGATGAAGATAACCACCGGAGAGGGATTCCTCCCTCCGGCAGGGTACCAGAACGGGTGTAGATTGGTTTTCGGTGGCTACAGAGGCTTTCGGCGGCGGAACTCCCGATCTAGGTTTCTTTCTGGAGGTTTCAGTATTTATAGGAATTTTTGGAGTCGGGGCCAAAAAAAGGGGAGCTACGGGCCGTCCTCGAGACAGGGGGGCGCGCCCCCTGCCAAGGGCGTGATACGTCCAAAACATATCTATAATTTCTGCTTGCTCCATGCCTCTTTTGTGTGATATTGCTATGATATTTATGCACTTCCATACACTTTTGATCATATTTGGACTAACCTATTAACTCAGTGCACCCCAGTGCCAGTTTCTTTTTTCTGCTGTTTTTGTATTTCAGGTTTTCCCATTACGTAAATTGCCAGAAAAATTCCGGGAAAAATATATAAAAAATCGGCGTTCTGGAAGCTTCCATGCGGCCAAAGTAGGGCCGGAGGGGGGCCACCAGGGCTCCAGGCGGCCAGAGGGCGCGCCCCCCCTCCTGGCCGCGCCGCCAGGGTGCCTAGGCCCCCCTGGCCTCCTCTGACGCCCCCCTTTGGCATATATTTACACCGCGTCCCGAAACCCTCGAGGACGGAACCCTTTTTTGCGATCTCATCTTTGTTCCGCCGCCGCCGCGCTTCCAAGATCGGGAGCACCAGGAGAACTCTTCCCGGCACCCTGCCGGAGGGGAGGATCACCACCGGGAGCCTCTCCACCACCATGGACGCCTCCCGGATGAGTTGTGAGTAGTCTCCCTTGGACCATGGGTCCATGACCAGTAGCTATGTGATGTTCTCCTCCCCTCTTTGTTCTTCACCGATTAGACCTCGTGAGCTGCCCTACATGATCGAGGCACATATGTAATCCTTATGCTGTTGCTATGCTGAGTTTGCTGGGATCCGATGGATTATGAGATTATGTTCAGATTGTGTGTGAGTAATATATTTGATTCACCTCTTTTATATTTATGTTCTTGAGTAATTCTTGCATGTTCTCCGTTGTTGTTTATTGCTTTGGCCAAGTAGTAGGTAGTAACTCCAAGAGGGAACATTATGCTTGATTGTGGGTTCATGCCCCTCGATGACTAGCTTGAGTGACAGAAACATGAGTCTAGGGGATGTGCTGTTGCCACAAGGGGGAAAACAATGGTGCTTGTACTTGCGGGTGCAAGGATTGTTTACTTTACGCAAAGTTCTTTTAATGCAATTGTCTGTTGCTTTGAGTTTACACTATGGGTCGGACTCGCAACTTAATACCAGCGAGATGTTCTAGATAGATATCTCAAGGTGGATGATTAGTAGTAGATGCAGATGGATTTCGGTCTACTTGCCTTGGCGTACCGCCCATGCTTTTGAGCCTCTACCTTTCTTTGCAGCATAGTTAGCATTGGTTTGCGCACATAATCCTGTCAATTGCCCAGCTGTAATTCGTTTACCTCGCATAGCTGTTTTATCGTCATTTGGGAGAGAGACATCACTAGTGAACATCATGGGACCCCGGTCCATATTACCATCACTGATCACATCTGTTATTTACTTTCTGTTCTTACTTACTATTTGCAGTAATACCTATCACTATTATCTCTTGCGTTTGATCCTTTATAAACGACAAGGCCGGAGGGATTGACAACCTCTCTGTACTCGTTGGGAGCAAAGTTATTTGTATTTGTGTGCAGGTCCGGTCAATCGCTAGTTGCGCCGCTAGCAGTTGACACCTTCTTGTTGAACCTCGGAGTCTCAGGGGATTCGATCCTTGGTATCTTTGCCAAGGGAAAACTACCGCTACACTACATCTCAAACCTTCCACTTGGGGTAACCAACGAGGGGCGAGAAGCCATCAAGCAAAGTTTTCTGGCGCCGTTGCCGGGGACTCCACTCTTCAAGATAGGGGAGTTGCACGCTATATTTTACCTTTGCTTTTTAGTCTTGTTAGTTTACCTTTCAGTTTTTGCTTTAGTTCCCTTTATAAAAAATCACAAAAATAGTTATCTTGCTTGCTGCTGCTATGGGTTCCACCAAAAACACTAAATGGGAGGAGTACACCCCTTCTTCCATCACGCCAATCACCACTGTCGGGATCTACAAAAGTAATAAACCTTGTGATTATGTTAGTCTTAATGAAGAGTTATGCCCATGGCATGATCTTCCAGGGAAAAAGTATGAGCCTCAGTTTAAAGTTGCTCTTGTACTGCCCCAAACTTGGGAAGACGTTCAAACTCTTATAATAGAGAGCAATTCAAACAAAGAAGATGACACTACAATTCTTCTCAATAATGATAAAATTGATTTTTATAATTGTAGTCTCTCAGAAGTTGTCACCTTTTTACAAAGAATGGCTAAAGATCCCCACACTAGCACACTTAATCTTGCCTTCACAGAGCATATCACTAATGCTCTCATCAAAGCTAGGGAGGAGAAACTTAGGTTAGAAGCCTCCATACCTAGAAAGCTAGAAGATGGTTGGGATCCTATGATTAAAATTAAGTTGAATAACTTCTCTTGCTATGCTTTATGTGATGTTGGAGCTAGTACCTCCGTTATGCCCAAAAGAATATATGATATGCTTAAATTGAAACCTTTTGATTCTTGTTCTTTTGGTGTTCGTCTTGTTGATTCTTCCATAAAGAAACCTTTGGGGAGGATCGACGATGTTCTTATCATTGTCAATGACAATTACGTTCCCGTTGATTTTACTATTATGGATATTGAATGTGAACCATCTTGTCCAATTATTTTGGGACGTCCTTTTCTTCGCACCGTTGGTGCCATCATTGACATGAAAGAGGGGAATATAAAATTCCAATTTCCTATCAAGAAAGGGATGGAACACTTCCCTAGAAAGAAGATTAAGTTACCTTTTGAGTCCGTTATACGGGCTAGCTATTCTTTTACTCTTGATAAAACTTGATCTCTTTGCATTATGCCTAGCTTAAAGGCATAAAAGAAAGCGCTTTTGGGAGGCAGCCCACAATGAATAAAATTTTATTTTGCTTTTGTTGTGTCTTGATGTTGTTACTACAGTAGCATCATCATTGTATCTTTACTTTTCAGCTTTGTGCCAAGTGTAGCCTCTGATTGCAAGAAAGTTCAAAAGTTGTGACGTGCTGTCCAGGAAACAGATTCTGTCCTTGGACAGAAAAATTCGTATAAAATCACCAGATCATCTTTTTGGTGTGAATTTTTTCGACAGCGTGCTCTATACAATTGGCTTTCGGGCGTATGTTCTGAGTTTTTTGATTTGAGTTGCAGAAGTGCCCCGAAAAAATTATTTACTACCTGCTGGTCTGTTTTTCACAGATTCTGTCCTGTTTTGCCTTTCCTTCGTTTTGCGAACCTTGAGCTTGCTTTTTCTTTGCAAAAACCTTTTGGCAATCTTGAGAAACAGTAGACCTTCAAGATTATCCTTATAAAATTATTTTATTATGGGTACTAACCTCGCTAATCAGATTATGATGAGTTATGTATGAAGGGAGTTTTCAAGTGTGCGAGGGAAGATGATAAAAAGATTCAGGAGTGTCAAACGCTCAAGCTTGGGGATGCCCCCGTGCACCCCAAGAAATATTCAAGAAGACTCAAGCGTGTAAGCTTGGGGATGCCCCCGTGCATACCCTTCTCCATCAACAATTATCAGTTCGTCTTTCGTTCCACTATATTTTTATCACTTCATGTGTTATGTGCTATGTTTGGAGCGTCTTGCTTTTAGTTCCCTTTTTAGTTTTCTTTCGCTTTGCTTGCTGTTCATAACGAGTTGGAACTCAGCTTTCTTTGTGTGGGAGAGAAACACGCTCCACTTCAACCTAGAACATAACATGGGATTTTCATGTTTATCTTTGCTGTGTATGTTCTTTGTCTTTCAATAGCTACTATCATGTTCAGCTCTTAGTTTTCATGCTTTACTTTTTGAAGAGCTTTTGTTTAGTTGGTCGCTGGAACTCTCTTAAGTTATCATGCTTATCTTGTTAAGAGAGTTGGCTTCTGTTGCACTGGTTAATATGTCTATGATAAAAATGCTATGTGCATAATGGTGCTTAGTAGTTCATGTTTTCTTATGGTTAGTCTCAAATAGCTGGGGGGTTCTTAATGTGTTATTGAAGTACCAACATGATTTGTTTGCCTATGATGTGGTATGGTTTAGTGATATCTTCCTCCAAGAATTTATTTTGATTGACTTGGCATATGCTCACGCATATTTAAGACTGTAAAGAAAGTCTATCAAGCCTTGATGATCTTTAATTTCTGAGTAGCGATATAACTTCCATGCCCGATTCAATGTTGCTTTGTCGCTCTGCATGATTATGACCGTCATTGCTCTTTTAGTTGGTCGCTCCCAGTCTTTTGCTAACCTTCGCCTGTACTAAGCGGACTGACTGCTTGTGCATCCAAAATCCTTTAAACCAGTTATGCCATATGAGTCCACCATACCTTCCTATACATGGTATTTACCTGCCATTCCTAACGAAGACTTTCATGTACCATCTCAAAATTATTCAAAAAAAAGCATTTCTCTTTTGTGCCTCTGTTTTAGCTCATGAGGAAGTAGTAGTTAATTCATGATCTTTTTAAGTTGGACAAGCTTCACCCCGGGATTGCATGTCTAATGTGCAAACCCCTAATACGAGAAGGAACTGGCATAGAGTGCGCCTGGCTCATTAAAAAAATATACAACAAACAAACCCTCCTTCACGCTTTGTTCATGAAAAATGAGAAAACTTTGGCAGTGATAAACAAAGGAGATTAAGAGGATGTGATCGTCCTCGTGCGGGAGCCGTTCCTCGAAACTTGTATAGCTCAAGAAGTAATTGAGTTATCTACTAGCATTCGTTGACGAAATATGCATATTCTAAAAAAAAAATTTACCTCTGTTTTTTAAAACCAAGAGCTCTGGTACATGTTTAGTTTTTGTTTCCGACCACGGGTTTTCAACTTTGCCAACAAAAGCCACGGTTCGTGAGTCTCCACCTTCTTTCTTTAAAGCACCAACTATTGAGAGCATGATTGTCATTCTGAGTGTAATGTGCATTGTCCCAAAGTACCATTGTCTTCTGCATGACTATGATATCGTTTATTCTGAAATCATTGTATCTAGTCATCACTTAAACTTTGGAGGTGCCCCTGCATTTATGTTTTACTTCACTAAAGGGGGCAAGCGAGATATCACTTTGTCATGTTTGCACATCATGCTCACTACAAATCTATTGAGTATTTCAGTATCATATTGTAAAACTTTCAGTTCTTTGTGATGTTCTCATGAGGCAACTTAATTACTACAGACTCATTGTCTCAGTAAGCACTTGTCATGTGACTGTGAAAAGTTCTTATATGGTTAATAGCATGTCACCACAGAAATTATGCTTGTTATCATTTACCTACTCGAGGACGAGCAGGAATTAAGCTTGGGGATGTTGATACGTCCAAAACGTATCTATAATTTCTGCTTGCTCCATGCCTCTTTTATGTGATATTGCTATGATATTTATGCACTTCCATACACTTTTGATCATATTTGGACTAACCTATTAACTTAGTGCACCCCAGTGCCAGTTTCTGTTTTCTGCTGTTTTTGTATTTCAGGTTTTCCCATTACGTAAATTGCCAGAAAAATTCCGGGAAAAATATATAAAAAATCAGCGTTCCGGAAGCTTCCATGCGGCCAAAGTAGGGCCGGAGGGGGGCCACCAGGGTTCCAGGCGGCCAGAGGGCGCGCCCCCCTCCTGGCCGCGCCGCCAAGGCGCCTGGGCCCCCCTGGCCTCCTATGACGCCCCCTTTGGCATATATTTACACCGTGTCCCGAAACCCTCGAGGACGGAACCCTTTTTCGCGATCTCAGCTCGGTTCCGCCGCCGCCGCGCTTCCAAGATCGGGAGCACCAGGAGAACTCTTCCCGGCACCCTGCCGTAGGGGAGGATCACCACCGGGAGCCTCTCCACCACCATGAACGCCTCCCGGATGAGTTGTGAGTAGTCTCCCTTGGACCATGGGTCCATGACCAGTAGCTATGTGATGTTCTCCTCCCCTCATTGTTCTTCACCGATTAGACCTCGTGAGCTGCCCTACATGATCGAGGCGCATATGTAATCCTTATGCTGTTGCTATGCTGAGTTTGCTGGGATCCGATGGATTATGAGATTATGTTCAGATTGTGTGTGAGTAATATATTTGATTCACCTCTTTTATATTTATGTTCTTGAGTAATTCTTGCATGTTCTCCGTTGCTGTTTATTGCTTTGGCCAAGTAGTAGGTAGTAACTCCAAGAGGGAACGTTATGCTTGATTGTGGGTTCATGCCCCTCGATGACTAGCTTGAGTGACAGAAACATGAGTCTAGGGGATGTGTTGTTGCCACAAGGGGGAAAACAACGGTGCTTGTACTTGCGTGTGCAAGGATTGTTTACTTTACGTAAAGTTCTTTTAATGCAGTTGTCTGTTGCTTTGAGTTTACACTATGGGTGGGACTCGCAACTTAATACCAGCGAGATGTTCTGGATAGATATCTCAAGGTGCATGATTAGTAGTAGATGCAGATGGATTTCGGTCTACTTGCCTTGGCGTACCGCCCATGCTTTTGAGCCTCTACCTTTCTTTGTAGCATAGTTAGCATTGGTTTGCGCACATAATCCTGTCAATTGCCCAGCTGTAATTCGTTTACCTTGCTTAGCTGTTTTATCGTCTTTTGGGAGAGAGACATCACTAGTTTTCATTCTCTATTCTTTCAAACATTTCAACCCCGATTTCAGCCAAGCACTTGTTTTCATACTCTATTCTTTCAAACATTTCAACTTTCACGCAATACATGAGCGTGAGCCATGGATATAACACTATGGGTGGAATAGAGGTGGTTGTGGAGAAGACAAAAAGGAGGGAGATAGTCTCACATCGACTAGGCGTATCAACGGGCTATGGAGATGCCCATCAATATATATCAATGTGAGTGAGTAGGGATTGCCATGCAACGGATGCACTAGAGATAAATGTGAATGAAAGCTCAATACAAGAAACTAGTGGGTGTGCATCCAACTCGCTTGCTCACGAAGACCTAGGGCATTTGAGGAAGCCCATCGTTGGAATATACAAGCCAAGTTCTATAATGAAAATTCCCACTAGTATATGAAAGTTACTAACCATTAGACTCTCTATCATGAAGAACATGGTGCTACTTTGAAGCACAAGTGTGGAAAAAGATAGTGGCAATTGTCCCTTCTCTCTTTTCTCTCATTTTTTGTTTTTTTGGAGGGGCTTTCTCTCTTCTTTTGTTTTTATTAGCCCCTCTCTATTTTTTTTGGGCCATCCTCTTTTTTTATTTGGCCTTTATCTTTATTTTTTATTTTTTTTGTTTCCTCACACGGGAAAATGCTCTAATAATGATGATCATCACACTTTTATTGATTTACAACTCGATATTACAACTCGATACTAGAACAAAGTATGACCCTATATGAATGCCTCCGGCGGTGTACCGGGATGTGCAATGAATCAAGAGTGACATGTATGAAAAATTATGCATGGTGGCTTTGCCACAAATACTATATCAACAACATGATCATGCATGGCAATATGACAATATGAAGCGTGTCATATGAACGGAATGGTGGACAGTTGCATGGCAATATATCTCGGAATGGCTATGGAAATGCCATGATAGGTAGGTATGGTGGCTGTTTTGAGGAAGGATATATAGTGGGTGTATGGTACCGGCGAAAGTTGCGCGGTACAAGAGAGGCTAGCAATGGTGGAAGGGTGAGAGTGCGTATAATCCATGGACTCAACATTAGTCATAAAGAACCCATATACTTATTGCAAAAATCTACGAGTCATCAAAACAAAGCAATCAACGCATGCTCCTAGGGGGGAGGTTGGTAGGAGTTAACCACCGCGCGCCCCCGACCTCCACACAAAGGTTGGCACTCTACAAATACCTCATGCTCTAACTTCGTCACATAGCGGTTCACCATACGCGCATGATACGGGAATCACTAACCTTAACACAAGTATTTCTCAAATTCATAATAACTCCACTAGCATGACTCTAATATCACTATCCTCATGTGACGCCCCCGATTTGACCGTACACTAATCATGCACGCAAATGTGTACGACCAAGATCAGGAACTCACTGGTAGATATCACAACACAACTCTAGACACAAATAAAATAATACAAGCTTTATATTACAAGCCAGGGGCCTCGAGGGCTCGAATACATAAGCTCGAATACACAAGAGTCAGCGGAAGCAATAATATCTGAGTACAGACATAAGTTAAACAAGTTTGCCTTAAGAAGGCTAGCTCAAAAACAACACGATTGAAAAGGCAAGGCCTCCTGCCTAGGACCTCCTAACTACTGCTGGTCGTCAGCTGTCTCCACGTCGTAGTAGGCTCCACCGGGGTAGTAGCAGTCATCAATGGTGGCATCTGGCTCCTGGACTCCACCATCTGGTTACATCAACCAGAAAGAAGAAAGAAGGGGGGAAAGGGGGAGCAAAGCAACCATGAGTACTCATCCAAAGTACTCGCAAGCAAGGATCTACACTACATATGCATCAATATCAATGAAAGGTTAGTATATGTGGACTAAGCTGCAGGATGCCAGAATAAGAGGGGGAGAAGCTAGCCCTATCAAAGACTAGCATCTTCTGGAAACCACCGTCTTGCAGCAACAAGGGGGAGTAGAGTAGTATACCATAAGTCATATTTATGATGTTGTTCCAACGCTCCGGGATCCTTTCTCGACTCCCGAAGCAACATATCCAAACAATGCCTCAGCATCCAGTTCTAGTTGTAGCGATCGGGATACAACTCCAAGTGTCCGTTACCGTAGGACAGGCTATCGATAGATGTTTTCTTCCCTGCAGGGGTGCACCAACTTACCCACCACGCTTGCCTAACTCCGTCCGGACACACCATCAGGTCATGCCCGCCCTCGGCCAAACAATACGCCGCAACCCGACCTAGGCTTAATAGAGAGGTCATGCATGCCGGACTAAACCCTATGCCCCCAGGGGTCATGGGCCAATCGCCCCGGGAACTCCTGCACGTTGCGTACGCGGCCGGTGAGCAGACCTGGGCTACCTCCTTAAAAAGGCAGGTGCTTACACAGTCCAACCTGGCGCGCGCCGCTCAGTCGCAATGATGTCAGTTAAGCTTCGGCTGATGCATACGACGCAGAACACCCATACTATGCCCATGTGGTGGTTAGCGCTATCGGGCCAGAGGCCCCTCGGATCAAATATCCAAACCGTTTAGTGTCTTGGGAACACGCGGTAACGAGCAGAGACTCACGATCATGTGACCCCATCGCCCCATCTCGAGAACTTGCGGCAAGGGCGAGTGCCCAGCCATACCTCGTATTTATCTCGCGGGGACCTTCCAGGTCAACCCGACTACACATCACTCACAATTAAGCTTGCACGGGTACCCCTCAGGGTCGACCCGTCTTTAGTAACCAAGTTCAGTGTAAAGTCATAGTAACCATAGAAACTGTGTGTCTGACACCAAAGGAAAACCTAAGGAAATCACCCTCGATGGAATTCCACCTGATGTTTATCGCCAAGGTGAACGAAAGAGGAGTCACCCTCGAGGTGCACTCTTGAGGAGTTGCATGACAGTGTCATTATCAGGAGTGGAGAAAGAGGAATCACCCTCGATGACCACAACCGATGAACTAGCCTACAAGGTTAACATCAGAAGTGCAGATGAGGTCTCACCCTCGGCACTCGATAGTAACCCAGTAGTGTCGAGCAACTAAGGGGAAAGTGATGTGCGGTGCCGTGTCCTGGTCTTCGATCCCGTTGATCGGGTCTTCTGATAATCCAGCGGGGAAGACATGACAAAGTGGGGGGGGTCTCTTATGGATCTCTAACCAGCCTATACTACGCAGTTTAGTATAAACATGTAAGATATGAAAGCAGGTACCAACAACAGGCTATGCATCAGAATAGGATCATACAAAAAGCAGTAGAGTTCTAATGCAAGCATAAGAGAGAAGAGAGTGGGCGATGTCGGAATGATCACGGGGGGGTTGGCTTGCCTGGTTGCTCTGGCAAGAAGGAGGGGTCGTCAACACCGTAGCCGATCACCGGGGCATCATCGGTCTCGCGGTCTATCGGAGAGAAGAGGGGGAAGAAACAATAAATACAAAGCATGCAGATGTACAAAGAAACACGACGTGTCAACACGCAGTGCTAGGGGGTTCTAACACAGTGCTACATGATACCGGCGAAGGGGGAAAACATCCGGGAAAGTTTCCCCGGTGTTTCGTGTTTTCGAACAGATGAATCGGAGGGGGAAAGTTGCAGGTTCGGTATGATAGAGATGTGTGGCGGACGAACGGACCACGTATTCGAATTCGTCTCGTCGTTCTGAGCGACTTTCATATATAAAACTTTTTCATCTGCGCTACAGTTTATTTTATATGATTTTCTAAAGTTTTAACCATTTTTTGAAATTATTTATTTATTTAAAACGAACATTATACAGAATAATGTGGGATGACGTCAGCATGATGTCAGGGTGATGTCAGCAGTTAGTTGACTTAGTCAAACTGACGTGTGGGTCCTACCGTCATGGACTATTTGTCTAAACAGATAATTAAGGTTAACTAACAGGGTTATTAGATTAATTAATAGGATTAATTAAGTTAATTAATTCTTTTAACTAATTAATTACTTAATATATATATATATATATATATTTAAAAGCTTTTTCTTTTGCTCTTTTTTTAACCCTAGGCCGTGGGGCCCGTGCGTCATAGGCCAGGGGGCCTAACAGGACAGGCGTTAAGGGGCGGGGCGCTGGGCGTCCACCGGGACGCACCCGTCGCAGCGCTGCCCGCCCGAGCGTCGAGCGAGGCCGTGACCCAGCGAAACGGTCAGCGGCCAGGGTCGCGGGTGAGGGTGGTCGCCAGCGGGGCACCGGCCGGCAGCCTCAGTGGGGGCGCGCGGCGGCCCTAGGCGGTGGCGGCGCCGGAGGTGGGAGGGGCCGCGGTGGCACGGTAGAGGAGGCGGCGGGGCAGGCGCGGTCGCGGCCGACGGGATGGGGCGGCGCTGAGCGCTGCCACAGGGAAGCAGAACAGGGCGCACAGGCAAGGCAGGTGCAGCCGGGGCCTGCGGCGGGCGGCGCGAGCAGCCGCAGATGGGGGCTGAGGCGGAGGCGGACGGCATGCGCGGCGCAAGAGGCAAGAGGAGCGGGGCGGCACGCTGGGCAGAGGCAGGCGGTGAGCAAGGGCGCGAGCTGCTGCCGTGCGCGCGGACCACAGCGCACGGGAGCATGAGGATGTGCGAGCACGAACGCCGGATGGAGGGCAGCGACGCGCGCGGGCACCTACGGCGATGAATCTTGACGGGAAAAAAGTGGAGCTAGGAAAGGAGCTCACACCGGAGCATTGTCGGAGCCTCGACGAGGCCAGAGCTCGTCGGAGAGGCGCGGATCGATGGTTGGGTGGCTGCCTCGGTGTCGGGGAAGAAACTGACGAAGGCGACGCTGCAGCACGTGGTTGGGCGATTCCGTGTGCTGGTGTGGTCGAGGGGGTCGAGGTGAGGCCCCTGGAGAACTCCCCGCGGCTCGCGGTGGCTCCTGGTCGCACCGATGACGATGAGGTGGTGATGCCGCTGATGGCGTGGTTGCGGGGAGAGAGAGAGAGGCGGCGCGAGGGAGAGCGAGGGGGTGCGGAGGAAGATTCTGTTGGAAATATGCCCTAGAGGCAATAATAAAAGAGTTATTATTATATTTCCTTATTCATGATAATCGTTTATTATCCATGCTATAACTGTATTGATTGGAAACTCAGATACACGTGTGGATGAATAGACAGATTTTGTGTCCCTAGTGAGCCTCTACAGGACTAGCTCGTTGATCAAAGATGACCGCGGTTTCCAGGTCATAGACATGAGTTGTCATTTGATAACGGGATCACATCATTAGGAGAATGATGTGATGGACGAGACCCAAACGTTAACATAGCTTTTGATCGTGACAGTTATCGCTATAGTTTTTCTGCATGTCAAGTATAAGTTCCTATGACCATGAGATCATGTAACTCACTGACACCGTAGGAGTGCTTTGTGTGTACCAAACGTCACAACGTAACTGGGTGACTATAAAGGTGCTCTACAGGTATCTCCGAGGGTGTCTGTTGAGTTGACATGGATCGAGACTGGGATTTGTCACTCCGTGTGACGGAGAGGTATCTCCGGGCCCACTCGGTAATACGTCATCTCAATGAGCTCAAAAGTGACTAAGTAGTTGGTCACGGGATTATGTATTACGGTAACGAGTAAAGAGACTTGCCGGTAACGAGATTGAACTAGGTATAGAGATACCGACGATCGAATCTCGGGCAAGTAACATACCGACGAGACAAAGGGAACTGTATACGGGATTGCCTGAATCCTTGACATCGTGGTTCATACGATGAGATCATCGAGAAACATGTAGGAACCAATATGGGTATCCAGATCCCGCTATTGGTTATTGACCTGGGAGTGTCTCGGTCATGTCTACATGGTTTCCGAACCCGCAGGGTCTACACACTTAACGTTCGGTGACGCTAGGGTTGTTAGTGAGAAAAGTGTATGGTTACCGAAGGTTGTTCGGAGTCCCGGATGAGATCCCGGACATGACGAGGGTCTCCGGAATGGTCCGGAGACGAAGATTGATATATAGGATGAAAGGTTTCGGAGTCCGGAAGTGTTCCGGGGAGCATCGGGAAATCGGCGGAATACCGGAAAGGGGTTTCGGGGGGTCCGGAAGCAGTTCTGGGCCTAATGGGCCACAAGGGGGAACACCACAGCCCTCAGGGGGCTGTGCGCCCCCCCTGGGCCCTCTCCTTGTGCGCCAAGGGGGGTGGACCCCTCTAGGGTGGCCGCACCCCCTAGCCTTGGGGGGCAAGGCACCTAGGGGGGGAAACCCTAGGGCCTGGCCCTGGCCGCCGCCCCCCCCTGCCTTGGCCGCCGCCCCCCCTTGCCCTGGCCGCCGGCCCCCTAGGGGGGAAACCCTAGGGCGCCCTCACCTCTCCACCCCCCCTATATATAGTGAGGCAAAGGGAGGGCAGCCAACACAAGTTTGTGCCTCGGTGCTGCCCTCCCTCTCCCACAACATCTTCTTCTCCCGCGGTGCTTAGGCGAAGCCCTGCTGGAATTCTCCTCCACCATCACCACCACGCCGTCGTGCTGCCGGTTCTCCATCAACCTCTCCTCCACCCCTTGCTGGATCAAGAAGGAGGAGACGTCCCCGAGCCGTACGTGTGAAGAACGCGGAGGCACCGTTGCTTCGGTGCTAGGATCTTCGGCGATCTGAATCGCGGCGAGTACGACTCCATCATCCGCGTTCATAACGCTTCCGCTTAGCGATCTACAAGGGTATGTGGATCCTACTCTCCCCTCGTAGTTGCATCTACTAGATTGATCTTGGTGAACGTAGAGAAAAATTTTTTGTTTTCCATGCAACGTTCCCCAACAGTGGCATCATGAGCTAGGATCTTGCGTAGATGCTTTCTCGAGTAGAACACAAAAGGGTTTGTGGCGTTGATGTTTAAATTGCTGCCCTCCTTAGTCTTTCTTGATTCAGCGGTATTATAGGATGAAGCGGCCCGGACCAACTTTACATGTCCACGTACATGAGACCGGTTCCATCGACAGACATGTGACTTTTTGTTGCATAAGATGGCTGGCGGGTGTCTGTCTCTCCTATCTTAGTTGAATCGGAATAGAACAAGGCGGTCCTTGTAGAAGGTTAAATAGCAACTTGAATATCACCGTTGTGGTTTTGCGTAGGTAAGAAGCGTTCTTGCTAGATACCCATAGCAGCCACGTAAAACATGCAACAAACAAATTAGAGGACGTCTAACTTGTTTTTGCAGGGTATGCATGTGATATGATATGGCCAATGACATGATGAATTATATTTGATGTATGAGATGATCATGTTGTAATAGTTAATATCGACTTGCATGTCGATGCATACGGCAACCGGCAGGAGCCATAGGGTTGTCTTTAATTTTTTGTATGACCTGCGTGTCAATCATTAAGCGCTTTGTGATGCTTTACTTTATCGCTAAACGGTAGCAATAGTAGTAAGAGCATGGTGGGCGCCGACAACCCCGATGGAGACACGATGATGGAGATCATGATGATGGAGATCATGGTGTGGCGCCGGTGACGATGGAGATCATGCCGGTGCTTTGGAGATGGAGATCAAAAGCACGAGTTGATGGCCATATCATGTCACTTATGATTTGCATGTGATGTTAATCCTTTTATGCATCTTATTTTGCTTAGGACGACGGTAGCATTATAAGATGATCCTTCACTAAAATTTCAAGATAAAATTGTGTTCCCCCCGAGTGTGCGCCGTTGCGAAGGTTCGTCGTTTCGAAGCACCACGTGATGATCGGGTGTGATAGACTCTACGTTCGCATACAACGGGTGCAAGCCAGTTTTGCACATGCAGAACACTCGGGTTAGACTTGACGAGCCTAGCATGTACAGACATGGCCTCGGAACACGGAGGACCGAAAGGTCGAGCATGAGTCATATAGTAGATATGATCAACATGTTGATGTTCACCATTGACACCACCTCATCTCACGTGATGATCGGACTTGGGTTGGTGAATTTGGATCATGTCACGCTCGAATGACCAGAGGGATGTCAATTTGAGTGGGAGTTATAATTATTTTGATTAGGTAATAACTCACTTATCATGAACAATAGTCTAAAAATTGTCTTTGCAAATCTTATGTTGTAGATGGCTCGCGCAGGAGTTCCCCTGAATTTTAATGCGTTCCTAGAGAAAGCTAAACTGAAAGATGATGGGAGCAACTTTGTGGACTGGCTCCGCAATCTGAGGATCATCCTCACAGCTGCCCAAAAGGTTTATGTCCTAAATGCACCGCTAGGTGACCCCCCCGCTCCTGGAGCCTCTGCGGACGTTATGAACGTTTGGCAGACGCGTTCGGATGACTATTCGATAGTGCAATGTGCCATGTTGTACGGCTTGGAAGGAGGACTTCAAAGGCGTTTTGAACGTCATGGTGCATATGAGATGTACACGGAGTTGAAGTTCATCTTTGAGAAGAATGCTAAGATCGAGAGGTATGAGACCACCGATAAATTCTTCGCTTGCAAGATGGAGGAGAATTCATCTGTCAGTGAGCACTTACTGAAGATGTCTGGGTACTATACCCGCATAGCTGATCTGGGACTTGTGTTCCCGGATGAGGCTATCATTGACAGAATTCTCCAGTCACTCCCTCCAAGCTACAAGAGCTTCGTCCAGCAGTACAACATGCAAGGGATGAATAAAACCATCGCCGAGCTGTTCTCGATGCTGAAAGTCGCTGAGGCAGACATCCAGAAGGAGTATCAAGTGTTGATGGTCAATAAGACCACCAGTTTCAAGAAGAATGGCAAGGGCAAGAAGGGTAACTCTAAGAAGGGTGGCAAAGCAGTTGCCAATCCAGTGAAGAAACCCAAGGCTGGGCCCAAGCCAGAGACTGAGTGTTTCTATTGCAAGGGGAATGGCCACTGGAAGCGGAACTGCCCCAAGTATCTGGCAGACAAGAAGGGGGCCAACAACAACAAAGGTATATATGATATACATGTTATTGATGTGTACCTTACCAACTCTCGTTGTAGTGCCTGGGTATTTGATACCGGTTCGGTTGCTCACATTTGCAACTCTAAACAGGAACTGCGGAATAAACGGAGGCTGGCGAAGGACGAAGTGACGATGCGCGTGGGAAATGGTTCCAAGGTTGATGTGATCGCCGTCGGCACGCTCGCTCTTCGATTACCATCGGGATTAGTTATGAACCTGAATAATTGTTATTTAGTGCCTGCGTTAAGCATGAACATTATATCTGGATCTTGTTTATTGCGAGACGGTTACTCATTTAAGTCAGAGAATAATTGTTGTTCTATTTATATGAGTAATATCTTTTATGGTCATGCACCCGAAGTTAGGGGTTTATTCTTATTGAATCTCGATAGTGATGATACACATGTTCATAACATTGATGCCAAAAGATGTAGAGTAGATAATGATAATACCACTTTCTTGTGGCACTGCCGTCTCGGTCATATCGGCGTGAAACGCATGAGGAAGCTCCATGCTGATGGACTTTTGGAGTCTCTTGATTTTGAATCACTTGACACGTGCGAGCCGTGCCTCATGGGCAAGATGACAAGGACCCCGTTTTCAGGGATAATGGAACGGGCAAGTGACTTATTGGAAATCATACATACTGATGTGTGCGGTCCGATGAGTGTAACGGCGCGCGGTGGATATCGTTATTTTCTCACCTTCACTGACGACTTAAGTAGATATGGGTATATTTACTTAATGAAGCATAAGTCTGAAACTTTTGAAAAGTTCAAGCAATTTCAGAGTGAAGTTGAAAATCATCGTAACAAGAAGATCAAGTTCCTACGATCTGATCGAGGGGGAGAATATCTGAGTTATGAGTTTGGTGATCACTTAAGAAAATGTGGAATTGTTTCACAGTTGACGCCACCCGGAACACCACAGCGTAATGGTGTGTCCGAACGTCGTAATCAAACCCTATTAGATATGGTACGTTCTATGATGTCTCTTGCCGATTTGCCACTATCGTTTTGGGGATATGCGTTAGAGACAGCCGCATTCACTTTAAATAGGGCTCCATCTAAGTCCGTTGAGACAACACCGTATGAACTATGGTTTGGTAAGAAACCGAAGTTGTCTTTCTCAAGGTTTGGGGTTGCGATGCTTATGTCAAAAGGCTTCAGCCAGAAAAGCTCGAACCCAAAGCGGACAAATGTGTCTTCATAGGATACCCAAAAGAAACAGTTGGGTACACCTTCTATCTCAGATCCGAGGGCAAAGTGTTTGTCGCTAAGAACGGGTCCTTTCTCGAGAAAGAGTTTCTCTCGAAAGAATTGAGTGGGAGGAAGGTAGAACTTGATGAGGTTATTGAACCTCTGCTTCAACATCAGAGTAGCGCAGCACAGAAAGATGTTTTTGTGGAGCCTGCAGAGGTTGAAGAGGAAGCCAATGATGATGATCAAGGAGCTTCTGATCAAGTTACTACCGAACCTCGTAGGTCGACAAGGGTACGCACTACACCTGAGTGGTATGGTAACCCTGTCTTGGAGGTCATGTTGTTAGACAACGGTGAACCTACGAGCTATGGAGAAGCGATGGTGGGCCCGGATTCCGACAAATGGTTAGAGGCCATGAAATCCGAGATGGGATCCATGTATGAAAACAAAGTATGGACTTTGGAAGTATTACCTGAAGGGCGGAAGGCCATTCAGAATAAATGGATTTTTAAGAGGAAGACGGACGCTGACGGTAATGTCACCGTGTATAAAGCTCGACTTGTGGCAAAGGGTTTTTCACAAGTTCAAGGGATTGACTACGATGAGACTTTCTCACCCGTAGCGATGCTTAAATCCGTCCGAATCATGTTAGCAATAGCTGCATATTTCGATTATGAAATTTGGAAGATGGATGTCAAAACAGCGTTCCTTAACGGTTTTCTTAAGGAAGAGTTGTATATGATGCAACCAGAGGGTTTTGTCGATCCAGAGAATGCTGACAAAGTATGCAAGCTCCAGCGTTCCATTTATGGGCTGGTGCAAGCATCTCGGAGTTGGAATCTTCGCTTTGATGAGGTGATCAAAGCGTTTGGGTTTATACAAGTTTACAATGAAGCTTGTATTTACAAGAAAGTGAGTGGGAGCTCTATAGCGTTTCTAATATTATATGTGGATGACATATTGCTGATTGGAAACAATATAGAATTTTTGGATAGCGTGAAGGGGTATTTGAACAAGAGTTTTTCGATGAAAGATCTCGGTGAAGCTGCTTTCATATTGGGCATCAAGATCTATAGAGATAGATCAAGACGCTTGATAGGACTTTCGCAAAGCACATACCTTGATAAAGTTTTGAAGAAGTTCAAAATGGATCAATCCAAGAAGGGGTTCTTGCCGGTATTGCAAGGTACGAAGTTGAGTAAGACTCAATGCCCAGTGACTGCGGATGACAGAGAAAAGATGAGTGTCGTCCCCTATGCTTCAGCCATAGGCTCTATCATGTATGCAATGCTGTGCACAAGACCAGATGTCAGCCTTGCCATAAGTATGGCCGGAAGGTTTCAAAGTAATCCTGGCATGGATCACTGGACAGCGGTCAAGAATATCCTAAAGTACCTGAAAAGGACTAAGGATATGTTTCTCGTTTATGGAGGTGATCAAGAGCTCGTCGTAAAGGGTTACGTCGAGCTTTGACACTGATCCGGATGACTCTAAGTCTCAAACCGGATACGTATATATTCTCAACGGGGGAGCGGTAAGCTGGTGCAGTTCCAAGCAGAGCGTGGTAGCTGATTCTACATGTGAAGCGGAGTATATAGCTGCCTCGGAGGCGGCGAAGGAAGGTGTCTGGATGAAGGAGTTCATGACAGATCTTGGAGTTGTGCCTAGTGCACTGAACCCAATGACTCTGTTCTGTGACAACACTGGTGCCATTGCTCTAGCCAAGGAACCAAGGTTTCACAAGAGGACCAGACACATAAAGCGACGCTTCAATTCCATCCGCGATTCGGTCAAGGAGGAGGACATAAACATTTGCAAAGTACACACGGATTTGAATGTTGCAGATCCGTTGACTAAGCCTCTTCCACGGGCTAAGCACGATCAACACCAAGACTCTATGGGTGTTAGATTCATTACCTTGTAATGCTAGATTATTGACTCTAGTGCAAGTGGGAGACTATTGGAAATATGCCCTAGAGGCAATAATAAAAGAGTTATTATTATATTTCCTTATTCATGATAATCGTTTATTATCCATGCTATAACTGTATTGATTGGAAACTCAGATACACGTGTGGATGAATAGACAGATTTTGTGTCCCTAGTGAGCCTCTACAGGACTAGCTCGTTGATCAAAGATGACCGCGGTTTCCAGGTCATAGACATGAGTTGTCATTTGATAACGGGATCACATCATTAGGAGAATGATGTGATGGACGAGACCCAAACGTTAACATAGCTTTTGATCGTGACAGTTATCGCTATAGTTTTTCTGCATGTCAAGTATAAGTTCCTATGACCATGAGATCATGTAACTCACTGACACCGTAGGAGTGCTTTGTGTGTACCAAACGTCACAACGTAACTGGGTGACTATAAAGGTGCTCTACAGGTATCTCCGAGGGTGTCTGTTGAGTTGACATGGATCGAGACTGGGATTTGTCACTCCGTGTGACGGAGAGGTATCTCCGGGCCCACTCGGTAATACGTCATCTCAATGAGCTCAAAAGTGACTAAGTAGTTGGTCACGGGATTATGTATTACGGTAACGAGTAAAGAGACTTGCCGGTAACGAGATTGAACTAGGTATAGAGATACCGACGATCGAATCTCGGGCAAGTAACATACCGACGAGACAAAGGGAACTGTATACAGGATTGCCTGAATCCTTGACATCGTGGTTCATCCGATGAGATCATCGAGAAACATGTAGGAACCAATATGGGTATCCAGATCCCGCTATTGGTTATTGACCTGGGAGTGTCTCGGTCATGTCTACATGGTTTCCGAACCCGCAGGGTCTACACACTTAACGTTCGGTGACGCTAGGGTTGTTAGTGAGAAAAGTGTATGGTTACCGAAGGTTGTTCGGAGTCCCGGATGAGATCCCGGACAAGACGAGGGTCTCCGGAATGGTCCGGAGACGAAGATTGATATATAGGATGAAAGGTTTCGGAGTACCGGAAGTGTTCCGGGGAGCATCGGGAAATCGGCGGAGTACCGGAAGGGTTTTCGGGGGGTCCGGAAGTGGTTCTGGGCCTAGTGGGCCACAAGGGGGAACACCACAGCCCTCAGGGGGCTGTGCGCCCCCCCTGGGCCCTCTCCTCATGCGGCTAAGGGGGTGGGACCCCCTAGGGCTGGCCGCACCCCTTGGCCTTGGGGGGCAAGGCACCTAGGGGGGGAAACCCTAGGGCCTGGCCGCCCCCCCTGCCCTGGCCGCCGCCCCCTCCCCTTGCCCTGGCCGCCGGCCCCTAGGGGGGAAACCCTAGGGCGCCCTCACCTCTCCACCCCCCTATATATAGTGGGGCAAAGGGAGGGCAGCCAACACATTTTGTGCCTCGGTGCTGCCCTCCCTCTCCCGTTACATCTTCTTCTCCCGCGGTGCTTAGGCGAAGCCCTGCTGGAGTTCTTCTCCACCATCACCACCACGCCGTCGTGCTGCCGGTTCTCCATCAACCTCTCCTCCACCCCTTGCTGGATCAAGAAGGAGGAGACGTCCCCGAGCCGTACGTGTGAAGAACGCGGAGGCACCGTTGCTTCGGTGCTAGGTCTTCGGCGATCTGAATCGCGACGAGTACGACTCCATCATCCGCGTTCATAACGCTTCCGCTTAGCGATCTACAAGGGTACGTAGATCACACTCCCCCCTCGTAGTTGCATCTACTAGATTGATCTTGGTGAACGGTAGGAAAATTTTTGTTTCCCATGCAACGTTCCCCAACAGATTCTGGGTGGGCCTAGGGTTTGCGGGGGAGTGAGAGGGAGCAGGGGATGCTCTTATCCCCTCCCATGGCACGATAGCGCGAGGAGGCCGGGCGCGGTGGCCTTGGCGTGACCGCGGCCTTTCTCTGGCGTAGGTGGGAGGCAGGGGAAGGCCAGCCACAATGTGTTGGGCCCTCGTGCCCTGAAGCACTTAGGTCCACTGGCATTGTAGCAACTGGGCTTTTACTTCCCTTTGTTTCTCCTTTTTGCAATTTGTTTAGTCATCATTTGAGTTTTGTAAAGTATGTGACTTAGCTCAATATAAATATAGCGCAATATTTACCACTGCCAGAAAATGGTTTGGAGCCAAAATATTTTCATTCAACTTTTTAATAAATGAATTGGCACTTTAAATTTCTGTTTTGATGTTGATTCATATTGTTTGAGTCACATAATGAATTCTGGTGATGTTCTTTTTCTAAAGATAATTAGTTATGAATTATTTGCTACTTAAAGAACAATTTAGATATCATGTTTGAATAAATATTATTTTGACTTTATTCTAAACATGAAAGAGGCTTTGATTTTTATCAAGTGATAAGTTGGCTTAGTTTAATTTGATTACATGGAATCATTAGGGGGCGATCACTGTAGCTTGACACTCGGGGCGTTACAAATCTCCTCTACTACAAGAAATCTCGTCCCGATATTTAAGAAGTAGGCTTAAGGGGAAGAATCGATTACGAAATTCCAACGAGTCTTCTCGGTCTTGGTTGCTCTTCCCGAAGTAGTCGATCCTGATAGTTGATGTCTTTAGTTCTCTGCTTCAAGGCATCATAACGAAGTTGTCATTCTTCCTTCGGGGTCTCAATCGTACTTACGAATAGGAAAGGGTAGCTTGTCAACGATAGAATGCTACAAGGGGTAATCATCGGGGGTTATCCCATGAATGAACAAAAGAGTATCTCTTGAGTTTGAACGAAAAAAACACGTCGAGAGTAAAGTAATATGGTACAATAAGAAGTTTCAAATGGATAGACAATCTTTCGATGTCTAAAACAAGGTGTGAAAGGGGTCCAGAGCAATGAGAATATGTATTGCGTCTGGTTGAATAGATCATTAGGAAGGTGGCTCGGGAATTGCACATGAAGCCAAGCATGAGGAATAACCTTGGAAACGGGGGTGGTGTACACGAGAGTCAGGTTTTGATCTTGTGGAACTGTGGATTATGGGCCCACCATGTGGGTTAACAGTAGGAAGGGCGATGACGCCTTGCACGATCTCGTAAACAAGGTATGTTAGAGGATAGCATGTCAGCTATGCCGGCAACAACATCGGTACCAAGGGCGAGGGACGAAGAGAACCATTTTCCTGCTCGTTGAAACGAGGCGGACCATTAGGCAAAGTTCTCGTCCATCGGTTGTTACCGGAATGTTGTCAACAATAGTAACAGGGTCTTACTAACAGAGTTGTACACCAAGGTGTTTACATAAGCAGAAAATTATTACTGCTTCAATTATATGTAGATCAAAGAAAGGTTAAACAAGCAAATGGAAAGGAAAATGTGTTTAAACACAATGACTAGGAGTAAATCATCCCCAAGATTAAGCAGGGCATGATATACGTGTTAGAAGATCAAATTCATGACCATATAGACAAAAGGGGTAAGAAGGATTATGATATGTACCCACACGACGATGTTGGATAGTTGATCAAGAAACATTTAGCATTGCGCTTACAATGTTCTTGTGGATCTCCGGAGTACCACCGACATGCTTCGAGATAGCCCCGACATGGTCATTTGGTAAAGATCAAACTTTGAATACACAAGGATCCATAATGAAGTGTGTTCGTGGAGAACATCCACAATTAAGTACTGAACAAAATGCACCTGGAAATACGTACCAAGTAGCAAGATCGATGTTAGCATGGAGGTTTAATAACCAGAAGGGTTGGAATGAAACTATCAACCATTCATTTCAAAGCATTTGGTTTGCTAGAAGTTTTGAATTCGCACGTCATACTACAATTGTTGGGTTTCTGGTAAGAAACAACATGGGGACCAGGGAACAAACGAGGATGGCGAGAAGTATTACTTGTATCAAGAATTCATAAGGGGTGGTGAAATTCGCACGACATTCTTGACATGAAAGATGGTAGTACTCCAAGGTAGAGCACATCATAAGTCGGATAACAAGGAACTCAAGGTATAACACAAAACAAGAACAAGTTTGTGTTGTAGGGAAAGGAAGAATGTTGTCGATGTTAATACCAATCATCGAGGGGAAAGGATGGTACTCCCCATCATGAATTCGATTAACAACTTGGAAGAAGGCAAAACATTGTTGAGGATGATCATGACACATTTGTCGAGAGATTTCATTAAGATGTAATCGATCGGCGATGACATTAAGTCAAATGAATGATGGAGCGGAAGGTTAATGAAACCACTAGTATGGTACAAACTTGAAATCAAGCTAGTTGTTCAAGGCAAAATGATATGCCGAGGAAGATCGGCGTAAGCTTAGCTCATTGTCGAAATTGTGCTCCAGGAAGAAGGACCAGGTAGCACAGTTAAAAAGATGCACGATAATGAGATAGCCGATCATGCTAGATATGACTTGAAGAATTAATAAACTCGTAAGCAATGGAAATTACTTAGAGCTATTGAATCGGAGTGCGGAATCGATTCATTTATCGATGTCCTTGAGTGTCTAACAACTTAGAACCCGGGGAAAATTAGAATTGGTGGGAAGTAATACTTGAAGAAGAACTCATAAGAAGTAATATGGTTCTATGACATTATCGAGATACCATGGGGTAATACTCGAAGAAAGATCATAATAGAGGTTGGACAGGTGCATTGACCTGCAGAGGAGAAGTGGTTTAACTTGTCCGAGAAATGGTATTTAACGGAGAGCATGGTCGGAACCACGATTTCAAAAGGCCAGATCCCTGATATAAGATGAACTTATATCAAGGGGATAACTAATTTCAAGAGAAGCCTTAATGATAAGAGCTAAACCGTGTCCATGGGCATGAACAAAAATTTCAAGGTTGACTCCCTCTTCTTCAATGTATAACCTTTCATTCAGTTCTTGTTTCGAAAATGGCATTAGTGTTGAAATTTTATCTGCCATAACAACAGTATAGTACGACCTATAATAGTTTACGGGTTCACACAGGTTAGAAAAGGCATAGGTTCAATCCATCAGGGTCTCTTAGGAACATATACCACAAACTTCAGGAGTAAACAACCCAAGCTCGAAAGCAGAGTATGTTCGTCAAGGTAGAAGATACAATTTACCGAAGGCATTGTGTATCACGGAAAGAAACTCACAAGGTTAATGAATATGAAGGACATTGTCGGATAATAATCCAACCAAGGATATGGCGGCCCACATGGGATCTGATGTGAGCATCAGTACTCAACGATAAGAAGAAGGAATGCAGGGGAATTAGATTATAGAAACAACTGGCTAATTTAAGCTCGGATGCAAAGGAATTATGATTTCTAAATCAAGGGATCAGAAGCAAATGCTCTGATAAAGGACGCATAAGTTGAATAGCCTTAGGGGTACCATCGACGACAATTTGATTGGTCGAGAACCAGCTCATGTTCAACATGACGTCTGAGCTGGAAGGATGAATTCTAGGATCTAGGATTGCGAGCATTCGCAACATGTTGAATCAACGGACTCAAAATGATAATGACAAAGAATGTCAATAGGATTACTAGACTTATGGGGTTAACCATAATGTAAGCAAGCAAGAATTTCAAGAGCAATAGGTTGCTCATGATTTTCCGAAGGTCGAATGATATTTCTGAGACTTGTGAAACACATGAATGGGGATGAGCGGATACTCGGTAAAAGGGAGGAATTATCCATAAGGGCATTCATGTGGCAATGAACTGCAAAGCAGTGGCACAATCGATATACGGAATACCGAAAGATGTTTCGGGGTATCTTGTAATAACAAGAGCAATGGAGAATTGATTGGATGAATGACAAGTGTAATTCGTTATCCAAATGAATATAACGACGGTAAGGAATTGCAAAGGCAGAGGCCAGAAGAATCTCGAAAAACATCGAATATTATGTCCAGAACCTTCTGATGAAGCATGCGACCATCTTGACTGAAGGGGCTCTCCGGGAGAAGTATTTTCGAGAACCTAAAGTTAGATTTTAGCAAAATCATTTAACCCGAATAGGAGAGAGATCAGAATCCCAGAGTATAGACGAGGTGTAAAAGATCCTAATACCATCCAGTGGCGATGAGGGCCCGTAAGCCACACAACCATGTTAGTAAAAGTTTTTCAATGACTAGACTCAACTTCGGCCAAGGAGTTGGAAAGGGGGTTCCTATAGGCAGTCGGCTCTGATACCAACTTGTGACGCCCCCGATTTGACCGTACACTAATCATGCACGCAAATGTGTATGACCAAGATCAGGGACTCACTGGTAGATATCATAACACAACTCTAGACACAAATAAAATAATACAAGCTTTATATTACAAGCCAGGGGCCTCGAGGGCTCGAATACATAAGATCGAATACACAAGAGTCAGCAGAAGCAATAATATCTAAGTACGAGTACAGACATAAGTTAAACAAATTTGCCTTAAGAAGGCTAGCACAAAAACAACATGAACGAAAAGGCAAGGCCTCCTGCCTGGGACCTCCTAACTACTCCTGGTCGTCAGCTGTCTCCACGTAGTAGTAGGCTCCACCGGGGTAGTAGCAGTCGTCAATGGTGGCATCTGGCTCCTGGACTCCACCATCTGGTTACATCAACCAGAAAGAAGAAAGAAGGGGGAAAAGGGGGAGCAAAGCAACCATGAGTACTCATCCAAAGTACTCTCAAGCAAGGATCTACACTACATATGCATCGGTATCAATGAAAGGGTAGTATCTGTGGACTAAGCTGTAGGATGCCAGAATAAGAGGGGGAGAAGCTAGCCCTATCGAAGACTAGCATCTTCTGGAAACCACCGTCTTGCAGCAACAAGGGGGAGTAGAGTAGTATACCATAAGTCATATTTATGTTGTTGTTCCAACGCTCCGGGATCCTTTCTCCACTCCCGAAGCAACATATCCAAACAATGCCTCAGCATCCAATTCTAGTTGTAGCGATCGGGATACAACTCCAAGTGTCCGTTACCGTAGGACGGGCTATCGATAGATGTTTTCTTCCCTGCAGGGGTGCACCAACTTACCCACCACGCTTTCTTAACTCCGGCCGGACACACCATCAGGTCATGCCCACCCTCGGCCAAACAATACGCCGCAACCCGACATAGGCTTAATAGAGAGGTCATGCACGCCGGACTAAACCCTATGCCCCCAGGGGTCATGGGCCAATCGCCCCGGGAACTCCTGCACGTTGCGTACGCAGCCGGTGAGCAGACCTGGGCTACCTCCTTAAAAAGGCAGGTGCTTACGCAGTCCAACCCGGCGCGCGCCGCTCAGTCGTAATGACGTCAGTTAAGCTTTGGCTGATGCATACGACGCAGAACGCCCATACTACGCCCACGTGGTGGTTAGCGCTATCGGGCCAGAGGCCCCTCGGATCAAATATCCAAACGGTTTAGTGTCTTGGGAACGCGCGGTAACGAGCAGAGACTCACGATCATGTGACCCCATCGCCCCGTCTCGAGAACTTGCGTCAAGGGCGAGTGCCCGGCCACGCCTCGTATTTATATCGCGGGCACCTTCCAAGTCAACCCGACTACACATCACTCGCAATTAAGCTCGCGCGGGTACCCCTCAGGATCGACCCGTCTTTAGTAACCAGGTTCAGTGTAAAGTCATAGTAACCATAGTAACTGTGTGTCTGACACCAAAGGAAAACCTGAGGAAATCACCCTCGATGGAATTCCACCTGATGTTTATCGTCAAGGTGAACGAAAGAGGAGTCACCCTTGAGGTCCACTCTTGAGGAGTTGCATGAAAGTGTCGTTATCGGGAATGGAGAAAGAGGAATCACCCTCGATGACCACAACCGACGAACTAACCTACAAGGTTAACATCAGAAGTGCTGATGAGGTCTCACCCTCGGCACTCGATAGTAACCCAATAGTGTCGAGCAACTAAGGGGAAAGTGATGTGCGGTGACGGGTCCTGGTCTTCGATCCCGTTGATCGGGTCTTCTGATAATCCAGCGGGGCAGACATGACTAAGTGGGGGGGGGGTCTCTTATGGATCTCTAACATGCCTATACTAAGCAGTTTAGTATAAACATGTAAGGTATGAAAGCAGGTATCAACAACAGGCTATGCATCAGAATAGGATCATACAAAAATCAATAGCAGTTCTAATGCAAGCATAAGAGAGAAGAGAGTGGGCGATATCAGAATGATCAAGGGGGGTTTGGCTTGCCTGGTTGCTCTGGCAAGAAGGAGGGGTCGTCAACACCGTAGTCGATCACCGGGGCATCATCGGTCTCGCGGTCTATCGGAGAGAAGAGAGGGAAGAAACAATAAATACAAAGCATACAGATGTACACAGAAACACGACGTGTCAACACGCAGTGCTAGGGGGCTCTAACGCAGTGCTACACGATACCGGCGAAGGGGGATAACATCCGGGAATGTCTTCCCAGTGTTTCGTGTTTTCGAACAGATGAATCAGAGGGGGAAAGTTGCAAGTTCGGTATGATAGAGATGTGTGGCGGACGAACGGACCGCGTATTCGGATTCGTCTCGTCATTCTGAGCGACTTTCATATATAAAACTTTTTCATTTGAGCTACGGTTTATTTTATATGATTTTCTAAAGTTTTAACCATTTTTTGAAATTATTTATTTATTTAAAACGAACATTATCCAGAATAGTGTGGGATGACGTCAGCATGATGTCAGGGTGATGTTAGCAGTCAGTTGACTTAGTCAAACTGACGTGTGGGTCCTACCGTTGTTGACTATTTGTCTAAACAGATAATTAAGGTTAACTAACAGGGTTATTAGATTAATTAATAGGATTAATTAAGTTAATTAATTCTTTTAACTAATTAATATATATATATATATATATATATTTTAAAATCTTTTTCTTTTGCTTTTTTTTAACCCTGGGCCATGGGGCCCGTGCGTCATAGGCCAGGGGGCCTAACGGGGCGGGCGTTAACGGGCGGGGCGCTGGGCGTCCACCGAGACACACCCACCACAGCGCTGCCCGCCCGAGCGTCGAGCGAGGCCGTGACCCGGCAAAGCGGTCAGCGGCCAGGGTCGCAGGTGAGGGTGGTCGCTAGCGGGGCGCCGGCCAACAGCCTCAGTGGGGGCGCGTGGCGGCCCTAGGCGGTGGCGGCACCGGAGATGGGAGGGGCCGCGGTGGCGCGGTAGAGGAGGCGGCGGGGCAGGTGCTGTCGCGGCCGACGGGATGGGGCGGCGCTGAGCGCTACCGCAGGGAAGCAGAACGGGGCGCACAGGCAAGGCAGGAGCGGCCGGGGCCTGCGGCGGGCGGCGCGAGCAGCCGCAGATGGGGGCTGAGGCGGAGGCGGACGGCGTGCGCGGCGCAAGAGGCAAGAGGAGCGGGGCGGCGCGCTGGGCAGAGGCAGGCGATGAGCAAGGGCGCGAGCTGCTACCGTGCTCGCGGACCGCAGCGCGCGGGAGCGTGAGGATGCGCGAGCACGAACGCCGGATGGCGGGTAGCGACGCGCGCGGGCACCTACGGCGGTGAATCTTGACGGGAAAAAGTGGAGCTAGGAAAGGATCTCACAACGGAGCATTGCCGGAGGCTCGACGAGGCCAGAGCTCGTCGGAGAGGCCCCGATCGATGGTTGGGTGGCCGCCTCGGTGTCGGGGAAGAAACCGATGAAGGCGACGCTGCAGCACGTAGTTGGGCGATTCCGTGTGCTGGTGTGGTCGACGGGGTCGAGGTGAGGCCCCTGGAGAACTCCCCGCGGCTCGGGGTGGCTCCTGGTCGCACCGACGACGATGAGGTGGCGATGCCGCTGATGGCGTAGTTGCGGGGAGAGAGAGAGAGGCGGCGCGAGGGAGAGCGAGGGGGGTGCGGAGGAAGATTCTGGGTGAGCCTAGGGTTTGCGGGGGAGTGAGAGGGAGCAGGGGATGCTCTTATCCCCTCCCATGGCACGACAGCGCGAGGAGGCCGGGCGCGGTGGCCATGGCGTGACCGCGTCCTTTCCCTGGCGTAGGTGGGAGGCAGGGGAAGGCCAACCACAGTGGGTTGGGCCCTCGTGCCGTGAAGCACTTAGGTCCAGTGGCATTGTAGCAACTGGGCTTTTATTTCCCTTTGTTTCTCCTTTTTTCAATTTGTTCAGTCATCATTTTAGTTTTGTAAATTATGTGACTTAGCTCAATATAAATATAGTGCAATATTTACCACTGCCAGAAAATGGTTTGGAGCCAAAATATTTTCATTCAACATTTTAATAAATGAATTGGCACTTTAAATTTCTGTTTTGATGTTGATTCATATTGTTTGAGTCACATAATGAATTCTAGTGATGTTCTTTTTCTAAAGATAATTAGTTATGAATTATTTGCTACTTAAAGAACAATTTAGATATCATGTTTGAAGAAATATTATTTTGAATTTATTCTAAACATGAAAGAGGCTTTGATTTTTATCAAGTGATAAGTTGGCTTAGTTTAATTTGATTACATGGAATCATTAGGGGGAGATCACTGTAGCTTGACACTCGGGGCGTTACACCTCATATCTCAAAACAATTATCAAGCATCCAACATCTCATTCTATTCAATGCACTTAGTGTGAAAGTTTTTACTACATTGATATTGGATGTCTATCATGTGAAGACTAGTTTTATAGCCTAAGCACATTACCATGCTGTTTTAATAGACTCTCAAAAGGATATAAGTGAAGCATGAGAGTTCATCTATTTCTTCAAAATAAAACCACCGCCGTGCTCTAAAAGATATAAGTGAAGCACTAGAGCAAATGACAAACTACTCCGAAAGATATAAGTGAAAATCAATGAGTAGTTGAATAATTATGTAACTATGTGAAGACTCTCTAACATTTAAGAATCTCAGATCTTGGGATATTATTCAAACATCAAGCAAAACAAACTAAAATAAATTGACGCTCAAAGCAAAACACATATCATGTTGCGAATAAAAATATAGCTCCGAGTATAGTTACCGATGGATGAAGACGAAAGAGGGGATGCCTTCCCGGGGCATCCCCGAGCTTAGGCTTTAGGTTGTCCTTGAATTTTACCTTGGGGTGCCATGGGCATCCCCAAGCTTAGGCTCTTGCCACTCTTTGTTCCATGGTCCATCAAAGCAATACTCAAAACTTGAAACTTCACAACACAAAACTTAGACAAAAATCTCGTGAGCTCCGTTAGTTTGAGAAAGCAAACAAATAGTCAAAGGTACAGCTAGGAATTCATTCTTTGTTTATATTGGTGTTAAACCTACTGTACTCCAACTTCTCTATGGTTCATATCCTCCAATATTACTCATAGATGCATCAGAATAAGCAAACAACACACGAAAAACAGAATATGTCAAAGACAGAACAGTCTGTAGTAATCTGCAGGGTTCGCCTACTTCTGGAACTCCAAAAAATTCAAACTAAATTGGTAAATTTGCGCAATTTGTCTACCGATCAGCAGAAAAAATAATCAACTTAAAATCACGCTCTAGTAAAATCCCACGACTACTTTAACGAGCGCTAACGATTCTGTTTTTCACAGCAAGATCATATAAACTTCACACAAGTCTTCCCAAAGGACCTACTTGGCACAAACACTAAACAAAACATGGAACCACATCTAATCAGAGGCTAGATGAAATATTTATTCCCTAATAGCAACAAAAACAAAGAAAACAAAATAAAGTTGGGTTGCCTCCCAACAAGCGCTATCGTTTTACGCCCCTAGCTAGGCATGATGATTTCAATGATGCTCGCATAAAAGATAAGAATTGAAACATAAAGGGAGCATCATGAAGAATATGACTAGCACATTTAAGTCTAACCCACTTCCTATGCATAGGGATTTTGTGAGAAAACAACTTATGGGAACGATAATCAACTAGCATAGGAAGGCAAAGTAAGCATAGCTTCAAAACTTTCAACATAAAGAGAGGAAACTTAATATTATTGCAATAGGTAGAAACATATGTTCCTCTCTCATAATAATTTTCAGTAGCATCATGAATGAATTCAACAATATAACCAGCACATAAAGCATTCTTTTCATGATCTACTGGCATAGAAATTTTACTACTCTCCACATAAGCAAAATTCTTCTCATTCGGAATAGTGGGAGCATCAAATTCAACAAAATAACTATCATGTGAAGCATAATCCAATTGAAAACTAAAATCACGATGACAAGTTTCATGGTTATCATTATTCTTAATAGCATACAAGTCATCACAATAATCATCATAGATAACAACTTTGTTCTCATAATCAATTGGAACCTCTTCCGACATAGTGGATTCATCACTAAATAAAGTCATGACCTCTCCAAATCCACTTTCATCAATATAATCATCATAAATAGGTGGCATGCTTTCATCATAATAAATTTGCTCATCAAAACTTGGGGGACTAAAAATATCATCTTCATCAAACGTAGCTTCCCCAAGCTTGTGGCTTTGCATATCATTAGCATCATGGATATTCAAAGGATTCATATTAACAACATTGCAATCATGCTCATCATGCACATATTCTATGCCAAGCATTGTACGTAATTCTTCTTCTAGTACTTGAGCACAATTTTCCTTTCCATCATTTTCACGAAAGATATTAAAAAGATGGAGCATATGAGGTAACCTTAATTCCATTTTTTTTGTAGTTTTCTTTTATAAACGAAACTAGTGATAAAACAAGAAACTAAAAGATTCGATTGCAAGATCTAAAGATATACCTTCAAGCACTAACCTCCCCGGCAACGGCGCCAGAAAAGAACTTGATGTCTACTACACAACCTTCTTCTTGTAGACGTTGTTGGGCCTCCAAGTGCAGAGGTTTGTAGGACAGTAGCAAATTTCCCTCAGGTGGATGACCTAAGGTTTATCAATCCGTGGGAGGCGTAGGATGAAGATGGTCTCTCTCAAACAACCCTGCAAACAAATAACAAAGAGTCTCTTGTGTCCCCAACACACCCAATACAATGGTAAATTGTATAGGTGCACTAGTTCGGTGAAGAGATGGTGATACAAGTGCAATATGGATGGTAGATATAGGTTTTTGTAATAGGAAAATATAAAAACAGCAAGGTAGCAAGTGGTAAAAGTGAGTATAAACGGTGTTGCAATGATAGTAGGCAAGGCCTAGGGTTCATACCTTCACTAGTGTAAGTTCTCTCAACAAGGATAACATAATTGGATCATATTACTAGCCCTCAACATGCAACAAAGAGTCACTCCAAAGTCACTAATAGCGGAGAACAAACGAAGAGATTATGGTAGGGTACGAAACCACCTCAAAGCTATTCTTTCTGATCGATCTATTCAAGAGTCCGTAGTAACATATAATCTATCATAGAGTTCGTACTAGAATATCACCTTAAGACACAAATCAATAAAAACCCTAATGTCACCTAGATACTCCAATGTCACCTCAAGTGTCCGTGGGCATGATTATACGATATGCATCACACAATCTCAGAAACATCTATTCAACCAACACATAGAACTTCAAAGAGTGCCCCAAAGTTTCTACCGGAGAGTCAAGACGAAAACGTGTGCCAACCCCTATGCATAGATTACCAAGGTCACGGAACCCGTAAGTTGATCACCAAAACATACATCAAGTAGATCACATGATATCCCATTGTCACCACAGATAAACACGTGCAAGACATACATCAAGTGTTCTCAAATCCTTAAAGACTCAATCCGATAAGATAACTTCAAAGGGAAAACTCAATACATTACAAGAGAGTAGAGGGGGAGAAGAAGATCCAACTAGAATAGCAAAGCTCGCGATACATCAAGATCGTGCCATATCGAGAACACGAGAGAGAGAGAGAGAGATCAAACACATAGCTACTGATACATACCCTCATCCCCGAGGGTGGACTACTCCCTCCTCGTCATGGAGAGCGCCGTGATGATGAAGATAGCCACCGGAGAGGGACTCCCCCCTCCGGCAGGGTGCCAGAACGGGTGTAGATTGGTTTTCGGTGGCTACAGAGGCTTTCGGCAGCGGAACTCCCGATCTAGGTTTCTTTCTAGAGGTTTCAGTATTTATAGGAATTTTTAGAGTCGGGGCCAAGTAAAGGGGAGCTACGGGCCGTCCTCGAGATAGGGGGGCGCGGCCCCCTGCCCAGGGCGCACCCTCCACCCTCGAGGGTAGTCTGTGGCTCTCCTGGCCCAACTCTTTTGCTTCGGGGGCATCTTTTGGTCCAGAAAAAATCATAAAAAATGGGCTCGTCAATTGGACTCCGTTTGATATTCCTTTTCTGTAAAACCCTAAAACAGGAGAAAAACAGAAACTGGCCCTGGGCTCTGGGTTAATAGGTTAGTCCCAAAAATCTTATAAAAGTGTATAATAAAGCCCATAAGACATCCTAGAAGGATAATATATTAGCATGGAACAATCAAAAATTATAGATACGTTAGAGACGTATCAGCGTCTGTACAAGCTTTCTCCTGATGAGTTGAAGGAGTTCAAGAAACAACTCAATGAGCAAGAACGTATGGGTCTAATCATACCAAGTACATCTCCTTGGGGATGTGGTTTTCTATTTGTCAAGAAGAAGGATGGCACGGAACGCCTTTGCGTTGATTAACGGCCATTGAACAAGAAGACAATAAAGAATAAGTACCCGCTCCCTAATATCAATGAACTGTTCGAGCAGCTCAAAGTAGCCAAGGTTTTCTCGAAGCTCGATCTTCGGATGGGTTACCATCAGATTTGTATCCGTGAAGAGGATATTCCTAAGACCGCATTCAGAACGAGTTTTGGCTCCTATGAATACACGGTCATGTCTTTCGGCCTCCCTAATGCTCCACCCACTTTCTCTCGGATGATGCACTTCATATTCAACCCCTACACCAATGAATTCGTTCTCGTCTATCTGGATGATATCTTGGTATTCTCCAAGAATGAAGAAGACCATGCCAAGCACCTTCGATTGGTCCTTGACAGGCTCCGTGAGCACCGGCTCCGTGAGCACCGGTTCTATCTTGGCCATATTATTTCTGCCAAGGGCATTTCTATTAACCCCGAGAAGGTTGAAGCTATTGTCAACTGGGAACCTCCGCAGAATGTCAAACAACTCCAAAGTTTCCTTGGTCTCGCTAGCCATTGCAGAAGGTTCGTCGAGAACTTCTGCAAGATTGCCAAGCCTCTTTCCAACCTGTTGCAGAAGAATGTCAAGTACTTGTGGACTCCTGATTGTGATGTGGCATTCAAGACACTCAAAGAGAAGCTCATTTCTGCTCCGGTTCTTACTCCTCCGGATGAGTCCAAGCCTTATGAAGTCTTTTGTGATGCTTCATTGCAAGGTCTTGGTGGTGTTCTCATGCAAGACAAGAAGATCGTTGCATACACTTCTCGTCAGCTTAAACCAAATGAGAAGAATTACCACACACATGATCTTGAGCTAGCAGCAGTAGTTCATGCCTTGATCACGTGGAGACACCTTTTGTTGGGCAGAAAAATGGACATCTTCACCGATCACAAGAGCTTGAAGTACATCTTCACTCAGCCAAACCTTAACCTTCGCCAGACTCGTTGGGTTGAGCTGATTCAAGAGTACGATCCAAGCATTGAGTATACTCCTGGCAAGGCCAATGTCATTGCAGATGCCTTGAGCAGAAAGGCGTATTGCAATAGTCTCCTTCTCAAACCGTTCCAGCCTGAACTTTGTGAATCATTCAGGAAGCTCAACCTCCAAGTTGTTCCGCAAGGCTTTCTTGCAAACCTTCAAGTTGCTCCTACCTTGGAAGATCAAATCCGTGAGGCCCAACTCAGTGACGCTATGGTGCAGAAAGTGAAACATGGTATTACTAAGGGTACTCCCAAGTACAAGTGCTATCGCATAGATGATAGAGACACTTTGTTCTTTGAGGACAAGATTGTGGTTCCCAAAGGTGATCTCAGGAAGCTCATAATGAACGAAGCACATGACTCACTCCTCTCGATACATCCAGGAAGTTCCAAGATGTACCATGACCTCAAGCAATCATATTGGTGGACTCGCATGAAAAGGGAGATTTCCCAATTTGTGAACGAATGTGATGTCTGCAGAAGAGTGAAGGCAGAGCATCAACGTCCAGCTGTACTCCTTCAACCTCTACCTATTCCCGAGTGGAAATTCAATCACATTGAGATGGATTTCGTCACCGGTTTTCCCAAGTTCAATAAAGGAAATGATGCTATCTTTCTGGTGATTGACAAGCTAACTAAAGTAGCTCACTTTCTTCCAGTCAAAGAATCCGTTAACGCAGCTCAGCTGGCAGAGCTGTACACCTCCAGAATTGTCTCTTTGCATGACATTCCTCAAGTGATCTCCTCAGACCGCAGAAGCTTGTTCACTTCCAAGTCCTGGGATTCTTTTCAGTCAGCCATGGGCACCAAGATTCGCTTCAGCACTGCGTTTCACCCTCAGACTAGTGGTCAAGTCAAAAGAGTGAACCAAATCCTTGAAGATATGCTCAGAGCTTGTGTCATCTCCTTCGGTATGAAATGGGAGATTGCCTTCCATTTGCCGAATTCTCCTAAAACAACAGCTTCCAAGCAAGTGCCGGCAAAGCTCCTTTTGAAATCCTCTATGGCAGAAAGTGTCGTACCCCTCTCAACTGGTCCGAGACTGGTGAACGTCAACTCCTTGGAAATGATTTGATCTCAGAAGCCGAAGAAATGTGCAAAGTCATACGTGAGAATCTCAAGGCCGCGCAATCGCGTCAAAAGAGCTACTATGATGGCAAGCATTGTGACTTGGCTTTCGACATTGGAGATAATGTCTATCTCCGTGTTTCTCCCATGAAGGGCACTCAGAGGTTCGGTATCAAGGGCAAGCTTGCTCCAAGATACGTGGGCCCTTTCAAGATTCTTGGCAAGAGAGGCGATCTAGCCTACCAACTCGAGCTTCCCTTCAACTTTGCAAATGTGCATGATGTGTTTCACGTGTCTCAACTCCGCAAGTGCTTCAAGACGCGTGAACGCACCATTCCGTTCAAAGAGATTGATCTTCAACAAGACTTGTCTTATCGTGAGCACCCCGTTGCTATTCTTGAAGAAACTGAGCGCAAGACCTGCAACAAGTCCATCAAATTCTTGAAAGTGAAGTGGTCACACCATACTGACCGAGAAGCTACATGGGAACGAGAATATCATCTCTGCTCCAAGTATCCCGCCTTCTTTCAGTCCTAGATCTCGGGACGAGATCTTTTTGTAGTGGAGGAGAATTTGTAACACCCCATATGTGATACCTTCCATATATGGCAATAAAGCAATTATCAATTTGATCCTTGTCCTATTCCTTGGGGGTTCTTTTTCATTTATGCATTCTTATTGTCATTGCATTGTCATCTTATTTTTTTTCTTTGCATTCATGCATTACTCATCATCATCATTGCATCATGATCATCATGGCATCTTTCACTTGTCATTGTGTTGTTCATCCTTAGTATGCCAAGTGAGTGCACCTTTGATCTTGTTCTTGTGTTGGTGGTGATAGCAAGACCATGGCCGTGCTAACACTACTCCTTTTCTTCTTGCATCTCTTCTTCTCCTTACTTCTTTCTTTCCATTCTTTAAGCTATTTTGCAAGTGACTTAGCCTCTTCCTAAAATGTTCATCTCCTCCCCACATCTTTGTTACTTTGACACGAGTCACATTGCAAAGCCTTGCCTCAATTTGAAATGATTTGGTTAGGTTCAAAAATGACAGAAGTTTGAACCATATTCAAACTTATTTTATTTTTCTACCTCTAAAAATGCCCAAGTCATTTTTATAAAATAGGGCATAAATCCAGGAGCTTGGGGATATTTTATTTTCCTCCATATTTCCTTTCTTTTAGCCTGTGCTTTTCCTTTTGTTTTCTGTCTGAGGAAAAAGAAAAAAGAAAAGGCAACAGCGCAGCAGCCAGCAGCAGAGCAGCCCAGCAGCACTTGGCCCAGTCTTCCCCCTCGGCCCAACAGCCAGTGCCCGCCAGCAGCCCAACAAAAGCCCTGTGCGCGTCCCTGCTACCCTTTCTCACCCGCGCCCCCACTTACCCCCTCTGTTTCGTGCCCACGTGGCCAGGAAGGGCCTGCATGTCATCGACCGCGCCTCCCTTCTCACCCACCTTTCCTTCCTCCTCCAGCGCACGCCACGGGGACCGCGGGCGAGCACGCCGTCGCACACCGTTGTCACCCTGGCCTTCCTTTTAAACCCTCGCCTTGTTCAACAACCCCCTAGGGTTCTCCTCTTCCTCCTCCCGCCGCCTGGTGAGCTGAGAGCCACAAGATCCGCCACACCTTCGCCGTCCCGAGCGCATCTGAGCGCACGGGCTCGTCGTCGACGAGACCCTCGTCCTCCGCAGCCTCGCCAAGCTTGTCCTTCTCCTTCCCCGACGTCGACTACGTCGTCTACGGCTGCTACATGGAGCTGAAGGCCACGACGTCATCCTCTTCTTCCTCGACGTCGACTCCGGCCACCGCAAGTGTTTCATCGTCGCCGCCGGCGACTCCGTCCACCTCCCGTCCAGCCGAACACACCTCCGTGTTCATGGTGAGCATCCACACCTCCCCATGCCCTTTTCCCCTTCTTCCGCGCCGTCTATCACCTAGTTCGCCGTGCACCCAAACGCGTCACCGTCGGGCCTCGTCTCCGGCGAGTGCCCCGACCATCGTAGCTCTTCTACTGGTGTCCATCGCCTTCGCCGTGTCGAGTAGGGTCTGTTTGAGCTCTCACCGCTCCGTTAGGGCCCATGGTGTGTCGCGTCGTAGTTTGTCGCCGCCGCCTCTGTTGCTTGTCACCGGCATCGTTGTAGTCGTTGTTAGGATCTGCAAGTACATGTTGCGGGTGCGGTACTCCTCCAGGAGCACACCACTTGCCTCCACCGCCTGATTTGGTCACCGAAGCAGCTCCGACGAACTCCTCCGACGGCTCTGTTTTTCCCCTCCGTCTGCATCTTCAGTTAACACTTAACTCAACACGTCCCTTCTCTGTCAGATGCACGCGCATAGCCCAGTGGTGTGTCTCTTCATTAGATAACCAGCGACGCGGGTTCGATTCTGCGTCGGTGCAGTGGCTATCCCCCCTTTTTTTCTTTTATCTGTGACACTGACAGGCCGGTCCCACCGGTCAGCCTCTCTGCGCCACTTCCACCCACTCACACACCCACTCTGCCACCTCAGCGCCTCTGGATCCACGGGTCAGCGTCTCGGGCTAGATCCAAGCTGGGTCTGTTAGCCCCTTTTCCTTTGTTTTTCTTTTCTATTTTTGTTTTATTTCTCTTTTCTGCATTTTCTTTTGCATATTTATTTCTGTTAATATATGCATCTGATGAAAATGCTTTATATATAAAAACTACCTAGTTTTTCATGTAGAATAATAATATGGTGTTTGTTGCCATGTTTAAAAACATTTAAATTGTTGTTTGAATTATTTGGAGTTTAATTATGCTAAAACTTGTAAAAATCATATCTAAATAACCCTAACTCCAAATTTGACAAACTTTATATGTATTTGGGGTGGAAAATGTGTAGATTAATGTGGTGCTGTTACTTTGCATGTTTAACAACTTTAAAATATGACTTTCTCAGATCTGTCCTAATTGTATTTATATGAATATGGGAGTTTCCGGAAAATGTTGTTTGTTCTTTCCGGCCCATTTAAAAATTGCTAGCATGTTGCTGTTAGTCCTAGTTGCACCCCTTACCATGTTAAACAACTTATAAAACTTGTTTGGTGCTTGTTCAAAACATCTACATAACCACTTGTGGCCATGTTAGTTTTGTTTCCTTTTGCTTGGTTCCTACATGTGTGTGATCTTGTTTATTACCATGTTGCTTGTGCACTCTTCTTGTCCCTAGGAGTTGCATCATGTCCTACACATGTCCATTTGCATCATATTCATGCATCATGTGTTTGAGCATTGCATGATGATTGATTGTTGTTCCGGTGTTTGCATTGTTGTGTTGGTTAGACCCCGGTGATGATTCGGAGTTCGAGGTTCCTTTCGAGGCTGAGTTTGAGGAGCAAGGTTACGATCCCTCTGTGGACTCAACAGGCAAGATGACCATTCCCAGATATCACTTCTATCTTTGCCTATGCTAGATGTCTCATTCTTTAGATATTGCCTCGATGCCCATTCATGTTTGTCAGCCCCCCTATTGTTGACATGAAACACTCTAACCGCCTTCCTAGCAAACCGTTGTTTGGCTAAGTACGCATCGCTCAACCCCTCTTATAGCGTTGTTAGTTGTAGGTGAAGTTTTTGAAGATTGCTCCATGATGAACCTGTTATTGGGATAACACAATCTTATACCGGTTAAACTAATTCACCTATATATTGGTAATGGGTGGAAGGCTGAGCCTTTCTGCTTGGTGTTTTGTTCCACTCATGCCACCTTAGGAACCGGTAAACCGGTGTTATGTTCCTTGATTTTGCGTTCCTAACACGGTTGGGGTTTATGGGCCTCCCTTGATAATTTGCTCTGTTTAAAGCTTTTCCAGCAAGGCCCAACTTTGGTTTTACATTTGCCTAATAACTAAAACTTTCATAGGGCGTTGCAAACCCGAGTTCTTAATTAACAACCCGGGCCAGTGCTCCTCATGAGTGTTGGTCCAAACTGGGCAGACTGCGGGGCCACCACGGGGAAACCCGAGGTCTGGTATACACCTGTAGGATGTCCCATCCGGTCGTGACCTGAGACGAGATACGCACGGCTACTATCAGGGTGTCGGCACGCCGGGAGGTCTTACTGGATTAGTTTTACCTTTCTCAAAATATCTTGAGCACGAGATTCCAAGGATACTCGGGTCTTCCCAGCTTGGAGTTGCGACTCCGCGGACCGTGAGCTTGTGATGGGCTAAGTTGGGACACCCCTGCAGGGTTTGATCTTTCGAAAGCCATGCCCGCGGTTATGTGGCAGATGGGAATTTGTTAATTTCTGGTTGTAGATAACTTGACACCTTATTCATAAGAATACACTACATGTGTAAGTAACCGTGATGGTCTCTTTCCGAAGGGCTTCGGGAAGTGAACACGGTGGGGTTATGTTTGATCGTGAGTAGCTAGGATCACTTCTTGATCAACTTGGTGATCGTTGGCACTTGTTCTCTTCTCGCTCTAAACTCGTAAGCTAGTGCTTAGTGCTTGCTCCAACCACGTTTACAGTTTTCTCACACCTAAGGCTTTGGTAGTTTTGATACCTGGGAACGGGATTGCTGAGTCCTCTGTGGCTCATAGATTCAAAACACACCAGATGCAGGTACCGCTGAGGACAATGCAGAAGAGGCTTCGGAACTTCACTCGGAGTTCGATGAAGAGCGTGGTCGTTGATACATCTCCAACGTATCTGTAATTTTTGATTGTTCCATGCTATTATTTATGATGTCTTGGATGTTTAATGGGCTTTGTCATACACTTTTATATCATTTTTGGGACTACCCTACTAACCCAAAGGTCCAGTCCAGATTGCTGTTTTTTGCTTGTTTCAGGGTTTTGCAGAAAAAGATTATCAAACAGAGTCCAAATGGAATGAAACCTTCGCAAGAGATATTTTTGGAGAAAATCACGCACGCAGAACTTGAGAACTACGTCAGAAGAGCCACGGGCTGCCCACGAGGGTGGGGGCGCGCCCCCCTTCCCAGGGTGCGCCCCCTGCCTCGTGGGGGCCCCCGTGACTCACCTTGTGTCCTCCTTCCTCCTTTATAAGTCTATGTACCCCGAAACCATCAGCCACAGAGAGAAAACCCTAATTCCACCGCCGTAACCTTCTGTTCCCGTGAGATCCCATCTTGGAGCCTGTTCCGGAGCTCCATCGGAGGGGGGTCCATCACGAAGTTCTTCATCGTCATCATCATCGCCCTCACCACGAGTTGTGAGTAGTTACCACAGACCTTCGGGGTCCATAGCTAGTATCTAGATGGCTTCTTCTCTCTCTTTGGATCTCAATACAAAGTTCTCCTCGATCTTCGAGGAGATCTATTTGATGTAATCTCTTTTTGCGGTGTGTTTGTCGAGATCCGATGAATTGTGAGTTTGCGATCAAGATTATCTATGAGAAATATTTGGTTCTTCTCTGAACTTTTTATGTGTGCTCATAATATCCTTGCAAGTTTCTTCAAATTATTGGTTTGGTTTGGCCTACTAGATCTATAGTTCTTGCAATGGGGGAAGTGCTTGGCTTTGGGTTCAATCTTGCGGTGTCCTTTCCCAGTGACAGTAGGGGCAACAAGTCACGTATTGTATTGTTGCCATCGAGGATAAAAAGATGGGTTTTATATCATATTGCTTGAGTTTATCCCTCTACATCATGTCATCTTGCTTAAGGCATTACTCTGTTCTTATGAACTCAATACACTAGATGCATCCTGGATAGCGGTCGATGTGTGGAGTAATAGTAGTAGATGCTGGCAGGAGTCGGTCTACTTTTCTCGGACGTGATGCCTATATACAATGATCATGCCTAGTTAGTCTCATAATTATTCGCTTTTCTATCAATTGCTCGACAGTAATTTGTTTACCCGCCGTAGAATATCGCTATCATGAGAGAAGCCACTAGAGAAAACTATGACCCCCGGGTCTATTCTCAACATATCAATCTACATCTACTTTACTTTCATCGCTTTTATTTTCTGTTCTTATAAACAAAAATATCAAAAATATAAACTATCATCTCTATCAGATCTCACTTCCGTAAGTGACCGTAAAGGGATTGACAACCCCTTATCGTGTTGGCTGCGAAGTTCTTATATGTTTGTGCAGGTGCGAGGGACTCGCGCGTGGTCTCCTACTGGATTGATACCTTGGTTCTCAAAAACTGAGGGAAATACTTACGCTACTGTGCTGCATCTCCCTTTCCTCTTCGAGGGAATACAACGCAAGCTCGAGAAGTAGCAAGAAGAATTTCTGGCGCCGTTGCCGGGGAGGCTTACGCAAAAGTCATATACCAAGTACCTATCACAAAACCTTATCCTTCGCATTACATTTATTTGCCTCTCGTTTTCCTCTCCCCCACTTCACCCTTGCCGTTTTATTTGCCCTTCTTTCGCCGTGTGTTTATCGCTCGCTTGCTTCTTGTTTGCTTGTGTGCTGCTTGCTTGCCTGATTGCCCTCATGTCTGAGATGGGGGACGATCTTATCGAGAAGGGTAGTAATGTCGAGGGCAACGTCTATGTTGACCCCCCGGAGCCCGGATGAAGCTACCACTTTACATATTAAAAAGTTCCGGGTTGGTAGTGGTAATATCATTGGAAAAGGAGTTCTTCAGGACTTCTTTACTTGTGTCGGTGCTTTGCCCACTATGGGTGGCTCTATTCTTCATAGAACTAGTAGCCTTGCGGATGATGTATCCATGCTTATAGTATAAATTGAAAGGAAATTTATCCATTTGCATCCCTGTATTCAGAGAATCTTTTTGGAGTTTTCCAATATTGAGCATTCTTCTGTTAAGCGTGCAGCTACTATCTTTTTGGCTCATGAATTTAGATTTATTGTGAAATAGGCCAAATAAATCTTTGCTCACTACGGGGTAGATGCCGGTCGACCTCCCATAGAGGCTATCTTGTTCAATCAAGAAGACATAATGTGGTTTTGATCGCCTGATCATGTTGCTTTTAATGAAAACCTTAGAAAAAAGGTTCCTATTGAGGTCTTGATTGATAGAATTTCTGAGGTGAATGATGATTTTGCTATTCAAAACAATGGGTTAGGCTTCTCCCTTGAGCGAAGGCTTATGACCTTCTACCAAAAGAATGCCTATAATGATGAATTGGTTGTTCACTACAAAGGGCCAAAAGAGGAACCTATTCCTCCTGAGATTGATGTAGGGGACTTTTGTCCCATTAAATTTAGCCCTTTTGATTACTTTTGCTTGCCACAAAGGAAGCTTGCTGCTAAACGTAGGGAATATGAGATGAGCTTTCGTGACATATCGTATCACTATGGCATTCCCTAGATTTATCTTGTATCGTGCCTAGCTAGGGGCGTAAAACGATAGCGCTTGT
Source organism: Secale cereale (assembly GCA_902687465.1). NCBI lineage: Eukaryota > Viridiplantae > Streptophyta > Magnoliopsida > Poales > Poaceae > Secale > Secale cereale. The sequence continues at coordinate 715,312,269 of LR738713.1, read as the reverse complement.
TGGGAGGCAACCCAATTTTATATTTTTTGTTTTTGTTGCTGTTAGGGAATAAATATTGCATGTAGCCTCTGTTTAGATGTTGTTTCATGTTTTGTTTAGTGTTTGTGCCAAGTAGAACCTTTGGGAAGATGTGTGTGAAGTTTATGTGATCTTGCTGTGAAAAACAAAATCGTTAGCGCTTGCTAAAGTGGTCGTCAGATTTTACTGGAGCATGCTAATTAGTTGATTCTTTTTGCAGATGATTAATAGGCAAATTCATCACATTTACCAATTTAGTTTAATTTTTTTGGAGTGACAAAAGTATGCGAAACCTGCAGATTGCCACAGACTGTTCTGTTCTTGACATATTCTGTTTTTCGTGTGTTGTTTGCGTATTTCAATGCATCTATGAGTAATATTTGAAGGTATTAACCATATAGAAGTTGGAATACAGTAGGTTTAACACCAATATAAACAAAGAATGAATTCATTGCAGTACCTTTGAGTAGTGGTTTGCTTTCTTATACTAACGGAGCTCACGAGAATTTCTGTCTAAGTTTTGTGTTGTGAAGTTTTCAAGTTTTGAGTATTGCTTTGATGCACTATGGAACAAAGAGTGGCAAAGGCCTAAGCTTGGGGATGCCCATGGCACCCCAAGTAAAATTCAAGGATAATTAAAAGCCTAAGCTTGGGGATGCCCCGGGAAGGCATCCCCTCTTTCGTCTTCATCCATCGGTAACTATACTTGGAGCTATATTTTTATTCACCACATGATATGTGTTTTGCTTAGAGCGTCCTGTATAATTTGAGTCTTTGTTCGTTAGTTTGTCACAATCATCCTTTCTGGACACACCTATTTGAGAGAGTTAAATATGGCCTAGGAATTGTTAGAACACTCTATGTGCTTCACTTATATCTTTTGAATTGAATAGTTTTTGCTCTAGTGCTTCACTTATATCTTTTAGAGCACGGTGTGGCAATATTTGGTAGAAATTGTTGAACTCTCATGCTTCACTTATATCTATTTGAGAGTCTATTAAAACATCATCGTAATGTGTTTAGGCTATAAAACTAGTCTTCACATGATAGACATCCAGTGTCAAACTGTCAATGTAGTAAAAAAATTACACTAAGTGCATTGGATAGAATGAGATGTTGGATGCTTGATAATTGTTTTGAGATATGAGGATAGTGATATTAGAGTCATGCTAGTGGAGTTATTATGAAATTGAGAAATACTTGTGTTAAGGTCAGTTATTCTCGTAGCATGCACGTATGGTGAACCGCTATGTGACGAAGTTAGAGCATGAGGTATTTGTAAAGTGTCAACCTTTGTGTGGAGGTCGGGGGCGCGCGATAGTTAACTCCTACCAACCTCCCCCCTAGGAGCATGCGTTGATTGCTTTGTTTTGATGACTCGTAGATTTTTGTAATAAGTATATGAGTTCTTATGACTAATGTTGGGTCCATGGATTATATGCACTCTCACCCTTCCACCATTGCTAGCCTCTCTTGTACCGCGCAACTTTCGCCGGTACCGAAAACCCACTATATATCCTTCCTCAAAACAGCCACCATGTTATTCCTCAAAAAAGACACCATACCTACCTATCATGGAATTTCCATAGCCATTCCGAAATATATTGCCATGCAACTTTCCACCGTTCCGTTCATATGACACGCTTCATATTGTCATATTGCCATGCATGATCATGTAGTTGACATCGTATTTGTGGCAAAGCCACCATGCATAATTTTTCATACATGTCACTCTTGTTTCATTGCACATACCGGTACACCGCCGGAGGTATTCATATAGAGTCATACTTTGTTGTAGTATCGAGTTGTAATGAAAGTGTGATGATCATCATTATTAGAGCATTGTCCCATGGGAGGAAAGGCTAAATCTATAAAGCCCCTCCGCAAAAAAAGGAAAAAAAAGAAAGGCCAAAGAAAAAAAGGAAGGCCCAAAAAAAAAGAAAAAAGGGACAATTGCTACTATTTTTTTCCACACTTGTGCTTCAAAGTAGCACCATGTTCTTCATTGTAGAGAGTCTCGTGTTTAGTCACTTCATATACTAGTGGGAATTTTCGTTATAGAACTTGGCTTGTATATTCCAACGATGGGCTTCCTCAAATGCCCTAGGTCTTCGTGAGCAAGCAAGTTGGATGCACACCCACTAGTTTCTTTTGTTGAGCTTTCATACATATTTAGCTCTAGTGCATCCGTTGCATGGCAATCCCTACTCACTCACATTGATATCTATTTATGGGTATCTCCATAGCCCGTTGATACGCCTAGTCGATGTGAGACTATCTCCCTCCTTTTTGTCTTCTCCACAACCACCTCTCTTCCACCCATAGTGCTATGTCCATGGCTCACGCTCATGTATTGCATGAAAGTTGAAAGGTTTGAAAGAATAGAGTATGAAAACAAGTGCTTGGCTGGAATCAGGGTTGAGCATGATATGAATATTTTGTGTGATGAAGAGGGAGCATAGCCAGACTATATGATTTTGTAGGGATAACTTTCTTTAGCCATAATATTTTGAGAAGACATGATTGCTTTGCTAGTATGCTTGAAGTATTGTTACTTCTTATGTCAATATAGACTTTTATCTTGAATCTCGGATCTGAACATTCATGTCACAATTAAGAGAATTACATTGAAAAACTATGTTGGTTAGCATTCCACATCAAAAATTCTGTTTTTATCATTTACCTACTCGAGGACGAGCAGGAATTAAGCTTGGGGATGCTTGATACGTCTCCAATGTATATATGATTTTTTATTGTTCCATGTTATTATTTATGATGTCTTAGATGTTTAATGGGCTTTGTCATACACTTTTATATCATTTTTGGGACTAACCTACTAACCCAAAGGCCCAGTCCAGATTATTGTTTTTTGCCTGTTTCAGGGTTTTGTAGAAAAAGAATATCAAACGGAGTCCAAACGGAAAGAAACCTTCGCGAGAGATATTTTTGAAGAAAATCACACACCAAGAACTTGAGAACTACGTCAGAAGAGCCATGGGCTGCCCACGAGGTGGGGGCCGCGCCCCCCTTCCCAGGGCGTGCCCCCTGCCTTGTGGGGCCCCCGTGACTCCCCTGGTGTCCTCCTTCCTCCTATATAAGTGTACGTACCCTGAAACCATCAGCAACAGAGAGAAAACCCTAATTCCACCGCCGTAGCCTTCTGTTCCCGTGAGATCCCATCTTGGAGCCTGTTCCGGAGCTCCACCGGAGGGGGATCCATCACGGAGTTCTTCATCGTCATCATCATCGCCCTCACCATGAGTTGTGAGTAGTTTACCGTAGACCTTCGGGTCCATAGCTAGTATCTAGATGGCTTCTTCTCTCTCTGGATCTCAATACAAAGTTCTCCTCGGTCTTCGAGGAGATCTATTCGATGTAATCACTTTTTGCGGTGTGTTTGTCGAGATCCGATGAATTATGAGTTTATGATCAAGATTATCTATGAGAAATATTTGGTTCTTCTCTGAACTTTTTATGTGTGCTCATAATATCCTTGCAAGTCTCTTCGAATTATTGGTTTGGTTTGGCCTACTAGATCTATAGTTCTTGCAATGGGGGAAGTGCTTGGCTTTGGGTTCAATCTTGCGGTGTCCTTTCCCAGTGACAGTAGAGGCAGCAAGGCATGTATTGTATTGTTGCCATCGAGGATAAAAATATGGGGTTTATATCATATTGCTTGAGTTTATACCTCTACATCATGTCATCTTGCTTAAGGTGTTACTCTGTTCTTATGAACTTAATACACTAGATGCATGCTGGATAGGGTCGATGTGTTGAGTAATAGTAGTAGATGCAGGCAGGAGTCGGTCTACTTGTCTCGAACGTGATGCCTATATACAATGATCATGCCTAGATAGTCTCATAATTATTCGCTTTTCTATCAATTGCTCGACAGTAATTTGTTTACCCGCCGTAGAATATCGCTATCATGAGAGAAGCCACTAGAGAAAACTATAGCCCCCGGGTCTATTCTCAACAGATCAATCTACATCTACTTTACTTTTATCGCTTTTATTTTCTATTCTTATAAACAAAAATACAAAAAATATAAACTATCATCTCTATCAGATCTCACTTCCGTAAGTGACCCTAAAGGGAATGACAACCCCTTATCGCGTTGGCTGCGAAGTTCTTATATGTTTGTGCAGGTGGGAGGAACTCGCGCGTGGTCTCCTACTGGATTGATACCTTGGTTCTTAATAACTGAGGGAAATACTTATACTACTGTGCTGGATCTCCCTTTCCTCTTCGAGGGAATACAACGCAAGCTCGAGAAGTAGTAGTTGTTACTATGCTTCGTATCCCGATGATCAGTAGTGGTTCTTACTAGGAGGATCCGGGCTTGTGTTTATGGTATCTTTCTCGTTTTTTTGGATTTTCGTCCGTAGTCGGACCCTGTGTTCTTGGATGATGTATGCTATTGTATTCATTGTGTGACGTGGTGAGTGTAAGCCAACTATATTTTACAATTTCATCCCTGAATTTTACATGAGATGTGCAAAGATACCATACTTGAGATCATTCTAGTATGCGCTTATGTCTTTAAGTCGTGCCTCGATACGTGGGAGACATAGTCACATACTGGGCATTACACTATGCTAGTGGCCATTCACAAGAGGAAGAAACCGAAGCACGATTAGAGACACCAATGTGCATGACCAACTCCAGAAAAATTTGATGGAAAAGCATTGGAAATGACATGGCGAAAGATCCGCATAGATTTATTATTTGTTTGTTCAAAAATATGTTGTATTGTGCAAAACTATGTTGTATTTGTGTTGCACTTCATCTCCTAGATCTGAAGAACTATGTAATAATTTGATATTTTGGACATGATTCTTTTTATGTTGTTTTACATTTTTTAAACATGTTTTATGCAATATGTGCGGCTGTATAGTGGCTGGACAGCGGCTGAACAGCAGCCGCGCGGCTGCTGACCGGTTTTGGACCATGAATTTGGACCATCTATTGGAGTTGCTCTTTTGGACCATGAATTTGGACCTCTGTTGGAGTTAGCCATTTTTCGGAGCTCCAAAACACAATTTTTGGCGGTCCAAATTTTACATCTCCGGATTTGGACTGCCAAATTTTGGCCATCTATTGGAGATGCTCTTAGCAGAGCGCTCAACCGAACCAACTCCCCAATTTGGCGCTTCTGTGCACGCGCCGAAAGAAGGGATTGACTAATCAGCAGGTATCCTCTGCGACGTCACGTGTCTTGCGATGGACGCACCCGTCAAGATATGAGGAAAAAATATTGTATTCTTAATTTGTTTTTTACAGAAAATCACAGTTGCGTTTCCGGTGAGGTTGTGCTTCCCCAAAAGTGTAAACACATAGTTGTGCTTTGCCGTGGAACAAGGTTGTGCTTACAAAAAGTGAATGTGCACAAAGTGGTCTTTCGTTTTTTCTGTACCTTATTTATTTAGTTTGTTTTTCTTGTTTGGAAGAAAAGAATCGCCCAAACCTATTAACATGGGGTTTAGGATGCATGGTTCAAGAGATATAACATTTTAAAATGAATCTAAGAAAAACCATAAAACTCCTAAATTGTGACCAGTATTGCACATGCTGTACGTCACTTGTCATCACCAAAGGAAATAGGGAGTGACCTTTGTCAGAGGTACTAATTAACTAGTGATTTCGCCCAAACAATTCTTGTCGCTCGCCGTGGCCCAATAGAGCCACCTCCCTCTCTCTCCAACTCGCTCGCTCATGAGGTTCTTGGTTTTTTTTTCTTTCCTTATTTTGCTACTGTACTGACATGGCTATCGGTTTTAATATAGTTAAAATAATTCCGACATACTCTAAAAAAACAAATCCTGCAAAAACAAATCCACGAATTCGGAAACCATGCAATTTTACAAAAAGTTCAAGGATTTAAAAAGACATGGATTTGAAAAAAATTACAGATTTGCAAAAAAAATGGATTCAGAAAGAGCATGGATTTGAAAATTAAGCGGATTTCACAAACATTTCATGGATTTTAAAAGTGTTCGCTGATTTGAAAAGATGTTCAAGATTTTTTAAAAGTTTACGAAAAAATGGGTATGAAAAAAGTTCACTGATTTGAAAATTTGTTCATGAATTTTAGGAAAAAAAACATGGATTAAAAAAAGTTTCACAGAATTAAAGGATGTTCATGATTAGAAAAACGTGAATTTAAAACAATTTCACAGACATGAAAAAACGTTCATGAAAACTAAAATAAAAGGGAAAATAAAAACAAAAAAGGAAAGGGAAAAATGAATACAATACAGTGAAAAAACCAACAAAACCGAGTGAAAATCCGACATAAAATAAAAAAGAAAAAATCAGAACAGAAGCTTCCCAAAATCGGGCCAGAAACTTCCCAAAACCGGAACACAAAAAACAGGCCAGAAGATTCCCAAAACGATTAGATGGGTCGTCCCAACTGCAAAAACTAGATCCTCAAAAAAAAAAAAAGCAAAAACTAGCGAAGCTGGGGGGTTTGGTGGAACTATTGTGGTTAGTTTCTTTTCGCCAGGCTTTTGTTGCTGCTCCTCGTTTGTTGTGACTGTTGTCTCAGGAAAAAACCGGCTACCGAATTATTTTTCTTAATTCTGGAGAAGTTGGGTAAAATGACAAAATGTTCGTGGATTATTTTAAAAAATGTTCATGGATTATTTTTAAAAATGTTCATGAATTTATAAATGTCAGTGAATTCGATCAAAACATATTTATGAAATTTTAAAAAATGTATGTGCATATGAGAAAACCCGTAAACTTCAAAATTTGTTCAAGAATTTGAAAAATGCTATGTTTTTAAAAATATTCATGAATTTGAAAAAAGACGTACACAAATATTAAAAATATTCAATCTTTAAAAAAAATCATGCTCTTTAAAATGAAAAACGATGAAACCATTCAAAACCGAGTTAAAGCTCACTAAAGAAAATGAAAAAAAATGGAACCTTCTAGAGTGTGTTCCCAAAACCGAAATACCCACATGTAGTCTTTATGAGCTGGCCCAATGTGTAAGCCTTTATTTGGTGTCTAAGCGCCAGATAAGGTTATCCCAATGATGCACACGTTTACGCTATGTTGTCACGGGCGAAAGGGCGTGTGAAATAGACTGTTGATCACTGTCTTTGAGATCGGGTGATCTCCATTAAGCTCTAGGAGTGTGATTTATATGCTCCACCTCTACTGTAACCTATTAGAACCTAGTGCTAATAACAATATTTAGTGAAACTTGTTTGCACAACACTGAGAATTCAAGGCATTTCTATCGTTTTGCGTTATGTATGTGTACTTGTATAGGTGGACGTTTAACCTTAACCGGTCTTCACCGAACTTTAGGGACATCAAACAGTACATTAGAACAGAGGTGGTCTAATGAGTCTCGATATCAAATGGAGGGTTGATAGTTAATAACCTCGACCCACTAGATCTAGAGGAATATCGAAGGCTCATTTGGTTTTCATGGCGTGTGCAAATATTTTGGTACCATGTGGATAACTAGTGAAGGAGGACAAAAACAATGGTTATACTCCTTTATAGCATGAGAAAAGAGCAACAACACATGCCCAATCAGGCACCTCCCCTCACCAAATGTGTGAGTCATGTTTCATCTCGGCCTTTGGAATTACACCCCTTGATAACCTACACCGGGTGAAGGGCGGTAATGTTTCCATGGAGCGTCCCAGCGTGATTGTTCACAACAAACCGATTACATCAATGGCAGTCAATTGACTACTTCTACTACTCCCCCTCTTACACAGGATCGCACATGCTCCACGACAATGGGTGATAGCGGCGTTGTCATGGACTTCCCAACCAACACAATATGACATCCATCTCAGTATTGGCATTTGCATTTGCCTCATTCACAATATGTTAGATATGTCTTGAGTGGTTTATTTTGCAAACACACTTGTTTTGTTAGCTTTTCTATGCTAAGTTTATTCCAAAATTGCATGATATTACAAGATGATTAATTGTAAAGAACTTGAAGGTGGTTTATTTTGCTTTCATAATTATGTGACCATTGTGTGAGAGATGATTTGTAGCACGTAGTTGCAAGGCCGCCGACCTCGTTTTTCTTTTGACTTTCACATTTTAACCTATGATATCTTTTGAACCGAAAGTCCAAATTATGTATTGTTTGCACATTAAATACATTAAGGGGAAAATAAAGGGCCAACTCTGGGCTATGCCAAGTGGCGCATGCTGGTTGGTTGCGTTGGAAACATTTTCTTTTCTTTTTTTAGATGGAGGTGAGGGTTTTTTCGGAGATATTTCCTTTTTCTTTTTAGATGGAGATGAGGACTCACATTTTAAGATGGGAACAAGCGCACAACTTGTCACATGGCACTTGCTGGTTGGCTGAGTGAGAAAGATTCTTTCTTTAAGATGAAGATCAGGGTTATGGAGATGATGACCTATGTGTTTTTTTAAGACAGAAACTGGCACACAACTTTCTCTCAGGTGACGCCACTCTGCCGCTGGTTTGTATTACTCATAAGGAGGGCTTTGAAATAAGACCTCTTTTGAATGTGTTTTGACTATTTTTTTAAACTTCGCTAAGTTTCAGCTAGTAAAACTTGATATGAATTCACCAAGTTTCTACAACTAAAAGTTAAAAACATGCAAGAGATCAAACGAGTTTGCAGATTGCGAAGCAATCATGTGGCCAAGCAGGTGCTTGGCCCTCACATGTGTGCCCTGATAGATTTCTGGCCATTATATACACGGGTAACATAAGCATCAAAAGCGTCTCCTCCTATGGTAGTGCTTAGTGGCGTAGCAAACAACATTCTCTCTCCAAGCACTTTAGGTAGAAACTTTCCTTTTCAGCCTAGTTAAGCAGAAACATGCATTGGCCGCATGTTTGCACCCACATACCCCCGGATTTAACTAGACAATCAAGAAAAGTTTGAAGCATGTCATGTGTGTGTGCAACCCATACGTGGGTCATCCCTGTGGCCGCAATTCTTGTAATTTTATCTCTTCTTCTTCTGTTTCTACAAACAAATACAACACTAGGGGCATCTCCAAAGCCGATCCCAAAATGGACACTATATTTGTCCGTTGACTAGTCCGGACTAGTCCGTGGATAGTTAGTGGTACGGGAGCATACCATTCAACCCTGCGCCCTAAACGTTTGTCTCTATTTTTTTTAGGTCCACAAACTCAAAATAGTAGCATATCAAATCTTTGATGAGTAAAAATATTCAAATGTGACGGTACTTCTAATTTAAATATTAATATCCAACTAAGCTTTCAAATAAAATAGTTCAAACTTGAATTCAACTCGCACATATGTTCTAGTTGTCCCTTTAACCGCCCATAGCTACTCAATCAAATCATTCTCGAGTTGTTCATGAGGTGTTCGATGGCGAATTTATTGATGCGTCTGAACAAACTCATCAAACGTGCTGGATTCTAATCTAGAAGTTTGATAGTATCAGTGTGTTCTCAAATTCTAGAGCGTCGGCAACATCCTCACCCTCATCCTCCACAATCATGTTGTGCATGATCACATAACATGTCATCACCTCCCACAAGGGCTTCGGGTCTCATTGTTCAGCAGGTCCACGAACAGCTGCAAAACAGGCTTGGAACACTCCAAATGCCCCTCTCCACATCCTTTCTAGTTTCTTCTTGTCTTGCGCAAAGTGAGCTCTTTTTTGACCAACCAGTTCAAAGACGGTCTTGCGCAGATGATAGACATCGTCAACCAGTTAGTCACCCATGTTGTACCGATGCTCATTGATAGTCTAATTGCAAGGAAGAGATTTCCCTTCATCCAGCCTAGCGAACAATGGAAACGATGCGGCACATTGATGTCATTGTGAGACCCATACATGCCAAATCCAGAGGTCCTACGATGCAACTGCTTAAAGAAATTATGGTGGACTGCTTTTGGGCAGTTCTTTCATCTCCAGTGCATGCAACCAAAATATCTGAGCAAACCTGGCTACCCACTTGCTTCGGACATTGCCAAGAGTCAACATGGCAATGGGTACCCGCAACCCGCGAACCCGACGGGTAAAAACCATATTAGGGTAAGGGTTTGGGAAAAATAAATGCCCATGGGTTTATAAATGGAAAAAAAATGTACCCATTGGGTAAACCGGGTACGAGTACGGGAATGCAATACCAAAACCCACATACCCGTGTACGGGAACACAACCGCGAGCCTCGGCCCAAAATTCTCTTCCCTTATTCATGTGCATGATCTTATTTAAATGTGTTGATATTGTTTTGTGAACCCATGATTTTGTCTCTTATTTTGTTGATCTTATTATAGTCTCCTTCATTTGATCATTTGAGGTAAGGGCTACAGAAGTAACTCCAACAAAATAAAGTCAGGGAAAACTATGTCCCTCTTGTTGGGGAACGTAGTATTTCAAAATTTCCCTACGATCACGCAAGATCTATCTAGGAGAAGCATAGCAACGAGCGGGAAGAGTGTGTCTACGTACCCTCGTAGACCGAAAGCGGAAGCATCTAGTGACGCGGTTGATGTAGTCGAACGTCTTCGGGATCCAACCGATCCAAGCACCGAACGTACGGCACCTCCGCGTTCTGCACACGTTCAGCTCGATGACGTCCCACGCGCTCTTGATCCAGTTGAGGGTCATGGGAGATTTTCGTCAGCACGACGGCGTGGTGATAGTGATGATGAAGTTACCGGCGCAGGGCTTCGCCTAAGCACTGCAACGATATGACCGAGGTGTGTAACTGTGGGGAGGGGCACCGCACACGGCTAAAATCAACTTGTGTGTCTATGGGGTGCCCCCTCCCCACGTATATAAAGGAGGGAGGAGAGGAGGAGGCGGCCAAGGAGGAGGAGGAGGCGCGCCCTAGGGGCGGCAATCCTACTCCAAGTAGGATTCCCCCGTTTCCTAGTCCTAGTAGGAGAGGGGGGAGGAATGGGAGGAGAAGAAGAAGGAAAGGGGGCCCGCCCCCCTAGTCCAATTCGGTTTGGGCTAGGGGGGCCGCGCGCCCCTAGCTGGCCACGCCTCTTCTTTCTCCACTTGGGCCCATGTGGCCCAATAACCCCCCGGGAGGTTCCGGCAACCTCCCGATACTCCGGTATTTATCCGATAACCCCTAGAACTGATCCGGTGTCCGAATATAACCTTACAATACATAAATCTTTATGTCTCGGACATTCCAAGACTCCTCGTCATGTCCGTGATCACATCCGGGACTCTGAACTACCTTTGGTACATCAAAACACATAAACTCATAATATCGATCGTCATCGAACATTAAGCGTGCATACCCTATGGGTTCGAGAACTATGTAGACATGACCGAGACTCATCTCTGTTCAATAACCAATAACGGAACCTGGATGCTCATACTGGTTACTACATATTCTACGAAGATCTTTATCGGTCAAACCGCATTACAACATAGGTGTTCCCTTTGTCATCGGTATGTTACTTGCCCGAGATTCGATCGTCGGTATCATCATACCTAGTTCTATCTCATTACCGACAAGTCTCTTTACCCGTTCCGTAATACATCATCTCGTGACTAACTCATTAGTCATTTGCTTGCAAGGCTTATTATGATGTGTATTACCGAGAGGGCCCAAAGATACCTCTCCGCACTCGGAGTGACAAATCCTATTCTCGATCTATGCCAACACCACAAACACCTTCGGAGACACCTGTAGAGCATCTTTATAATCACCCAGTTACGTTGTGATGTTTGATAGCACACAAGGTGTTCCTCCGGTATTCGGGAGTTGCATAATCTCATAGTCATAGGAACATGTATAAGTCATGAAGAAAGCAATAGCAGTAGAACTAAACAATCAAGTTGCTAAGCTAACGGATGGTTCTTATCCATCACATCATTCTCCTAATGATGTGATCCCATTGATCAAATGACAACCCATGTCAATGGTTAGGAAACATAACCATCTTTGATCAATGAGCTAGTCTAGTAGAGGCATACTAGGGACACTCTGTTTCGTCTAAGTATTCACACATGTACTAAGTTTCCTGTTAATACAATTCTAGCATGAATAATAAACATTTATCATGATATATGGAAATACAAATAACAACTTTATTAAGTCTCCCACTTGAACTAGACTAAATAATCTAGATTACATAGTAATGATTCTAACACCCATGGAGTCTTGGTGCTGATCATGTTTTGCTCGTGGAAGAGGCTTAGTCAACGGGTCTGCGACATTTAGATTCGTATGTATCTTGCAAATTTCTATGTCTCCCTCCTTGACTTGATCGCGGATGGAATTGAAGCGTCTCTTGATGTGCTTTGTTCTCTTGTGAAACATGGATTCCTTCGCCAAGGCTATTGCTCCAGTGTTGTCACAAAAGATTTTCATTGGACCCGATGCACTAGGTATTATACCTAGATCGGATACGAACTCCTTCATCCAGACTCCTTCGTTTGCTGCTTTCGAAGCAGCTATGTACTCCGCTTCACACGTAGATCCCGCCACGACGCTCTGCTTGGAACTGCACCAACTGACAGCTCCACCGTTCAATAAAAATACATATCCGGTTTGCGACTTAGAGTCATCCGGATAAGTGTCAAAGCTTGAGTCAACGTAACCAATTACGACGAGCTCTTTGTCACCTCCATAAAAAAGAAACATATCCTTTTTCCTGTTCAGGTACTTCAGGATGTTCTTGACCGCTGTCCAGTGATCCACTCCTGGATTACTTTGGTACCTCCCTGCTAAACTTATAGCAATGCACACATTAGGTCTGGTACACAACATTGCATACATGATAGATCCTATGGCTGAGGCATAGGGAATGACTTTCATTTTCTCTCTATCTTTTGCAGTGGTCGGGCATTGAGTCTTACTCAACTTCACACCTTGTAACACACGCAAGAACCCTTTCTTTGACTGCTCCATTTTGAACTTCTTCAAAACTTTATCAAGGTATGTGCTTTGTGAAAGTCCAATTAAACGTCTTGATCTATCTCTATAAATCTTGATGCCTAATATATAAGCAGCTTCACCAAGGTCTTTCATTGAAAAATTCTTATTCAAGTATCCTTTTATGCCATCCAGAAATTCTGTATCATTTCCAATCAACAATATGTCATCCACATATAATATCAGAAATGCTACAGAGCTCCCACTCACTTTCTTGTAAATACATGCTTCTCCAAAAGTGTGTATAAAACCATATGCTTTGATCACCTCATCAAAGCGTATATTCCAACTCCGAGATGCTTGCACCAGTCCATAGATAGATCGCTGGAGCTTGCACACTTTGTTAGCACCTTTAGGATCGACAAAACCTTCTGGTTGCATCATATACAACTCCTCTTTGAGATATCCATTAAGGAATGCACTTTTGACATCCATTTGCCAGATTTCATAATCATAAAATGCGGCAATTGCTAACATGATTCGGACAGACTTAAGCATCGCTACGGGTGAGAAATTCTCATCGTAGTCAACTCCTTGAACTTTTCAAAAACCTTTCGCAACAAGTCGAGCTTTGTAGACAGTAACGTTACCATCGACGTCAGTCTTCCTCTTAAAGATCCATTTATTTTCAATGCTTGCCGATCATCGGGCAAGTCAACCAAGGTCCACACTTTGTTCTCATACATGGATCCCATCTCAGATTTCATGGCCTCAAGCAATTTTGCGGAATCTGGGCTCATCATCGCTTCCTCATAATCCGTAGGTTCATCATGGTCTAGTAACATGACTTACAGTACCGGGTTACCGTACCACTCTGGCGCAAAACACACTCTGGTTGACCTACAAGGTTTAGTTGTAACTTGATCTGAAGTTTCATGATCATCATCATTAGCTTCCTCACTGATCGGTGTAGGAATCACTAGAACTAGTTTCTGTGATGTACTACTTTTCAACTCCGCAGAAGGCACAGTTACCTCATCAAGTTCTACTTTCCTCCCACCCACTTCTTTCGAGAGAAACTCCTTCTCTAGAAACGATCCATTCTTAGCAACGATTATCTTGCCTTCGGATCTGTGAAAGAAGGTGTACCCAACAGTTTCCATTGGGTATCTTATGAAGACACATTTCTCCGACTTGGGTTCGAGCTTATTAGGTTGAAGATTTTTTACATAAGCATCGCAGCCCCAAACTTTAAGAAACGACAACTTTGGTTTCTTGCCAAACCACAGTTCATAAGGCGTCATCTCAACGGATTTAGATGGTGCCCTATTTAACGTGAATGCATCTGTCTCTAAAGCAAACCCCAAAACGATAGTGGTAAATAGGTAAGAGACATCATGGATCGCACCATATCCAATAAAGTACGGTTGCGACGTTCGGACACACCATTACGCTATGGTGTTCCGGGTGGCGTGAGCTGTGAAACTATTCCACATTATTTTAAATGAAGACCAAACTCGTAACTCAAATATTTGCCTCCACGATCAGATCATAGAAACTTTATTTTCTTGTTACGATGATTCTCTACTTCACTATGAAATTCTTTGAACTTTTCAAATGTTTCAGACTTGTGCTTCATTAAGTAGATATACCATATCTGCTCAAATCATCAGTGAAGTCAGAAAATAACGATACCCGCCACGAGCCTCAACACCCATTGGTCCACATACACCAGTATGTATGATTTCCAACAAATCTGTTGCTCGCTCCATTATTCCGGAGAATGGAGTTTTAGTCATCTTGCCCATGAGGCATGGTTCGCAAGCACCAAGTGATTCCAAAAGTCCATCGGCATGGAGTTTCTTCATGCGCTTTACACCAATATGACCTAAATGGTAGTGCCACAAATAAGTTGCACTATCATTATCAACCTTGCATCTTTTGGCTTCAATATTATGAATATGTGTATCACTACGATCGAGATCCAACAAGAATAGACCACTCTTTAAGGGTGCATGACCATAAAAGATATCACTCATAAAAATAGAACAACCATTATTCTCTGATTTAAATGAATAACCGTCTCGCAACAAACAAGATCCAGATATAATGTTGATGCTCAACGGTGTCACCAAATAACAATTATTTAGGTCTAAAACTAATCCCGAAGGTATATGTAGAGGTAGCGTGCCGACGGCGATCACATCGACTTTGGAACCATTTCCCACGCGCATCGTCACCTCGTCCTTAGCTAATCTTCATTTAATCTGTAGCCCCTGTTTCGAGTTACAAATATTAGCAACCGAACCAATATCAAATACCCAGGTGTTACTACGAGCATTTGTAAGGTACACATCAATAACATGTATATCAAATATACCTTTGATCACTTTGCCATCCTTCTTATCCGCCAAATACTTGGGGCAGTTCCGCTTCCATTGTCCAGTCCCTTTGCAGTAGAAGCACTCAGTTTCAGGCTTGGCTCTAGACTTGGGTTTCTTCGCGGTAGTAGCAACTGTCTTGCTATTCTTCTTGTAGTTCCCCTTCTTTCCCTTGCCCTTTTTCTTGAAACTAGTGGTCTTGTTAACCATCAACACTTGATGCTCCTTTTTGATTTCTACCTCCGCACATTTGAGCATATCGAAGAGCTTGGGAATTGTCTTCTGCATCCCTTGCATATTATAGTTCATCACGAAGCCTTTATAGCTTGGTGGCAATGATTGAAGAACTCTATCAATAACACTATCTTCGTCAACTTTGCAACCAAGTTGAGTCATATGATTGTAGTACCCAGACATTATGAGCAACTGTTCACTGATATAACTGTTCTCCTCCATCTTGCAGCTATAGAACTTTTTGGAGACTTCATATCTCTCAATTCAGGCATTTGCTTGAAATATTAACTTCAACTCTTGGAACATCTCATATGCTCCATGACGTTCAAAACGTCTTTGAAGTCCCGATTTTAAGCCGTAAAGCATGGCACACTGAACTATTGAGTAGTCATCAGAACGAGCTTGCCAAACGCTCATAACGTCGGGAGTTGCTCCTGCAGCAGGCCTGTCACCTAGCGGTGCTTCGAGGACATAATTCTTTTGTGGAGCAATGAGGATAATCCTCAAGTTAGGGACCTAGTCCGTGTAGTTGCTATCATCATCTTTCAACTTAGCTATCTCTAGTGTCGGGGATATACCCCGCGGTGTAACCCGGCTGGAAATATGACCCGGCCAGACTTGGCGGTTTACTTGAGACCCGGTTTACACTTGGTGATTCACTAGCGACCCGCCCTGACCTGACAGTTTACAAGCAACTTGTCTGGTTAGTATGACTCACTGGTAACCCGGCGGACGGCAGACGGATGACAAGCCCAAGGCCCAGAAGGTCGGTTCATGTTATGGTGGGCCGGTTTATGAGGAAAGCACAAGGAATATTCTCCTATAAAGGAAGCAAGACTAGGACTCCACTTGTAATAGAGTAATCCTAATCCTACTAGGACTAGTCATGTAACCCACCCCTTCAACATATATAAGGAGGGGCAGGGCTCCCCAAAGAGGGACATGGAACAACAAACAATCTCTAGGGCTAGACACAACGAAAGGAGAGCCGGCTTATGCGGCGACTCCGTGAGGATCATAATGAGATCTAGCCTCAAACAGCATGTAGGGCTATTACCGGATGATGTTTCCCGGGGCCCGAAGCTGTATAAATCCGTGTCTTGTGTGTTGTGTCTCTCGATTCCGCTCAACCCCTCTCAAGCTACCACATAGATGCGTTGGCCTCACGATTAAGTCCTCACACTAGGACATCTGCCGTGACAATTCCACGACATCTAGGAATGCATTAAAATTCAAGGGAACGGTAGCACGGGCCATTGATCTACAACAACATAGATATGCAAAAACTATCAGGACAAAGTTCATGATAAATTAAAGTTCAATTAATCATATTACTAAAGAACTCCCACTTAGATAGACATCCCTCTAGTTATCTAGATGATCACATGATCCAAATCAACTAAACCATGTCCGATAATCACGTGAGATGGAGTAGTTTTCAATGGTAAACATCTTATGTTGATCATATCTACTATATGATTCATGCTCGACCTTTCGGTCTCCAGTGTTCCGAGGCCATTTCTGTACATGCTAGGCTCATCAAGTTTAACCCAAGTATTCTGCATGTGCAAAACTATCTTACACCCGTTGTATTTGAACATAGAGATTATCACACCCGATCATCACATGGTGTCTCGGCACGATGAACTTTCGCAACGGTGCATACTCAGGGAGAACACTTGTACCTTGAAATTTTGTAAGGGATCATCTTATAATGCTACCGCCGTACTAAGCAAAATAAGAAGCATAATAAGATAAACATCACATGCAATCAAAATATGTGACATGATATGGCCATCATCATCTTGTGCTTTTGATCTCCATCTCCAAAGCATCGTCATGATCTCCATCGTCACCGGCTAGACACCATGATCTTCATCGTAGCATCGTGGTCGTCTCGCCAACTATTGCTACTACTACTATCGCTAACTCATAGTGATAAAGTAAAGCAATTACATGGCCTTTGCAATTCATACAAGAAAGAGACAACCATAAGGCTCCTGCCGGTTGCCGATAATTTACAAAACATGACATCTCATACAATAATGTATAACTTATCACGTCTTGACCATATCACATCACAACATGCCCTGCAAAAACAAGTTAGACGTCCTCTACTTTGTTGTTCCAAGTTGTACGTGGCTGCTATGGGCTTAGCAAGAACCGTTCTTACCTACGCATACAAAAACCACAACCATTTTTCGTCAAGTGTGCTGTTTTAACCTTCACAAGGACCGGGCGTAGCCACACTTGATTCAACTAAAGTGAGGGAGACAGACACCCGCTGGCCACCTTTAAGCAATGAGTGCTCGTAACGGTGAAATCAGTCTCACGTAAGCATACGCGTAATGTCGGTCCAGGCCGCTTCATCTCACAATACCGCCGAATCAAAGTATGACATGCTGGTAAGCAGTATGACTATTTTCGCCCACAACACATTGTGTTCTACTCGTGCATATCATCTACGCATAGACCTGGCTCATGATGCCACTGCTGGGGAACGTAGTATTTCAAATTTTTCCTACGATCACGCAAGATCTATCTAGGAGAAGCATAGCAACGAGCGGGGAGAGTGTGTCTATGTACCCTCGTAGATCGAAAGCAGAAGCGTCTAGTGACACGGTTGATGTAGTCGAACGTCTTCGCGATCCAACCGATCCAAGCACCAAATGTATGGCACCTCCCCGTTCTGCACACATTCAGCTCAATGACGTCCCACGAGCTCTTGATCTAGTTGAGCATCACGGGAGATTTCCGTCAGCACGACGGCATGGTGATGGTGATGATGAAGCTAATGGCGCAGGGCTTCGCCTAAGCACTGCAACGATATGACCGAGGTGTGTAACTGTGGGGAGGGGCACCGCACATGGCTAAAATCAACTTGTGTGTCTATGGGGTGCCCCCTCCCCATGTATATAAAGGAGGGAGGGGAGGAGGAGGCGGCCAAGGAGGAGGAGGCACGCCCTAGGGGAGGCAATCCTACTCCAAGTAGGACCCCCCCCCCTTTCCTAGTCCTAGTAGGAGAGGGGAAGGAAGGGGGAGAAGAAGAAGGAAAGGGGGGCCCGACCCCCTAGTCCAATTCGGTTTGGGCTAGGGGGGCCGCGCGGCCCTAACTGGCCGCGCCTCTTCTTTCTGCACTTGGGCCCATGTGGCCCAATAACCCCCCGGGAGGTTCCGACAACCTCCCGGTACTCCGGTATTTATTCGATAACCCCCGGAATCATTCGGTGTTAGAATATAACCTTCCAATATATAAATCTTTATGTCTCGGACATTCCGAGACTCCTCATCATGTCCGTGATCACATCCGGGACTCCGAACTACCTTTATTACATCAAAACACATAAACTCATAATACCGATCGTCATCGAACGTTAAGCGTGCGGACCCTACGGGTTCGAGAACTATGTAGACATGACCGAGACTCATCTCTGGTCTATAACCAATAGCGGAACTTGGATGCTCATATTAGTTCCTACATATTCTACGAAGATCTTTATCGGTCAAAACGCATAACAACATACGTTGATCCCTTTGTCATCGGTATGTTACTTGCCCGAGATTCGATCGTCGGTATCATCATACCTAGTTCAATCTCATTACCGGCAAGTCTCTTTACTCGTTCCATAATATATCATCTTGTGACTAACTCATTGGTCATTTGCTTGCAAGGTTTATTATGATGTGTATTACCAAGAGGGCCCAGAGATACCTCTCCGACACTCGGACTGACAAATCCTATTCTCGGTCTATGCCAACACTACAAACACCTTCTGAGACACCTGTAGAGCATCTTTACAATCACCCAGTTACGTTGTGACGTTTGATAGCACACAAGGTGTTCCTCCGGTATTCGGGAGTTGCATAATCTCATAGTCATAGGAACATGTATAATTCATGAAGAAAGCAATAGCAGTAAAACTAAACGATCAAGTTGATAAGCTAACGGATGGGTCTTGTACATCACATCATTCTCCTAATGATGTGATCCCGTTGATCAAATGACAACTCATGTCTATGGTTAGGAAACATAACCATCTTTGATCAATGAGCTAGTCTAGTAGAGGCATACTAGGGACACTCTGTTTCGTCTATGTATTCACACATGTACTAAGTTTCAGGTTAATACAATTCTAGCATGAATAATAAACGTTTATCATGATATAAGGAAATACAAATAACAAATTTATTATTGCCTCTACGGCATATTTTCTTCACCTCTTGTTTGTCTTGTAATTGGAAAAAAGAAGAAAGAGCAAAAGAAGTTCACTTGCAGGGTACTCATCCATGAATGTAGTTGGACATTGTTTGGTGTCATCTAGTTCATGATTATTGCTATCCACTTTAGAAAATCGATACCTTTTTTTATTTCACTGCACAACAAGTCGTGATACATTTGTGCAGAAGTGATAAAATGCAGTATATATGTGTTGAAATTTTGAAGTATACATGCTGAAATGTTGTGTATATATGCGAAAATGCTAAAAGTATATGGTGAAATGTGAATCGGGAAAGTTGGCCGAGATGGGTATTCTTACGTGCGGGTATTACCCGCACCCGGACGAGTATGTGTATGGGAAGAATTTGAAACCCGAGATGCGGGTACGGGTGCGGGTTTGGGCACAAAATATTAAGACGGGTAAGGGTTTGGGCGACAATTACCCGCACCCGAACCCGACGAGTGCCATGTTGAGCCAAGAGCCTCTTGGTGTCCTCTACTGTTGATTCTCTCAAGTACCGAGGTCCAAACAGCTCAACCACCGCAGTAGAAAATCCAACCATGGCGTCTCCACATGTGCTCTCAGACATCAGGAGGTACACGTCCCATGATTCTACGATAGTGCCATATGAAACTATCTACAATGCAACCATGCACTTCTTGTCACCAGAGAATCGAATCCTTCATAGGACATACTTATTCAAGATGAAGTATTCATTGTAGGACCATACGCCATTGTAGAGACGATCGAAGACATTTTTTGCATTTGAAATCACTGGCATCCGAAATCACCATTGAAATTTGTCCGCGAATAGAGCATCGGGGTCGGTGAAAAATTCCCCCATGCCCTATTCTAATTCAGCATCGACCCTTGATCAACCACTTGAAATAGAGAACACATTATTCTGCATGCTTTGTGTCTACAAGGACCACATGCATCATCATTGTTTCATCCACATAATCCTACTCGTCGGGTGACTCGGCATAGCGCTCGTACATGTACTCCATGTCCAAATTCATTGCTTCAAAAAGGGGGGATCAGCACTGGTATTTCACAAAACACTTCTCGGACGTGGCGACCCTTGTAGGGGCAGATGGTACGTGCGCGGTGGATAGACAAGAGGTGTGGACCGGTAGCATGGCGGAGTCTGTAGAGGTCGGGGAAGGGCTAGGTGGCCGGCCGAGTGGTAGAGCGGCGACGCCGGTGAGGGAGAAAGCGAGTGCAGATAAAAAGGGAAGGGATGGACACGCGGGTCCAGGTGAGGTTTTGGATGGGCAAGGGGTGCCGGAGTCCTACGTGATGGTGGTCCAGATTCTCGCAAATCCCCCTAGCTTGCTTCCATTTTACGAGAAAACAAACAAGCGGATTGGTACGTGGACCGATGCGGGATAGTGGTGGCTTACCAACTACGTCCGAACATTTGCAGATGATTTGAGGGTCCGCTTTGGAGATGCCCTAAGAGCATCTACAGAAGGACCTGGCAAATCTGGCCTCCTATACGCCTATGGCCGCATACACGGATAGCGTCAAGCAGCCCCTCATTTGTCGTGCATGGCAGGCACAAACCTCAAATCCAAATCCCCAGACTCATGCAAATACATGCACATCCATCATACACGTGAAATTCATATGTAAATAAGCATTCGTTGGTAGCAAAAATACAAAGTTTGGAAATAAAACTTATTTTAGGTGCCCGATTCAAACATTAGCTCTTTGGTTTCCATTGTGGGCCCACATATGCCCTATAAGATCATTGAGTATATGCACGTGCACCTAATGATCTCAAAGATTTTGATGCATCTGCAAAAAATTCATAAGCTAGTCTACATCTTGATGTTAAGGGATGTGGACGTGTTCCCCAGGTGTTTCAAAGCCATTGATTTTGGCTACCCCATCAACCTCATCCTTGACAATCAAATTGTGCAAAATAACACAACATGTTATAAGCTGCCACAAAGTCTTTGATTCCCACACCATTGTGATGACCCACAAGTGTAGGGGATCTATCGTAGTCCTTTCGATAAGTAAGAGTGTCGAACCCAACGAGGAGCAGAAGGAAATGATAGGCAGTTTTCAGTAAGGTATTTTCTGCAAGCACTGAAATTATAGGTAACAGATAGTTTTGTGATAAGATAATTGATAGCAAGTGACAAAAGGTAAAAGTAAATAAGGTGCAACAAGGTGGCCCAATCCTTTTTGTAGCAAAGGACAAGCCTGGACAAACTCTTATGCAAGGTAAAGTGCTCCCAAGGACATATGGGAATTATCGTCAAGCTAGTTTTCATCACGATCATCTGATTCACGTTCGGTACTTTGATAATTTGGTATGTGGGTGGACCGGTGCTTGGGTGCTGCCCTTACTTGGACAAGCCTCCCACTTATGATTAACCTCTAATGCAAGCATCCGCAACTACAAAATAAGTATTAAGGTAAACCTAACCATAGCCTGAAACATATGGATCCAAACCAGCCCCTTACGAAGCAACGCATAAACTAGGGTTTAAGCTTCTGTCACTCTAGCAACCCATCATCTACTTATTACTTCCCAATGCCTTCCTCTAGGCCCAAATAATGGTGAAGTGTCATGTATTCGATGTTCACATGACACCACTAGAGGAGGGACAACATACATCTCATCCAAATATCGAACGAAGACCAAATTCACATGACTACTAATAGCAAGACTTCTCCCATGTCCTCAGGAACAAAAATAACTACTCACAAGACATAATATTGTTCATGATCAGAGGGTTATTAATATGCATAATGGATCTTAACATATGATCTTCCACCAAATAAACCAACTAGCATCAACTACAAGGAGTAATCAACACTACTAGCAACCCGCAGGTACCAATCTGAGGTTTGGATACAAAGATTGGATACAAGAGATGAACTAGGGTTTGAGAGGAGATGGTGCTGATGAAGATGTTGATGAAGATAGCTCTCCCCAAGATGGGAGAGTTGTTGGTGATGACGGCGGTGACGACTTCCCCTCCCGGAGGGAAGTATCCCCGGCAGAACAGCTCTGCCGGAGCCCTAGATTGGTTTCCGCCTCGGTTCCGCCTCGAGACGGCGGCGTCTGCTCCCGAAATCCTCCTCCTTATTTTTTCCAGGTCAAAACGCTTCATATAGGAGAAGATGGGCACCTAGGGCCTACCGGCTGGCCCTCGAGGCAGGGGGGCGCGCCGTGGGAAGGGGAGCGCGCCCCCCCACCCTTGAGGCCAGCCAGTGGCCCCTCTCGTGGATTTCTTCCGCCAGATATTTTTTATATTTTCCGAATAAAATGTTCTGTGGAGTTTCGGGGCTTTTGGAGTTGTGCAGAATAGGTTTGCAGAGTTTGCTCCTTTTCCAGCCCAGAATTCCAGCTGCCGTCATTCCCCCTTCTTCATGTAAACCTTGCAAAATAAGGGGGAAAAGGCATAAGTATTGTGAAAAAACATGTATGAACAGCCCATAATGCAATAAATATCAACTTGTAAGCATGATGCAAAATGGACGTATCAACTCCCCCAAGCTTAGACCTCGCTTGTCCTCAAGCGAAAGCCGATATCGAAAAATATGTCCACATATTTAGAGATAGAGGTGTCGATAAAAACAGAATACAGACATGAGGGCATCATGATCATTCTCATAATAGCAACTTATAGAAATATAGTCATAAGATCATTATGCTAAAGTAACAATTCATCCACAATATCAAATATGCATCATAAACTTCATTAGAAACTAACAAACTTTGATCTCGGTCATTGAAGGAAATGCAATTTATCGTAACATCGGAAAGAGTCAATATAAGAGCTTTTCAGCAGGCCTACATACTCAACTATCGTATAGTATTTCACAATTGCTCACACTCACACAATACTTATGTTTATGGAGTTTTAATCGGACACAGAGAAATATAGGGGCTTATGGTGTTGCCACCCAACCTTTTACCTCTAGGGTAATGTCAACAGTAATAGATCATGAAAACTTACATCCAAGTGGGTATATATGTCAGGATCTTTCCAACACAATGTGCTTTCCAAAGGATAAATTGAAAAAGGAAAGGTGGATTTCACCTTGACACTTATAAGACAAGAATAAATGATAGGCCCTTCGCAGAGGGAAGCAGAGGTTGTCATGTGTTTTTATGGTTGGATGCACAAAGTCTTAGCATAGAAGAACTTCACTTTATATTGCCACTTGTGATAAGGACCTTTATTATGCAGTCCGTCGCTTTTATTACTTCCATATCACAAGCTCGTATAAAGCTAATTTCCCCCACACTAATAAATCATACATATTTTAGCGGGTTTGCAACATGACAACTTACTTGGAAGGATCTTTCTCAATCCATAGGTAGGTATGGTGGAATCTCATGGCAAAACTAGTTTTAAGGATATATGGAAGCACAAGTAGTATCTCTACTTAGTGCGAGGAGTTTTGGCTAGCATGAGGGAGAAAGGCAAGCTCACCATGTTGGAAGATCCATGATAATATACTTTATTTTGGATATAAGAAGACATAACCCATTATGTTGTCTTCCTTGTCCAACATCAACTATTTAGCATGTCATACTTTAATGAGTGCTCACAATCATAAAAGATGTCCAAGATAGTATATTTGTATGTGAAGCCTCTCTTCTTTTATTACTTCCTATTAATTGCAACGATGACCAAAACTATGTTTGTCACCTCCCAACAACTTTTATTTATCACACTCTTGTATGTGAAGTCATTACTTCCCATAAGATCGATATGATCTCTTTGATTCTCTTTTTGTTTTCTTTCTTGTTATCATTACCCAAGTGAGGGAATCAAGCCCTTGACTCAAACACTAATCTTTTTTATATAGCTCACGGACTTGATTAAAAGGATAAATCTCACAAAGAAAAAGCTCACAACTAGATCATGCTGACTTTAATCTAATAGATCAAGCTACTACCAAAAGGATCGAACTAAGTAAAACGGTAAAGATAGGAGTGATGGTGATACGATACCGGGGTCACTCCCCCAAGCTTGGCAGGGGAGTGCCCATACACATATGATTATGTCTTCTTATTCGGGGTTGGTGATGATATATTCTTGGCGATGATACCCCTCAGGATACGATTCTCCTCCTCGAGCTTGTTAACTTGTCGTTTAAGGTCCATAATTTCCTTGCGGAGCTTGCCCGTAACGGCTAAAGCTCCTTTCACCCAAGGATGCTGCATAGCTGCGGGAGAACAAATAACACTCTTTTTCATATTTTCATAAGAAAGAAACATGACATTGGTTGGGAGGGCTGAGTTTGGAATAGCCGAGCTCTGTAATTCCCCTATTGTGAATCCAGCTTGAAATCGAGAGGTAACTTCTTGATCTTCCTCCATGGCATCAATCCTCTTCAAGCCAGCCTCCATCTCTTCCTCCGTTGATGGACCAAAGTGGTTGGCATCGCTGTTTGCTCTTGGGTCAAGTGATGGATGAGACACCCGACTCTCTCCATCAGACTCATGAGAAGACATCTTGATCTTATCTGCGACAGAAACAGCTCGAAACGAAAACAGAGGATTTTTGCGTGATACAGAGGTCAAAACCTTCGGAAGTATATATAATGAAATTTTCCCAAACAAAAGGAGTAACCCACAAGAAAACAAAGTCCAGGGGACACACGGGGTGCCCTCGAGGTAGGGGGCGCACCCTGGGAAGGGGGGCGCGCCCCCTACCCTCAAGGAGGCCCCATGTCTCCTCCGGACTGCGGTTTATTTTTCTAAATATTCCAAAATGGAGAAAAAATGCCTTTAGAACTGTTTTGGAGTCGGATTACTTACTGTATCACGTACCTCTTCCTTTCCGGAGGCTGAATCATTCTGGAAAGTGTCCCTTATGTATTCCTCCGGGGTTATGGTTTCAATAATATTAGTTTCAACATTTATAGGATTACCTGAGATATAATGTTTGATCCTTTGACCATTCACCACCTTCGGATTTGTGCCTTCGAAGTTGTTGATCTTTATGGCACCGGAACGATAGACCTCCTCAATAACGTAAGGTCCCTCCCACTTGGAGAGAAGTTTTCCTGCAAAAAAATCTTAAGCGAGAGTTGAATAGCAAAACATAATCACCTACGTTGAACTCACGCTTTTGTATCCTTTTGTCATGCCATCTTTTAACTTTTTCTTTAAATAACTTGGCATTCTCGTAGGCCTGGGTTCTCCATTCATCGAGACAGCTAATATCAAATAGCCTCTTTTCACCGGCAAGTTTGAAATCATAATTGAGCTCTTTGATAGCCCAATATGCCTTATGTTCTAGCTCAAGAGGTAAGTGACAAGCTTTTCCATATACCATCTTATATGGAGACATACCCATAGGATTTTTGTATGCAGTTCTATAGGCCCATAATGCATCATCTAGTTTCTTGGACCAATTCTTTCTAGACCTATTAACTGTCTTTTGCAAGATTAATTTCAACTCCCTATTACTTAATTCAACTTGACCACTAGTCTGTGGGTGATAAGGTGATGCAATTCTATGGTTGACATCATATTTAGCAAGCATCTTACGGAAAGCACCATGAATAAAGTGTGAACCACCATCAGTCATTAGATATCTAGGGACTCCAAACCTCGGAAATATAACTTCTTTAAGCATCTTAATAGAGGTGTTATGATCAGCACTACTAGTTGGAATAGCTTCTACCCAGTTAGTAACGTAATCAACATCAACTAAAATATGTGTGTCCCATATAATCAAAGCCCCAAACATCAAATGGTTCAATAACAAGAGAATAATTCATAGGCATTTCTTGATGTCTACTAATATTACCGATTCTTTGACATTCATCACATGATAAGACAAACTTACGGGCATCCTTGAAGAGAGTAGGCCAATAAAAACCGGATTGCAATACCTTGTGCGCAGTTCTGTCTCCCGCATGGTGTCCTCCATAAGCTTCGAAGTGACACTTGCGTAGAATCTGTTCCTGTTCATGATCAGGTACACAACGTCTGATAATACCATCTACTCCTTCTTTATAAAGATGTGGGTCATCCCAAAAGTAATGTCTCAAATCATAGAAGAACTTTTTCTTTTGCTGGTATGTGAAGCTAGGTGGTATAAACTTAGCAACAATGTAATTAGCATAATCAACATACCAAGGAGCAGTACGAGAAGTACTTATGACAGCTAGTTGTTCATCAGGGAAGCTATCATCAATAGGTTGTGGGTCATCAAGTATATTCTCTAACCTAGACAAGTTATCTGCTACGGGGTTCTCAGCTCCATTTCTATCAATAATATGCAAGTCAAATTCTTGCAGCAAGAGAACCCATCTAATAAGTCTAGGTTTAGCATCTTTCTTTTCCATAAGGTATTTGATAGCAGCATGATCAGTGTGAATAGTTACTTTAGAATCAACAATATAGGGTCTAAACTTATCACAAGCAAACACAACTGCTAAAAATTCTTTCTCAGTGGTAGCATAATTTCTTTGGGCACTATCTAGAGTTTTACTAGCATACTGGATAACATTCAATTTCTTATCAACTCTTTGCCCTAGAACAGCTCCTACAGCATAATCACTAGCATCGCACATAATCTCAAAGGGTAAATTCCAGTCAGGAGGCTGGACAATAGGTGCAGAGATCAATGCTTTCTTAAGTATTTGAAATGCTTCTAGACAGTCATCATCAAAGACAAAAGGAATATCTTTCTGTAAAAGATTAGTCAGAGGCCTGGAGATTTTGGAAAAGTCCTTAATGAACCTCCTATAAAACCCGGCATGACCAAGGAAACTTCGTATACCTTTGATATCCTTAGGGCATGGCATCTTTTCAATAGCATCAACTTTAGCTTTGTCAACTTCAATACCTCTTTTAGAAATCTTATGTCCCAAGACAATGCCTTCATTAACCATGAAGTGGCACTTCTCCCAATTCAAGACAAGGTTAGTGTCTTCACATCTCTGCAAAACTCGATCAAGGTTGCTTAAGCAATCATCAAAAGAAGTTCCGTAAACGGAGAAATCATCCATGAATACCTCAACAATCTTTTCACAAAAATCAGAGAATATAGCCATCATACATCTTTGAAAGGTAGCAGGTGCATTACATAAACCAAAAGGCATACGTCTATAAGCAAAGGTACCGAAGGGACAAGTAAAGGTGGTCTTTTCTTGATCCCCCTTTGACACAAGTATTTGAGAGAAACCAGAATAACCATCTAGAAAGCAGAAATGAGTATGTTTGGATAACCTTTCTAGCATTTGATCAATAAATGGTAAGGGGTAATGATCTTTCTTAGTAGCTTTATTTAACTTACGGAAATCAATTACCATCCTATAACCTGTAACTATTCGTTGCGGGATCAATTCATCTTTATCATTAGGGACAACGGTCATACCTCCTTTCTTAGGAACACAATGGACAGGACTTACCCATTGGCTATCAACAATGGGATAGATAATACATGCCTCTAGGAGCTTTAGAATTTCCTTCCTTACCACTTCTTTCATCTTAGGATTTAACTGTCGCTGATGATCAATAACTGGTTTAGCATTTTCTTCCAATTTTATCTTGTGTTGACATATAGTGGGACTAATGCCCTTAAGGTCATCCAGAGTATATCCAATAGCAGCTCGGTGCTTCTTTAGAGTTTTCAATCATCTTTCTTCTTCTTGCTCTGAAAGGTTAGCACTAATAATAACAGGATATATCTTCTTTTCATCAAGATAAACATACTTAATGTTATCAGGCAAAGGTTTTAGTTCAAATACGGGATCACCCTTGGGTGGAGGAGGATCCCCTAGGATTTCAACAGGCAAGTTGTTTTTCAATACGGGTCCCTGTTTAAAGAATATTTCATCTATCTCCCTTCTCCCATTCATATGCATATCATTTTCATGGTCTAGCAAATATTATTCTAAAGGATCATTTGGTGGCATGACAATGGAAGCGAGACCAATAAGTTCATCCTTACTGGGTGGTGCCTTTTCAAGGGGTTGTCTACGGAATTTAGCAAAGTTAAAATCATGAGACATATCCCCTAATCCGACAGTGACAATATCTTTCACGCAGTCTATCTTGGCATTAACAGTATTCAGAAAGGGTCTACCAAATATAATGGGACAGAAAGCATCTTGTGGGGAACTAAGGACGAGAAAAATCAGTAGGGTATTTAACTTTCCCACACAAGACTTCAATATCTCTAACAATCCCAACTGGTGAAATAGTATCTCTATTAGCAACCTCAATAGTAACATCAATACCTTCTAATTTAATAGGTGCAATATCATGCATAATTTCGTTATACAAATCAAGAGGGATAATACTCGCACTAGCACCTACGTCGCATAAACCATGATAGCAATGATCTCCTATCTTGACAGAGATAATAGGTAAGCCTACGACAGGTTTATGTTTATTCCTAGCATTGGGTTTGGCTATTCTAGCAGACTCCTCTTGGAGATAAATAACATGTCCATCAAAATCTTCTACCAAGAGATCTTTAACCATAGCAATAATAGGTTCAACTTTAATTTGCTCAGAGGGTGTAGGTGTTCTAGTATTACTCTTACGAACTACAGTTGAAGCTTGAGCATGATCCTTTATCCTAACAGGGAAAGGTGGTTTTTCAATATAAGCTGTAGGTATAACAGGATCAACATTATAAGTAATAGTCTTTTATTCAACTTTAATAAGTTCAACTACTTTTACTTCAATATGGGGATGGTATTTAAACCACTTCTCCTTGGGGAGATCAACATGAGTAGCAAAAGATTCATAGAAAGAAGCTACTATCTCAGAGTCAAGTCCATATTTAGTGCTAAACTCACGGAAAACATCGGTATCCATAAAAGCTTTAACACAAACAAACTTAGGGGTCATACCTGACTCCTTACCTTCGTCGAGGTCCCAATCTTCGGAGTTGCGTTTAATTCTTTCCAATAAATCCCATTTGAAGTCAATAGTCTTCATCATATAAGAGCCAGAACAAGAAGTATCGAGCATGGAGCGATTATTATGAGAAAGCCGAGCATAAAAATTTTGAATGATCATTTCTCTTGAGAGCTCATGATTGGGGCATGAATATAACATTGACTTAAGCCTTCCCCAAGCTTGAGTGATGCTTTCTCCTTCGCGAGGACAGAAGTTATAAATATAATTACGATCACGATGAACCTGGTGCATAGGGTAGAACTTCTGATGAAATTCCAACTTCAGACGATTATAGTTCCAAGATCCCATATCACCGCATAGCCTAAACCATGTCAATGCATCTCCCTTCAAAGATAAAGGGAAGACCTTCTTCTTGATAACATCCTCGGGCATACCTGCAGGCTTAAACAATCCACAAACTTCATCCACATAGATCAGATGTAAATCGGGGTGAAGTGTTTCGTCTCCTGTATAGGGATTTTCAAGCAGTTTCTCAATCACACCCGAAGGGATCTCAAAGCAAACATTTTCAATAGGTGCAGTAGGTTGAGGAGCAACTTTTCTCTTCTGCTCGGGGTGAAGATACCCCGAACAAGCCCCTCAAAGGATTTAAAGCCATAGTAACAAGTGACAATAAATTTCAGCACACTATATAAATTTTTCCTTACCAAATTCCAGTTACCAAAGGCGCTTCACTCCCCGGCAACGGCACCAGAAAAGAGTCTTGATGACCCACAAGTGTAGGGGATCTATCGTGGTCCTTTCGATAAGTAAGAGTGTCGAACCCAACGAGGAGCAGAACGAAATGATAGGCAGTTTTTAGTAAGGTATTTTCTGCAAGCACTAAAATTATAGGTAACATATAGTTTTTGTGATAAGATAATTGGTAGTAAGTGACAAAAGGTAAAAGTAAATAAGGTGCAGCAAGGTGGCCCAATCCTTTGTGTAGCAAAGGACAAGCCTGGACAAACTCTTATGCAAGGTAAAGTGCTCCCGAGGACATATGGGAATTATCGTCAAGCTAGTTTTCATCAGGATCATCTGATTCGCGTTCGGTACTTTGATAATTTGGTATGTGGGTGGATCGGTGCTTGGGTGCTGCCCTTACTTGGACAAGCCTCCCACTTATGATTAACCTCTAATGCAAGCATCCGCAACTACAAAAGAAGTATTAAGGTAAACCTAACCATAGCCTGAAACATATGGATCCAAATCAGCCCCTTGCGAAGCAACGCATAAACTAGGGTTTAAGCTTCTGTCACTCTAGCAACCCATCATCTACTTATTACTTCCCAATGCCTTCCTCTAGGCCCAAATAATGGTGAAGTGTCATGTAGTCGACGTTCACATGATGCCACTAGATGAGGGACAACATACATCTCATCAAAATATCGAACGAAGACCAAATTCACATGACTACTAATAGCAAGACTTCTCCCATGTCCTCATGAACAAAAGTAACTACTCACAAGACATAATATTGTTCATGATCAGAGGGGTATTAATATGCATAATGGATCTAAACATATGATCTTCCACCAAATAAACCAACTAGCATCAACTACAAGGAGTAATCAACACTACTAGCAACCCACAAGTACCAATCTGAGGTTTGGATACAAATATTGGATACAAGAGATGAACTAGGGTTTGAGAGGAGATGGTGCTAGTGAAGATGTTGATGACGATAGCTCTCCCCAAGATGGGAGAGTTGTTGGTGATGACGGCGGTGACGATTTCCCCCTCCCGGAGGGAAGTATCCCCGGCAGAACAGCTCTGCCGGAGCCCTAGATTGGTTTCCGCCTCGAGACGGCGGCGTCTGGTCCCGAAAGCCTCCTCCTGATTTTTTTCCAGGTCAAAATGCTTCATATAGGAGAAGATGGGCACCTGGGGCCCACCGGCTGGCCCTTGAGGCAGGGGGCGCGCCCCCCCCACCCTCGAGGCTAGCCAGTGGCCCCTCTCGTGGATTTCTTCCGCCAGATATTTTTTATATTTTCCGAAAAAATGTTCTGTGGAGTTTCGGGGCTTTTGGAGTTGTGCATAATAGGTTTCCAGAGTTTGCTCCTTTTCCAGCCCAGAATTCCAGCTGCCGGCATTCCCCCTTCTTCATGTAAACCTTGCAAAATAAGAGGGAGAAGGCATACGTATTGTGACAAAACATGTATGAACAGCCCATAATGCAATAAATATCAACTTGTAAGCATGATGCAAAATGGACGTATCACATTGCAGCTCCACAAAACTTTCCAAACAAGCTTGAAGCACTACAAATGCCCTCTCCCCATCTTTCCTAGTTGCTTCTCGCATTGTTGCAAAGTAGCTTTGTTTGATGCCTTAGGGATCATATATGATGTTAACAAGCGCTGCCCTTTGATCAAGCCCTTGAGGTTGAGAATGTGCTCCACCTCCCAGTCCATTTATTGTTGGATGCTCATGAGCATCATCATCTCTGCTTCTTTGTTCGAATCAGGTGAATTAAAGAACTCATTTTGAATCATATCATCAAGCTTTGTCGATCCATACTCCTCATCTAACGAACCATCTAATTAATTCCATCATTTTGCCTATGAATAAATCACAAAAAATGGTTGCACAATGTGTCGAACACATAGAGGGCAAGGTGCAGTTCAAGAGTCGCCGGACGTATCGCGATGGCGTCTGTTCCGACAATGATGTTTGCGGCGGCGAGAACAGATGGGAGGGCCGTTGTGGCGGTGCTAGCGGCGCTGAGGGCTCAGAACGGCAGAGAGTGCCAGGAGAGGGCCGTTGCGGAGGAGGAAGAAGAGAAGAGATGAACACATGAAATCGGCTAGATCGGAGATGGGTTTGATGCAATTTATTGGGGGATTGGGTTCTCTGGTCCGACGCGATGGATGCCCTTGGGTGTGCATGGGCCTCCCATGTGCTTAGATCAACTCCAACGGGGTGGCCCATTTCGTCTGCCCATGTTCGTTTGGGTTAGCACGGACAAAACCACCGGTCCAACGCGTCGACCCAAACGGACGCACGTCCGCTTTTCGTATGTGTGCGTACCCATTCTCGGCCCAATATTGAGCCTGATTTGGGTCGGCGCGGACACCAAGCGGACGCGGACGACACACACGTACTCCTGCCCTTGGCCCGCTAGTTGGTGGCACATTGGTCGTTCTCCACCCCTACCGACAGCTAGCCCTCGCCTCGCCCTCACCCCGTCGCCGCCGCCCAGTTCCGGCGCCATGGCCACCGCCTCCTCCCGTACCTCCACACGGAAACACCTACCCACACCGCCGGTCGCATCGCCGTCGGGCCACTTCAGCTTCCTCCGACCCCAATCCACCACATCTTCCCCCCTCAAACCCCCCACCCCACGGCGCCGACCAACTTCTTCATCCGCCGTGGCAACGCTTACCAGACGCTGCCACGCTCGCCCGACTTCGCTAGCTGAGCCACCTTGTCCAGAGGAGGCGCGCGTCCCTTCACCGGTCAGCTTCGTCGTCAACGCCCGCAAGCTATTCCACAGTTTGCTTGAAGGTACAAATGGACTGCGCCGACGAGTTCTTTTTCCACAATGTTCTGTGCGACTCCAACGATTCCTCATCCGACGATGAGGAGATCATGCTTGCCGTGTTGGTGCATGCCACCTTAATAGGCAGCGGCCGATGTTCCGGGGCTCGATTCCGGGGCATGTTCTAGTGTTGAATCGCAACCCAGAGAGCAGGCATTTCCTTCTATGGAGGAGTACTTTGACAAAATGAATCCGCTGTTCAAACATCACAAATTCTGGCGGCATTTTTGTATGGCTAGGCATGTTTTCAATCGGATTCGAGAGGGGGTGGTGGGATATGATGACTACTTCGAGTGCAAAGAGGATGCCATTGGAAAGATTGGCTTCTCATCTTATCAAAAATGCACTGGAGCTATCCGGATGCTTGCTTACGGAGTACCCAATGATCTTATCGATGAGTATGTCCGTATGAGTGAGTCTACGTGCATGGAGTCATTATACAAATTCTGCAAGGTTGTGATTGCAGTGTTTGGCCCCGAGTGCTTGAGAGAGCCGACTGCTGCCGACACAACCCGCTTGTTGGCGACCGATGCAAGCCGGGGCTTCCCAGGGATGCTTGGCAGCATCGACTACATGCACTGGGAGTGGAAGAACTGCCCTTCTGCTTGGAAGGCCAGTACAAAGGCCATGTCAAGGCCTGCACTATCATACTTGAGGTTGCGATCTCTCAAGATATGTGGATTTGGCACTCTTTCTTGATATCAACATGATTCAATCGTTCTCCGGTGTTTGCAAGGCTTGCCGAAGGCAACTACCCGCCAGTCAATGTTAACATCAAGGGTCACAACTACAACAAAGGATACTATCTAGCTGACGGAATCTATCCACAGTGGACCGCTCTTGTGAAGACAATCTCCAACCCTGTCGAAGAGAAGAGGAAAAGATTTGCCCAAAAACAAGAGAGTGCTAGGAAGGATGTCGAGTTGTGCCTTTGGTGTTCTGCAATCTCGATGGGTCATAGTTCGGTATCCTGCTAGAACTTGGAGCACCAAGAAGCTGTGGGAAGTGATGACTGCTCGTGCGATCATACACAATATGATCGTAGAGGATGAGCGCCCGGAACATCTCCATGACAAGGGGTTTGAGTTTCAGGGTGATAATGTGGTGCCTCAGCATGGCGGAGGACCGGCATCGTTTGCACAGTTCATTTAATTTCATCATGATATGCGTGAGTGGGAAACTCGTATTGAGTTGCAAGATGATTTGGTTGAGCATATGTGTGATAATGTTGGCAACCAATAGATGTATCTTTTTAAGACAATTTAATTTTTATCGGGCTTGTAAAACTTTGCTATATTTTATTTCGGTTGTGAAGCTATGCTAATTTATTTGCTTTTAAAAATATGCAAATTGTGTGTGTATTTGTTAAAACCCGACGGCTAGCCGGCCACGCGGACAAATATGGGTCGGCGCGTTGGACTATCGACCCAAATCCTAAAGTCGGCGAACAAAGAGTGAACGGACGAACCAAACGGATGAAAAGCGGATAAAATCGTCGTCTGTTTGAGTTGGCCGGTTGAAGTTGCTCTTAGGGCCGGTATGAGGAGCCCGGTGTGTCATTTTGTTTTTAGGGGTCAGTGACCGGTTGTCCATCCGGATGTTGAGACGGGTATGAGGCGCCGGATGCGTTAAACAGCACAAAGTTATATTTTTCCCGAAACGGAGGCAAGAGATTTGCCTCATCTCATTAATTAAGAACAGCGTGTTTGGCAATATTTGGGAAGGGGAATGGGAGTTTAGACTAGGGAGTTGTATTGAGATTAAACATAGGATGAGTTATTTTATTCCCAATCCCCTGTTTGGCGCACGATAGAAATTATGTGTGAGAATTGAGGATAAATTGTATTCTCTTATTTGCTTCGTGAGAATTGACGAGGGACTAGACAAAGGAAGTTCACATAAGTTATGATGAACGGTTAAGATTGACTCACTAAAACAATTCCCTCTCAACTCCTACCTCCTCCCCTGTTAATAAAACGGTGGTAGTTTGAGTCTTAAGTCTCATGACTATTCACTTATGAGTTCCCAATCTCTCCAATCAAACAATAGATTTGAAGTCTCGCACCCCTTCAATTCCCATTCCCTAGCTCTAATTACCCCCAACCAAACAGGCCCCGAAGAATTTGGTAATACATAGCCGGCTCAGGCTGTCAAAAGACGACCCAAAAAAAATTAAGCCTACTCTCGCGGCATTAATGAACAGAGACGCTTAGCCCCACTAACCCCATAATGCAGCATCCGTCTTAAAAAAATAAGCCTACAGCACAAAGTTATATCACAGTACAAAGGAACTCTGTCCTTCACAAAACAAAGCCGAAGCAATAGTGGTTCGAGAAGAGTTGCGTACGCGCGGTGGGAACAGAAAGAGCGACTGGTGCTCGCACATACACGCAGCCGCCGCCGGCAACCGCGACGGAATCTTATCTGAAGTGTTCGTAGCGGACGAACAAAGGTGAGCTCTGTAATTAGGCTGACGACTTTGGGCGCCTGCCCCCCCTGTTCTTAAATGCGCACGAAGGTGCCCGTCGCATCGACAGGGCACTGATTGCGTACATGAACGGTTATCAGATACCTCGACGCTGACATCCACCATTGTGTGCTGTGTGCTGTGGCCGGCATACTATATGCATGTCTCTGTTGGATAGGAATGACGATGATTACATTACATGCGTGCACAGAGCGTCCACCTTGTACTAGCTGCATCGGTGAGTACACACTCGGAACGATGGGATACCATGGAAAACCAGTTCAGCCGTCGTAGAATTCTGATAATGTTTCATGGACGGATAAGAGAGCGCGCGCGTCCCTCCAAGAGATTCCAGCTTCCATGGCCATCCACGCGAATCCACGGAGCATCGCAACCGCCGGCAGTGTGTGTATGACTACGACCCCGCGTTCCCGTCCTCAACCTCGGGCGGAATCACAGGAATCACTCGCGATTCCATCACGGGTAGCCGGCGGCTCACGGCAGCCACGACATCAGTGGAGGCAGGCAGCAGAGCCCAGGGGAGAACGATCTCCGCGATAGCGCGACGGGCGCGGCCGGCGGCGCGCATGGCCTCCGTGTTCCCGCACGTCCCGCTCGGTCAAAAAAGACGCGCGGCAGCGGTCGACGTCACATGTTCGTTATCTAATCTAATCAATGCGGCGATGTCCGGTAGCTCGATGGCTGCAGAAAAACTATGCGCGTATACGCTTGTATGCATCGTGTTCGTTATATAATCATCTGTAATCAGTGGGGGGAAATGTCCATTAGCTCAGACAGCGGCAGCGAGTTATGTACATATGCGTGATGTGGCCGCTGGGACCTTTCTTCACGGCTCTAGCTGCTCTCTGTTGGGCCCCTCCTGCGGTCTTAGTCTGTCACTGAAGTGTGTGTGATTGATCCGCTCCATGGAATTCTCGTTGGTTAGGCTAGCCTGCCAGTGGTTACAAACAGTTAACCGTACCGAACTTGATGCCCGGATTGCCGTTCCGATGATGGCCTAGGTGTAGCGACCAGTGTGGCTCCAACAGCGTGTGCTCCGTGCTTTGCCCCGTGGTACTCCTACGGCGCTGCTGGGGTGGAAACCTTAGCCACCACTATCTCATCCACCTTCTCTTCTGTGGTCGCCAAAGGACATTCTTAGACTAAGCCTGCATTGTGGATTTGTCGATAGAGGCGGTGGAGCTATCTCCCCCACCATGGCGGAGACAAGGGAAGTGGCTAGGGGTAGACCCCCTCGTCCCATAGTTGGCCCTCTCTTTTTTCCAAAAGAGGGGAATATCATCGGCCTCTACATGAGTGATGCACGCAATCATTTATTATTAATTATTGATAACGCCAAATATACCAATGGCTTATCCCATCTGATCTAAACGTTGTTGGCCCACTAGGAACCAGGGTACCACGACCCGTCTGCCTATGTCTCAGGAAGTGACCCTGGCGAAGCCCTCAATAGGCGGCCCTGCCGCGGGCGCCACGAAGCAAGACACCTCGCGAGGACCGAGCCCCACGAGGACCCTCTCCACCTGGGGAGGCGCGACTGAAGACCATCTTCCACGGCAAGCGACCTCGCGAGGCGACCTCCCGCGAAACCCTCCATCACATGGGTGACGCACTCGTGCAAGATAAGAACAGCGAAGGCCATGCCAGCGATACAACAAGGACCAGTTTTCACTTTGGTGCTAAGGGAGCAGCGGCGTCAGCCCCCC
>LR738713.1:715258316-715273815 GCA_902687465.1 Secale cereale | reverse complement strand
GTAGCTCACTAGGATCAGACTTGTGTTCTCGCTTGGGTGAGTAGCCGATTGTTTTGAATGGGCTGATGTGGGCTTTCGACGGCTTTTGCGGTAAAGTTTGAGTCTTTGGCTCAAGGAGGAGAGGCGACAAAACAAAAAAGACTCCTAATCCTAAATCCAAGGAAGGGCGACTCACCCTGCCCTTGTGGATCAAGAGCGTAGGTGGCGGCTGTCGATGCACCGACCTCTACCTTCACCTCACCACTTAATTGGTTGTAGGGAAGGGGAGGAAGCGGAGCCTGTGGTGGCAGATCTCCCTCTTTTTTCTAGTCACCAGTTGCGGAGGCAGCAGTGGCGGTTGTGGATGTGCTGGCCCTCACCTCCTTATCTCTTAGGTGGCTATAGGGTGGTGGAGGAAAAGGAGCATGTGGTGGCGAAGCACCCTCCTGCTCCTCCTCGAGTTATTGAGGAGCGTCTGAGTTCACGCTGGGGCGGCGGCCCTAGGTTGAAGGACCCGCGTCGAGGTGGAGTCGACCTTCCTTGGCGTTCGACAACGAGAAACCCTCCGTGCTAAGTGTTGGCCCTAGGCAGAAGAATGGTGATGCTCGGACGACATTGCACGATGGTCGCGAATGGCTTGTCGGATCACGCGTGATGGTGTTGTGGCAGCGGCGTCAGCCCTATGCGCGACAGATCCGGCATTTGGCGACGGCGTGTACAAGTTTGGTGGTCGTCGGCAGGCAGGCTCCCGATCCATGATGGAACATGAATGCGTCGAATGCTCCTCTATTCACACCAAGTACATTGGAACAACGACGTTATGGCGGATCTTGCAGGTCGGTTCACTCCGGTATGAGGTGACATCTGCTACTTGTGTACCATGGCATGGCCGGCCTCCTTGTGGCCATGTTGATGGTCTTCGGCGGGCTTACATCCCACTCATCTGCTAGTGCCACCCTGGCCTGGCGTGGAGGATTGGCGTGTGTGTCTGTCAGCAGATCATTTGCAACGATGGCGTTTGGAACACACTTCATGTCCCGAGAGTAAACCCTTGATCTTTCCTTTTGCTGGTTGGAGTCAATGGCAGTGAACTTGCATTGTTATCTTGTTGAAGACGTTGTCTGAGTGCCGACAGTAGCATAGGTGGCCAATTATTTTCAGCTATGCTGTGGAAATAAGCTCAAGATAAGCTCATGTGGAAATAAGCTCTAGATAATAAGCTAGCGAGTTCTTTTTAGCGCCTGTTTTTTCAACTTCTACGTGGTCTAATCAGTGTCTGTAATGCCATTGGACTATACTATTGTTCAGATCAAACGATATTGTGCCAATTTTTATCATTTTGTTGCCCATATGAACATAAATTTGACTTTCAAACACCACAACATGTTATAATCAAACATATGGAAGATCATTGCCTCGCATAGGAATATCGTACATGCATCGCTATCTCATGTAGTACGAGTACTTGAGAAGAAGTACTGAATAAGAAAGATCTGTAAATTATTACATGGTTCTCCCAACAAAAGCATACACCCTAGAACTAACCATGAAGGGAAAACACTTGTAGCAATAGCATCACAGATGGAACCCATAGTACCATCATCAATGGGTGCATGGTGATGAGAAAGACTCTCCTCATGAGCATAAGATCCACTCTCAACCATGTAAAAAATTCAATCACTTAGTTTGCTCTCACGAATGAAGTTATGAAGACACGCGCATGCAGTCGTGATCTTTGTTTGCGTATCAAGTTTGTACCGTGTCGTCCAGATGGGCGACATGGGAGGCGATTTCGATCCGTTTTCTACGGCCTCCCTTTCCGATCTATCTCCCCCCGCTGCTGCTGGACTACGCCGTCGGGCAAAGCCCGTGCGGCCAATGGTGGCGGCGGGGCCCTGGTGGTTTGCGACGGCAACTTGGAGTGAGCAACGGCGACACGGCATCGATCCTTGATCCTAAGCGGCAGTTCATGCATGCTAAACAGAGGCTGTAGCATCAGCCGGCCAGATGCAGCTGTTGCGGGAGCGGGACATGTGCAGCTCGCCTTGATCTGCTGCACGCGGACTATTAGCACGGGCGCTGTGGCCGTTTGATTCATGTCGCGTTGTGGTGCCAGTGGCGGCTGCATGCGATGGGTTCTGCTCCAATGTGTTGCATGCCGCACGCGGCTAGGGCGCTGCGGCGCTGGGCGGAGCTCGAAGGCGATCGGTCCTCGGTTCTTCGTCCCGATCGTGGCAACGGCCGACAGGGGCGCTGCCCAAATCCGGCCTGTCGGGATCCAGGGAAGTTCCAGGTGGTTGGCCCTGCTGTTTTTTGTGCTCCAAAACCTTGATCTTCTGCATGCCGGCCTTCTCGATCTGGTCACCGACAGGTTCCGGTCTTCTTCTCATATATCTCAGCTTTTGGCGCATGGCGCCACTAGATATAGGAATTGATCTGGTCGGACACGCCCTCATCTTCGGCCAGAAAGGCTTCATGAGGGCATGGCGCAAAGCTTTGCTGTATTGCCGATGCCATGGGATATCTCTAAGTATAGATTTCCATGACGTTGATAGTGGCGAAGAAAGTCACGGTGTCTGCGATCGGAGACTTGTAATGGCGGAGAAAAGTTTTGGTTGCATTGAAGAATGGCGGCACGGTTTTTTCCCTGTGTGTCGGGTGTTGAGGACTTGCAACGATAGCCTTGGTAGGAGGGGGTGGCAACACAGGTGGACAAGATTTTGGTGGCGCTTCTCGAGTACCGAGCCACGATCTCGACTGTGAAAGCCCAAGGTCTGGCCTTCATTGGTTGTACCTGGAAATGTTCTTGCGAAGGCATTGTTTATGGGCTTTCGGACTCTCTCCAGGGTGAAAACTCAAGATCCTTGATCGGGCGACGACAATGCTTGTGCATTGTTTCCTTCTTGAAGGCGTCGCTTTTGGAAAACCTCTTCTGTAGTCTGGGTGTTGTCTTTGGTGGTGGTTAGAGGGTTGCTGTTGCGAGTGTTTCATCACTACGATGGGGTTGATACGTCTCCAACGTATCTATAATTTTTGATTGTTCCATGCTATTATTTATGAAGTATTGGATGTTTAATGGGATTTATCATTCACTTTTATATCATTTTTGGGACTAACCTACTAACCCAAAGGCCCAGTCCAGATTGCTGTTTTTTGCCTGTTTCAGGGTTTTGCAGAAAAAGAATATCAAACGGAGTCCAAATGGAATGAAACCTTCGCGAGAGATATTTTTGGAGAAAATCACACACGCGGAGCTTGAGAACCACGTCAGGGGATCAAGAGGTGGCCCACGAGGTTGGGGGCGCGGCCCCCTTCCCAAGGCGCGCCCCCTGCCTCGTGGCCCCCTCGAGCGTCCCCCGGTGCCCTCCTTCTTCCTATATAAGTCTACGTACCCCAAAACCTCCGTGAACAGAGAGAAAACCCTAATTCCACTGTCGTACCTTCTGTTCCCGTGACGATCCCATCTTGGAGCCTGTTCCGGAGCTCCATCGGAGGGGGATCCATCACGGAGTTCTTCTTCATCATCATCATCGCCCTCACCATGAGTTGTGAGTAGTTTACCACATACCTTCGGGTCCATAGATAGTATCTAGATGGCTTCTTCTCTCTCTCTGGATCTCAATACAAAGTTCTCCTCGGTCATCGAGGAGATCTATTCGGTGTAATCTCTTTTTGCGGTGTGTTTGTCGAGATCCGATGAATTGTGAGTTTATGATCAAGGTTATCTAAGAAAGATATTTGGTTCTTCTCTGAACTTTTTATGTGTGCTCATAATATCCTTGCAAGTCTATTCAAATTATTGGTTTGGTTTGGCCTATTAGATCTATAGTTCTCGCAATGGGAGAAGTGCTTGGCTTTGGGTTCAATCTTGAAGTGTCCTTTCCCAGTGACAGTAGCAGCAGCAAGGCACGTATTATATTGTTGCCATCGAGGATAAAAAGATGGGGTTTATATCATATTGCTTGAGTTTATCCCTCTACATCATTTCATCTTTCTTAAGGCATTACTCTATTCTTATGAACTCAATACACTAGATGCATGCTGGATAGCGGTCGATGTGTGGAGTAATAGTAGTAGATGCAGCATCGTTTCGGTTTACTTGTCTCGGACGTGATGCCTATATACAATGATCATGCCTAGATAGTCTCATAACTATTCGCTTTTCTATCAATTGCTCAACGGTAATTTGTTTACCCGCCGTAGAATATCGCTATCATGAGAGAAGCCACTAGAGAAAACTATGGCCCCCGGGTCTATTCTCAACATATCAATCTACATCTACTATACTTTTATTGCTTTTATTTGTTGTTCTTATAAACTAAAAATACCAAAAATATAAACTATCATCTCTATCAGATCTCACTTTCGTAAGTGACCGTAAAGGGATTGACAAACCCTTATTGCATTGGCTGCGAAGTTCTTATTTGTTTGTGCAGGTGTGAGGGACTCACGCATGGTCTCCTACTGGATTGATACCTTGGTTCTCAAAAATCGAGAAAAATACTTACGCTACTGTGCTGCATCTCCCTTTCCTCTTCGAGGGAATACAACGCAAGCTCGAGAAGTAGCAAGTTTTTATATTTCTTTATTTTTTATTTTTGTTCTTGGTTGTGTGCATCCTTGATGTCTTTCGATATCTTGTTGGTGCAGAGGCTAGGTGTAATTGGTATCTTCGCGATGTTAATGTATTCCCTTTATCGAAAAAAGTTTGTACCATGTGATGCCGAGGAGGATTCTCCATTTCATCTTTAGAACACCGAACGATTGTTCGATGATGTTCCTTAGTGATGAATGTAGATGATTGAAGGTCTCATATCTTCCTTGTGGCGGTATTTGTTGGAAATCGGGTACATGGTAGCGTTGTCCTTTGTATGGTACTAGATATCCAACTCTGTTTGTATATCCAG
Source organism: Secale cereale (assembly GCA_902687465.1). Classification (NCBI taxonomy): domain Eukaryota; kingdom Viridiplantae; phylum Streptophyta; class Magnoliopsida; order Poales; family Poaceae; genus Secale; species Secale cereale. The sequence goes on along the minus strand of LR738713.1, from coordinate 715,268,929 downwards.
AGTCAACAAGATAATGTTTTCCTGCATTGATAATAAAGATGACCACAACCAATTATTTGACGCAAAATATTAGAGCACAAGAATGCATGTACAAGTTATTACCGTCTGGAGGGTGTGGAAAGTAGAAATATTCAACTTGTGCATCATTGAGTACACGTGTGTCATGAATAGATCCATGCCATCCAACAACAACAAACGTAAACCTCATATCAAAATCGCAAATTGCCATGACATTCTAAGTTGTCGAACTTTTCCTGTTGCGATACTTGGGTTGCTCACTTGCAGGCACAACACATTCAATGTGTGTTCCATCTATTGCCCCAATGGCATCCTTGAAGTGAGGCCAAAAATCTTGTTTTTGTAAGCGAGTCATGAACTTGGGTGAAAGATCGATCTTTGGATTCAATGTAATCACCGGCCGTATGGCACACACAACAAGACCTCCTTAATTTTTTTGTTGATCGTAGACCGACTGTGTTCAAATCGATTTGTAACATTGTCGGTGGTCTAGCGTGACCCCAAAGTCCACAAGAACTATGCTAATGCATCTTTGCTTGTCATGTTGCAAGTTGACCTTAAACCATACTTTTCAACTAAAATGTCATGTAGTGAGTAAAACACACACCTTCACATCCCGAACACAAAGTAGAATATTTGTGGTTGCTTCTCCTTCTCTTCCACCCACTGCAATCATTTCATTATTGGCGCTCTTCTAGGTCCATATGACAGCCTCTCTTTGTTTAGAAGATAATATGCCATTGCAACAATGCAAAAATCAAGTTCCTCCTCCTCTTCCTCTTGAATAGAGATGTCCATCTGTGATATAAACAACACAATAGAAATATCATAAACATTTGTCCATAACAAAACAAATCACAACTCCACTAGTACAAATTAGTTCACAACAATACAACTAAGTTCACATCAAAGATTTATAGCAAGTAGATTCACAACAGTACAAATTAGTTCAAATCAATACAAATGAGTTGACAACAAAGCAAATAAGTTCACAACACTACAAGTGAGTTCCCAACAAAGCAAATAAGTTCTATTTTTTCATAAATGTTTCCCATGCCCTGTTGATCCATTCAAGCCTCACACCCGGATCTTCCTCCTTTAGTGCACTAAATACATCATGATGTTCCTTCTTCATAAAGAGTTCTAGAGCATGGAAATATACTTCACTTCCAGGTTTACCTCCATCCTTCACCACCATGTCCTTCATCTCCTTAATCTCATCTCTCACAGGATCCTCCTTCATTTCAGATGTTGCCGAATTGCGGCTAATCTTCCTCTTTTCCCAAAGGTCAGCAATATGCTTAGATTGCATTCAATCATCACTATCTTTTGCAATCTTTTGCACCATCGCAGGACTAGGTGAATAAGGACATGATGTCTTCTTTCGACCTTTAGCTTTGTTAGGTGTCACATGAGTAGCATCTATTTCACATCCTGAACATGCCACATCATCATCATCAATGTGAATTTGAGAGGCATCAACTTGAGATGAGGGAGGTGCCGCCCTCGCATACTCATTTGTCACACTGACATCATCAAATATAGTACTTAGTTTGATCTCATCCTCTAGTGGAGCAAATCGAAACTTGGTGGCATGTTCATTTCTCTGAAAATAAGCATATCACAAATTAGTGCAAGAATTGGTAGAGTAAGAAAAGTAACAAATGGAATTGTATGAAGATATGTATATATGTATCTCATTTGCCCACCATTCATCACTAGCCACAATGGTCTTGGTAACAGAATCAAACCCAATGCCTGATGCCTTTTGGGTTAATGTCTTCCAAACAACATACTCTTTTTTCAGCACATCCAACTTATTCTTGAATTGCCTTTTGGTATATTCTCTCCTCGTGCGCTCAAAAAACTTTCTTACCACATTGTCATATCCAAGTGGTGTCAATGTTCCTTCTTTGCCACGGTTATTGGCATTCACTTCTTCCACACAAATATCAATGAAAGTTCTAAGACCCACATTATCCCATTGTGCTTTCATCTATTTTTCATCATGTCAATACAAAATAATTGGAAGAATTAATATGTAGTACAAACAATATCTAGAATTGCTTTTATGGTAGCACATATAAGAAACACACCATGTCCGTATTTCTTCTATGCAACCAGAGGGCAACAATTGCGCTACTATTTGGCACAATCAATACATTCATATCAAAATTATTTCTGCCATATATAAGCAACACATTATAGCAAATCAAGATGAAAACATCATACTTCAGCAGTAGCTTACAACAAATCTAGATGAACTTTTTTGCAAAAGAATTCACAGGAGGAGCTGCTCACCTTGGTGGCTCATGGCCAGGAGGGGGGGAGGGGGAAAGGGGGTCGCCGTCCGCCGGAGTGGGGCGCCGTCTACCGGAGTGGAGCCTTAGCCAGACCGGGCAGGAGCTGCTGCTGGACACCCAGGGCGGAGGGGATGCAGTCGAGGGGTCCCACCCGTGAGAGCCGGAGATGGGCTCGTCGAGGACCGGGGGACCGGCGGCGGCGGCGATTAATGGGGGGAACCCTAGGCGGAGCGACAGAACAGAGGAGGTGTCGAGCGGGAGGGAGAGGATCGAGCACAGCCCGCCCGCCCGCTTTTTTTGCGTCGAGGACGGTTCTGTGTGGGACTGGGCGATGGAAATTTCGATGTAATAAAGATCAAACAACAGGGGCATGTTGCTATACCCTTTCATTTTTAAGTGGGAAGCTGCGGGAAGCCACCCGACCCCAGCTTTTTTCCATTGTGAAGGAGGAGAGGTAGATATAAGCTAAGTTGGCTTCTCTAAAACGAGTTCTTTTCAGCTTTTAGCTTATTTTGACAATAAGCTGTCAGAAGCTGCAAAAGACCTCGCCCTTCCTAAAGGCATCGCCGCGGAAGAAGTCGACATAGTCCCATGTGTTACATGATATCTTGAAATACCATTGCGTTTGTTATGTACTCCACTTGTTGATGCCTTTGTCATTGTTGCTTTGCATCAACTTAATAATGGTTGTGTGCATCAATTAATGTAGAGGCATGGGTTTCAACCTCCTTTTCGAGAAAAAAAAACTAATGGCAATAATGGTGACATGCAATTTCTGCTCATTAACGTGTGTACACACCTTGCAGGGGTAGTAAGTTAAATCGATGGTGCCATGTGTGCTTTCATGTTCCATTAAGATCTTTTGTGGATGTGTAGTCTTGCCTGATATTCGTTAATTGGCTAGGCTATTCTCTTCCTCCTGACTAGTAGAATGAAGACTATGGGAAATTCGTGAAAATGAATCATTAATATATATCACTAGTAGAAAACAGGGCATTGGTCCAGCCCATTAGCCCCGGTTCAATCTAGAACCGGGTCCAATGGGGGTACTGGACCCGGTTCGTGAGCCCAGGGGGCCGGCCGGGCCACGTGGGCCATTGGTCCCGGTTCGTCTGGACCTATTGGTCCCGGTTGGAGCTAAAAACCGGGACCAATGGCTCTTGCTCCTGGCCCACCACTATTGGTCCCGGTTGGTGTTATGAACCGGGACCAAAGGCACCCCTTTAGTCCCGGTTTGTAGCACCAACCGGGACCAATGAGTTGCCTATATATACCCCCTCACTCAACAGCAGAGCTCACTGCTCTGTTTTTTTTTCTGGCCGAGGGGGAGAGGGGTTAGTGGTGCTCTAGCTCACCTCCTATGCACACAACGTGTTCGGTGGAATGCCCGAGCCACACTAGTTAAGCTTTTCTCCTCTCGAAGCTCTATTTTCTCCGAGATTTGTCTAGGTTTAGCGGTCCGTCACGTCCCGTCCCCGTCTTCGCCGCCATCGATCGCCCCCGCCGATCTCGTCACCGGCACCACCGTGGTGAGCCTCTTGTTATGTCCATGCTTTTCTTACTTTTATTATTGCTTTAGATAGATATTTGTCTAATTTTCTTACGTTTATTATTGTTTGTTATTATATAGTGCGATGGCTTTGATATCCGCCCACGTGGGCCCTCGTCCGGTCTACGATTCGGATGTGGTATATTATCTTTAATTTATAACTATTTGTTTTAGTGTTTATGATAGTTATGCCGACCAACCTGACATGCATAGATGTTTTATTATGTCTAGGAGGTAGTTGAACCGGAAATTCCAACCGACCCTCTTGTGGAGAGGTTAAATTTAGTTGAAGAGGAAAACATTTCATTAAAGAAAAAATTGGAAAAAATGGAGGAGGAGAAGATGGAATTGGAGTTGCATGTTGCGGAAGTTATCGATGATCACAAGATCAAGATGGACCCTATTGTCGAGAGGTTAAATTTAGTTGAAGAAGAAAACAAATTCTTGAAGGAAAAAATAAATAAAATTGTGGACGAGAAGATGATATTGGAGTTGCATGTTGCGGATGTCGTCGATGATCACAAGATCAAGATGGATGCAATGCGGTTGAAGATTAAAAAGATTAGAAAATATGCCATTCATACCGAGGCTTGGTATCATTATGCCGTTGGATCAATTGTTACCTTGGTTGCGATTATGATAGCATTTGTTTTCGCGTTGAAATGTTTTACATAGTTTCGATGTGTATGGAGAGCTATATGTTGTTAGATGAGAACTATATATGTATGTACTTTGGTTTTAATGTGATGATGAACTTTTATCCATTTGGTCACTTAATTATCTATTTATGATGTTTTGTAATGGTTTTTGACACACTTAATTATATATAAATGCACGCAGATGAACCGGCAATGGATGTACGGTGACAGACACACCTCCGAGTACATTAAGGGCGTGCGTGAGTTTCTAAATGCGGCTGAGGCAAACAAGCAGAATGGTTTTATGTGTTGTCCATGCACTAAATGTGTGAATACGATGTCTTGCTCTAACCGGAAAATCCTTCACTCCCACCTGCTTTACAAGGGTTTCATGCCACACTATAATGTTTGGACGAGGCACGGAGAAATAGGGGTTATGATGGAAGACGGCGAAGAAGAAGAGTACGATGACAACTATGTGCCCTCTGAATACGGTGATGCTGCAATGGGGGGAGCTGGTGAAGATCAAGAGGAACCAGACGATGTGCCCAATGATGCTGCAACGGGTGAAGCTGCTGAAGATCAAGAGGAACCAAATGATGATCTTCGCCGGGTCATTGTCGATGCAAGGACACAATGCGAAAGTCAAAAGGAGAAGCTGAAGTTTGATCGCATGTTAGAGGATCACAAAAAAGGGTTGTACCCCAATTGCGAAGATGGCAACACAAAGCTCGGTACCGTACTGGAATTGCTGCAGTGGAAGGCAGAGAATGATGTGGCTGACAAAGGATTTGAGAAGCTACTGAAAATATTGAAGAAGAAGCTTCCGAAGGATAACGAATTGCCCGACAGTACATACGCAGCAAAGAAGGTCGTATACCCTCTAAGATTGGAGGTGCAGAAGATACATGCATGCCCTAATGACTGCATCCTCTACCGCGGTGCATACAAGGATCTGAACGCATGCCCGGTATGCGGTGCATTGCGGTATAAGATCAGACGAGATGACCCTGGTGATGTTGATGGCGAGCCCGCCAGGAAGAGGGTTCCTGCGAAGGTGATGTGGTATGCTCCTATAATACCACGGTTGAAACGTTTGTTTAGAAACAGAGAGCATGCCAAGTTGATGCGATGGCACAGTGAGGACCGTAAGAAAGACGGAAAGTTGAGAGCACCCGCTGACGGGTCGCAGTGGAGAAAAATCGAGAGAAAGTACTGGGAGGAGTTTGCAAAGGACCCAAGGAACGTATTGTTTGCTTTAAGCGCGGATGGCATTAATCCTTTCAGGGAGCAGAGCATCAATCACAGCACCTGGCCCGTGACTCTATGTATGTATAACCTTCCTCCTTGGATGTGCATGAAGCGGAAGTTCATTATGATGACAGTTCTCATCCAAGGCCCTAAGCAACCCGGCAACGACATTGATGTGTACCTAAGGCCATTAGTTGAAGAACTTTTACAGCTGTGGAATGGAAATGGTGTACGTGCGTGGGATGAGCACAAACAGGAGGAATTTGACCTAAAGGCGTTGCTGTTCGTTACCATCAACGATTGGCCCGCTCTCAGTAACCTTTCAGGACAGACAAACAAAGCATACCACGCATGCACGCACTGTTTAGATGACATTGAAAGTATATACCTGGACAAGTGCAGGAAGAATGTGTACCTGGGCCATCGTCGATTTCTTCCGACCAACCATCAATGTCGAAAGAAAGGCAAGCATTTCAAAGGCGAGGCAGATCACCGAAAGAAGCCCGCCATGCGTACCGGTGATCACGTACTTGCTATGGTCAATGATTTACACGTAATCTTTGGAAAGGGCCCCGGCGCACTAGCTGTTCCGAATGACGATGAGGGACACGCACCCATGTGGAAGAAGAAATCTATATTTTGGGACCTACCCTACTGGAAAGACCTAGAGGTCCGCTCTTCAATCGACATGATGCACGTGACAAAGAACCTTTGCGTGAACCTGCTAGGCTTCTTGGGCGTGTATGGAAAGACAAAAGATACAGCTGAGGCACGGGAGGACCCGCAACGTTTGCACGAAAAAGACGGCATCCCTCCGAAGCAGTATGAAGGTCCTGCCAGCTATGCTCTTACGAAAGAAGAGAAATAAATCTTCTTTGAATGCCTGCTCAGTATGAAGGTCCCGACTGGCTTCTCGTCGAATATAAAGGGAATAATAAATATGGCAGAGAAAAAGTTCCAGAACCTAAAGTCTCATGACTGCCATGTGATTATGACGCAACTGCTTCCGGTTGCATTGAGGGGGCTTCTACCGGAAAACGTCCGATTAGCCATTGTGAAGCTATGTGCATTCCTCAATGCAATCTCTCAGAAGGTGATCGATCCAGAAATCGTACCAAGGCTAAGGAGTGATGTGGCGCAATGTCTTGTCAGTTTCGAGCTTGTGTTCCCACCATCCTTATTCAATATCATGACACACGTCCTAGTTCATCTAGTCGACGAGATTGTCATTCTGGGGCCCGTATTTCTAAACAATATGTTCCCCTTTGAGAGGTTCATGGGAGTCCTAAAGAAATATGTCCGTAACCGCGCCAGGCCAGAAGGAAGCATCTCCATGGGCCATCAAACAGAGGATGTCATCGGGTTTTGTGTTGACTTCATTCCTGGCCTTAATAAGATAGGTCTCCCTAAATCGCGGTACGAGGGGAGACTGACTGGAAAAGGCACGCTTGGAAGGGACTCAATAATATGCAGGGACGGATATTCTTGGTCTCAAGCACACTACACAGTTCTACAGAACTCTACATTGGTGACCCCGTATGTCGATGAACACAAGAACAGTCTGCGCTCCAAACACCCGGAGCAGTGCGACGACTGGATTACACGTGAACACATCAGGACTTTCAGCAGTTGGTTGGAAACACGTCTCAGAGGTGACAACACTGTTTGTGATGAGTTGTACTTGTTGTCCAGGGGATCATCTTCGACTGTATTGATTTACAAAGGATACGAGATAAATGGGAATACATTTTACACGATTGTCCAAGATCAAAAGAGCACCAACCAAAACAGCGTTGCCCGCTTTGATGCAACAACCGAGAGGGGAAAGGACACATATTATGGTTACATAGTGGACATATGGGAACTTGACTACGGACATGATTTTAAGGTCCCTTTGTTTAAGTGCAAATGGGTCAATCTGTCAGGAGGCGGGGTACAGGTAGACCCACAGTACGGAATGACAACAGTGGATCTGAAAAATCTTGGATACACTGACGAACCGTTCGTCCTAGCCAATGATGTGGCACAGGTTATCTATGTGAAGGACATGTCTACCAGACCGAGAAAAAGAAAAGATAAGGAAGCGAATACATCATACGATGAGCCAAAGCGCCACATAGTTCTTTCAGGAAAAAGGGACATCCTGGGAGTGGAGGGCAAGACAGACATGTCTGAAGATTATGAAAAGTTTCATGAAATTCCTCCCTTCAAAGTCAAGGCTGACCCAAGCATCCTGATAAACGATGAAGATTATCCATGGTTACGGCGCAATAAGCAAATGACACAAGCGAAGAAAAAGTGAAGAGTTTTTTCCGCAACTATTATGATGATACCATGCCAACTTTGTAACAAACGAGTATGATACCATTGTCTGTTTGTACTATTCAAATTTCAATACTACTTGCACTAACAGAGAAAGTTTGTAATTGGTTTTACCAGAAAGAATTAAAAAAATAAAGAAAATAACAAAAGAAAATAAATAATGTAGAAAACAAAACAAAAAAACTTGAAAAAAAAAATAGCAACAATAAGTATTTTGTTGTAAGTATAAACAAAATAAAATAAATAAAGCAACAAAGAAAATAAATAAAGGAAGTAAAATAAATAAAGCAACTCTAAATACAGCAAAAAACAACTTAGAAATAAACAAAGAAAATAAAATAAATAAAGCAACTCTAAATACAGCAAAAAACAACTTAGAAATAAATAAAGCAAAAAAGGGAAAAAAATTGGGCGCTGCCTAGTGAGCCTGCAAGGCCTATAGCACAAAAATAGCAACAGTAAGTATTTTGTTGAAAGTAGAAACAAAACTAAAAAATAAAGCAACAAAGAAAAAAAAATGCCAACTACTGGGCCCACACGGCCTGAATACGACTAGAAACCCAACCATGGGCCAGGATTCAGGCCCGTAGAAAGCCCAGCAAGCCCACAGGCAAAGCAGTGTCAGTTTAGGCCCTTAGGCCTGCAGTTTAGAGGAGTTCGAGAGGAGAGAGTCAGCGGGGCTTATAAAATGATGCTGGCCTCTCTCAACTAGCGAGGTGGGACTAAACTTCCCACCGCACCGCAGCAAGGCCTTTCGGTTGCACCAACCGGGACTAAAGGGTGGCATTAGTCCCGGTTGGAAACCGGAACTAATACCCGCCTTTAGTCCCGGTTGCTGCCACCAACCGGGACTAAAGGCCCCTCCTTCCCGCCCTTTGGGCTGCTGAAAAGGGACCTTTAGTCCCGGTTGGTGGCAGCAACCGGGACTAAAGGGAGGTATTAGTCCCGGTTTCAGCCACCAACCGGGACTAATACAGCTCCTATATAACCAGGACTTGCGAAATTTTGGGCAGTTTCCTTCTTCCGCGCCCCCGACGCCTCCCTCTCCTTCCCCGCCCCCGTCGCCCCGTCGCCGTCGCCGTCGCCGTCGCCGTCGCCCCCGACGCCGCCTCGTCGCCGTCGCCCCGCCCCGCGACCCCGTTCCGCCCCGCCCCGCGCCGTCGCCGCGCCCCGGCCCGTCGCCGTCGCGCCGCGCGCCCCGCCCCGCCGCCGTCGCGCCGCCCCGCCCCGCCGCGCGATGTGCGGGCTCCCTTTTTTTTATGTTTATATAAAATTGCTGTATATATATATAGTTGCTGTGTATATATGTATATATATGTATTTTTTTTATGTTTATATAAATTGATGTATATATAGTTGCTGTATATATAGTTGTTGTATATATATGCATGTGTATATATAGTTGCTGTATATATATGCATGTGTATATATAGTTGCTGTATATATATGTATGTGTATATATTTTTTTTTTTCTTAGGAATTTGCTAAATATATATGTTAAATATATATGTATGTGTATATAAATATTTTTTTTCTTAGGAAGTTGTTGTATGTGTGTGTATGTGATGTATATATATGTGTATGTGGTTATATAGTTTTTGTTTATATATGCTAAATATATATAGAAAGTTTTATATATGCAAAAGTTACAAATTTAGAAAAAGAAGGATAGGAAAGAAGAAAATAAGAAAGAGGAAAGAAAAAAGAAGAGGAGAGGAAGAAGAGGAGAAATAAATAAGAAGAAGAAAAAAAAGAAAAAAAGAGGAGAAGAAGAAAGGAATAGAGGAGAAGAAGAGAAAAAATTTCTCTTCTTCTCCTCTATTCCTTTCTTCTTCTCCTTTTTTTTCTTTTTTTTTTCTTCGATCTTCTCCTCTAGCGGTTCCTTTTTTCTTCTTCTTCCTCTTTTTTTTATCGGATATGTCTATGTCGATATACACCCTCATGTCTATGTCGATATACACCCTCCCCGATAACTTCGACATTAGGGGGGGCCGGGGTCGAGGGTCGTCGAGGGACCAAGGGACCGGTCGAGAGATCGCCGAGGGGCCGAGGGTCGTCGAGGGGTCGAGAGGCCGGAGGTCGAGGGGTCGAGAGGTTGCCTAGCAGTCGGGGGTCTAGGGTTGTGGATCGCCGAGCAGTCGGGGGTCAAAGTATTGAACAATTCCATGACTTCATCATTTGCCAGAAGTAACTGGGGCATTTTGGTACAAAGTTATGCAAAGTTATTATGGAACGGAGTTCCTGATAGAATAATCCGTCTTTTGTTACGAATTATCCTATCTGGGACTCCGTTCCAAAATAACTTTGGAGAGCTTCGTACCATCATGCTACTGTTACTTTCGCCTAATGATGAAGTATTGGTTTTGTTGAATCCTTTGACACTCGACAAAATGTGACATGAGGGGGTCTAGGGTTGTGGATCGCCGAGCAGTCGGGGGTCGAGGGGTCGAGAGAGGTTGCCTAGCTAGTGTCAAAGTATTGAAGAATTCCATGACTTCATCATTTGCCAGAAGTAACCGGGGCATGTTGGTA
>LR738713.1:715188374-715245313 GCA_902687465.1 Secale cereale | reverse complement strand
GGGGGGTTGTGGGTGTTGTATGGTTAATTTAGGGGTTTCATATATTGTGTTAGCTAGCTAATAGAGAGAAGTGTCATCTCTTATCTCCGTGCATGCTCAAATAACAATGCATCATCATAATTAATAATAAATCATCATCGTCGTTGTCATAATAAAAAAGTCATACCCAGCATCATCGTCATCTCACAGCTTCTACTCGTTGTCATAATAACAAGTCCCGCTCATCATCATCATCATAGTCATCTAACAACTTCTTAGCACATGATCATAAGTAGCCAGACTTAATTAAGTACACCCTCTCTAAGGTGAAATAGCATAAAATAAGATAGGCCCTGACTCTCCATTATGGAGAATGCAGATTATCATGTCTCCCATTCTTGGCTTTTGCACAATGTCACTTCCATGTAGCTCCCTACGACTGACCATACATTTCTTCCAATCTTTGATTGGCAAGTCTTCATTGGATTTAGAAATCCTGTATGGACAATTATGTGTAGGATGATGACCTGACGAGTACGGTAATAAGCTCATAACATTGAGGTGACCTTTCTGAAACATCAGATGAGGCACACAATCCGAGGGGATTTTCTGTTGAAAAACATAGTAATAACTTCATAGTTAGTGTAAGTGCATCTAGTGCCACCCCTAGTTAGTTTTGGAGTACTGACGACAAACCTAGTTGAGGGACTAATGTGTTTGTGAGAATTGCAGGATAACACAGGTAGTAGTCCCTCATTGATTCGGTTTACCTACCGGAGATGGCCCCTAAAAATGTATGAACACATTGACATTAGTGGTGGTATATGAAGATAATCATATTGAAAACTATGACAAGAGAAGACATTGTGTGAAGACTATGGAGAACGAAGACTTAGATGTTTCGTTGTTTCCTTTTCTTCTTTGTTGAGTCGTAGGAACCACCGTACTGTTAAGTGGGGTCCAAGTGATCTAAGTCAGAGTGACTGAAGTGATGCTCAACCAAATCCTATGTCTTCGAGCAAAGACTATGAGAGCAAATCTTATCCAGAGTTGGATGAGTCAGCCTTACTTGTAGCCCAAGTAAAGTTGTCGTGTGAGTGATTGAAATCTGACCGTTGGAACACGTGTCAGTTCCTTAGTGACCCAGGGTCACTTCGGACAAATCAGGTCGGGTTGCCTAGTGGCTATAAATAGCCCACCCCCTACACCATAAATTGAAGGCTGCTCAGAGTTATTGCATGACTTTTGTCGTTTGAGAGCAACCCACCTCCGAAGCATTTGAGAGAGAAATTCTTGCGAGGACAAAGCCCAAACACCCAGAGCCAAAGAGTGTTAGGCATCACTGAAGTCTTTCTGTCTGTGTGACCTGAAGACTTATTACACTTGAGGACTATGTTTCCTCCAGCCGGTTAGGCGTCGTGTTCTGAGCATCCAAGAGTCATTGTGGATCGTCGGTGAACGAAGTCTGTGAAGGTTTGGAAGTCTACCTTGAAGACTTACCAGAGTGATTGGGCGAGGACTAGGTGTCCTTAGCTCAAGGGGAATAAGGTGAAGACGCGGTCTTCTGAGTTAAATCTCAGCCTCCCTAACCAGACGTACAATTGCCACAGCAACTGGAACTGGTCTAACAAATCACTGTCCTCCCCGAGCTACTGGTTCTATCCTTTTCTTCCCTTTACTCACTGATCTATGTTGTGAAGTCATTGCATGCTTGCCCTATTTGATTGACTTCACTGAGTATCTACTTGTTGTGATTGGCTTCATTCCTTCTTCCATCATGATCCCTACTACCTATCTGCTATTAGTCTTCGTGCTTTCACTTCTTTGAATACATGACTATGGCTAGTCTAGTGTAGTCTACTTTCCGCTTCATACTAATAGGATTGAGTTTATCTTTTGTCTTCAAAACTACCATGTTTTGAAGCATTTCATAAAAATCGCCTATTCACCCCCCCTCTAGTCGATATACTGCACTTTCAATTGGTATCAGAGCAAGGTACTCCCTTGTTCTGTGTGATTCGGTTTAACCACCTGGAGTTTGAGCTATGTCGACTGCAGGGATAATCAAAGTCTCCGCTGCGTGCCCCGTCTTCGATGGCACCGAATATCCCTACTGGAAGAACAAGATGCGCATGCACCTTGAAGCCATTGACGTGGACCTCTGGTTTGTCGTCAAGAATGGCGTTCCCAAGACTGGTGAAGGTATCACCCCTGCTGATGTCAAGAGGCTCGTTCAACTGGATTCAACGGCCAAGAACATCATCTGTGGTCATCTGACCAAAGGACAGTATGGTCGTGTAAGTGCTCTGTACACATCAAAGGAAGTCTTGGACTGGCTCTCAAAAGTCAACGAAGGTGTTTCTACCCAGAGAGATCAAAGGATCAGCGTCCTTTGCAATCTCTTCAATCGCTTCAAGAGACATGACAATGAGAATGTCCAGCACACATTCGATCGTCTCACTGACATCACAAATGAGCTTCAAGCGCTTGGCGCCACTGAGATCACCAAGCATGAAATCGTCAAGACTCTTCTGAGATCACTCGACAACTCATTTGACATCCTTGCCCTGAGGATTCAAAAACGCCCTGACTTCAAGACTCTCGATCCGTCTGATATACTTGAGAGGCTCAACACACATGAGTTCCAGCTATCTGAGAAACGTGACATCTATGGTCCCAACTATGGCCGATCTCGCGCCTTAAAGGCAAAAGCTGTTTCTTCATCTGATGAAGAATCTGACTGCAGTTCTGATGATCCTGAAGACATTGGAAAGGAGCTTGCCGTGCTTGTGAAGAAGTTCTAGAAATTCACTAGGAAGAAAGGCTTCAGAAAGTCTTCAAGATCCAGCTCAAGAAATGATGAAGCTTCTACCCATGACTATAAGAAGAGAACATGTCATAAGTGTAAGAAACCTGGTCACTACATCTCTGAGGGTCCTCAGTGGGACAATGAGAAGAAGAAGAAGAAGAAGAAGAAGAAGAAGAGCAAGGAATATGATTCTAATGACAAGAAAAAGAAGAAATACTCAAAGTCTTCTTCTAAGTCTTCATCAAAGTATTCATCACACAAGAAGAATTCATCCGGCAAGGCTCGTGCGTTTGTTGGCAAGGAGATGGATTCTGAGGAAGAGTCTGCTTCTGAAGAGGCGGAGGTGGAGTCGGAGGAGGAGTCTGATTCTGGTGCTGCGAGTCTGGCTCTAGCCACTGCCTATGTGGCCAAGTCCATCTTCAACACTGAAGACAATGGCCCCGTCCCCAACATTGATGATGAGGACGACGACTCTGCTCCCACCTATTGCTTCATGGCACGCGGTGCCAAGGTAAAATCACGCGATGCTTACTTTCAAACATCCAGTGAAGATGACTCTGATTGTGAATCAAAACCTAGCTACAAAACACTTGCTAAAATTGCCACTGAACAGCAGAAAGCCATGGAACATATTCAAAAACTGTTAGACAAAAGCGATGACCTGTTGGACGCGGAAATGACCCGTTCTCAGTCCTTAATTGAAGACATAAAAAATCTTCATGTTAAGTACAAGGAACTTGAAGGTCTTTATGAATCGCTCTCAAAAACTCATGAAAAGCTTTCCCACGATTACATTCAAAGGAAACGAGAACTTGAGAAATTGAAAGCGGCTCATGAAGATCTTCAAAAAGAAAATGAGTCACTCCGCGCACACCTGATCAGCTCCACTCATGAAGAGTTTGAACCACCATGTCTAAAATGCATTGAGCATGATAATGCTACATCTGTTGCTGAATGTTCTACTGATGCCACTGTTGCAATGTCTTCAACTACTGATGTAGTGACTAACCCCTCTGATGAGGATACCACTACTATTGCTGATGAAAATGCTAGGTTGAAGACTTTGCTTGAAACATGGATGTACAAAAGCCTCAAAGGGCATCAGACTCTATGTGATGTCCTCAAAAAGCAGATACTGAACGGAAACCCTAGGAAAGAGGGTGTTGGGTTTGACAGGAAAATGAATGTTGATGGTTCATACTGGAAGCCTGAGCAGTGTCCCAAAACCACATGGTTTGCTGCAAAGGAACCTTCAGTGGATCCATCTACCCTATCTGGCTTCACTTGTGCTAATCCTGTTATCATTGATGAATCTTTTGATGGAAACTATAAACTGTGTAAGAATCAAAAGGGTGAAGTGTTTGCCAGGTATATTGGTACTAACTGCAGGAACGGGCCACCTATGAAGAAAATCTGGGTACCCAAAGGTTGTCTTGAGAAACTTCCAACAAATGTTATCATGACACCTCCTGGGAAGAAGACAAACCCCAGACCAAAGGCTTCATATGGTCCTAAGGCTTCATACAGACAAAGGACTCACCTGAGTCACCCTAACGCGGATGTTTTGCAGGGAAACCATACTCAGACTCATGAATATGAGCGTGTTTCTTCAAACTGCTATGTTCATAAAACAAAGAATTTTTCTGCCTATACCTATGAGTATTATTCTCCTCCTGCAAGACTATTTGCTAGGGCTCCAAAGCCAAAATTCTCAGATGCTGCTCTTAGACTCATTGCTTCTAAGCCACCCCTGAAAATGTGGGTGGTTAAGAAGAACTAACTTTCTCTTGCAGGGAAAGGTCTCTAGCCGAAAATCAAAAGCTTCTAATGCTATTGCTAGGGACCTAAAACACTTGTAGGGCACAAGATCAAATGCCCAAATGACTTACTGCTCGTGAATCACTTGCTAAACATCTTATCAGCCCTAACCCTCGTCTGAGCTTTCATAATCCACTTATATGTCAAATGTTTATGCTTCATAATGGCTTGTGGTGAAGCCTATCCTCCTAACTGCATTGTAGGGAGTGACACCAAAGTTTTCAGAATGGATTACGGATAGCGGATGCACAAATCATATGACTGGTGATCGGAATCTTCTCATGGACTCAACCTTGCGTCCATCTAACAAGAGTCACATCACATTTGCTGATACTTGTAAAAGCAAAGTGTTGGGTCTAGGTAGAGTTACAATCTCAAGAGATCAGCACATGGATAAAGTCATGCTTGTTGAATCTCTTGGCTTCAACTTAATGTCTGTCTTAATGCTTTGTGACTTAAACATGATTGTGATCTTTGGCAAATTTCGTTGCCTTGTACTAATGGAATCTGACAAGTCTTTAGTATTTGAAGGATACAGAAAAGGTGATCTGTATATGGTAGATTTCTCAGCTGGACCACAGATGGCCGTATGTCTTCTAGCAAAAGCTTTAGAGTGCTGGCTCTGGCATCGGAGGCTAGGACATGGTGGCATGAGAAACTTGCACACTCTTGCAAAAAGGAAGCATGTCATAGGCATCGAGGAAGTCAAGTTCAAGAAAGATCATCTATGTGGTGCATGTGAAGCTGGGAAGATGACCAGAGCCAAGCACCCCTCGAAGACAATCATGACCACATCCAAACCCTTCGAGCTGCTTCACATGGACTTATTTGGCCCTACTCACTACTCCACATTCTCTACCACAGCATGTCTCTATGGTTTCGTCATTGTTGATGATTATTCAAGATACACATGGGTGCACATAATACTCTACAAGACTAAAGTACAAGATGTCTTCAGACGGTTCGCCAATCGTGCCATGAACAACTCTGGCGTCAAGATCAAGCATATCAGAAGTGACAATGGCACTGAGTTCAAGAACACTGGCCTTGATCTTTATCTGGATGAAATGGGAATCACTCATGAATTCTCAGCCCCGTATACACCTAAGCAAAATGGGATCGTTGAGCGCAAGAACAGAACTCTAACTGAGATGGCTCGAACGATGCTCGATGAATACAAGACACCAAGAAGGTTCTGGCCCGAACCTATTGATACTGCATGCCATATCATCAACCGTGTTTATCTTCACAAGCTTCTGAAGAAAACATCCTATGAACTCCTCACTGGAAAGAAGCCTAACGTAAGTTACTTCAGATTATTTGGAGCTAAGTGCTGGATCAAGGATCCTCATCACAAGTCAAAATTTGCACCCAAAGCACATGAAGGCTTCATGCTCGGATATGGAAAGGACTCACACTCCTACAGAGTCTTCAACATCTTTCTCTATAAAACTATTGAAACCGTGGATGTGCAGTTTGATGAGACAAATGGTTCACAAAGAGAGACCCTACCAACTGCGCTAGATGAAGCTTCACCAAATGAATCTATCAAGCTAATGGGAACCGGTGAGATCATGCCTTCTGAAGCACAACCTGACGAAGAACTCACCATCTCTGCTCCAAATCAACCTGACGACAATGCTCAGCCTGAAGACAACACTCCTGACGATGACAATGTACAGCAAGAGCAAAATCTTCGTCCAGCTCATCCTCGTGTTGCAAATGAAGTACAAGTTGAGAAGATAATTGATAGCATAAATGCTCCTGGTCCACTTACTCGCTCAAGGGAAACACAGCTTGCAAATTTCTGTGGGCACTTTGCTTTTGTCTCAATATATGAACCGAAGAAAGTTGCTGAAGCTTTTATGGAACCCGAATGGATTCAAGCAATGCAAGAAGAGCTTCAACAGTTTGAGCTGAACAATGTGTGGGAACTTGTCAAGCGTCCTGATCCTCGCAAGCACAACATAATAGGCACAAAATGGATCTATCGCAACAAGCAAGATGAGCATGGTCAAGTGGTCAGAAACAAAGCTCATCTCGTTGCTCAAGGATACACTCAAGTCGAAGGGATTGACTTCGATGAAACATTTGCTCCTGTGGCGAGACTTGAAGCTATTCGTATACTGCTTGCCTATGCAAATCATCACAACATACTTCTATATCGAATGGATGTAAAGAGTGCCTTTCTCAATGGAAGGATTGAAGAAGAAGTGTATGTTGCACAACCACCTGGCTTTGAAGATCCAAAACGTCCTGATATGGTATACAAACTCAACAAGGCATTGTATGGCCTCAAACAAGCGCCTCGTGCTTGGTATGACACACTCAAAGACTTCCTGAAGAGCAAAGGCTTCAAACCTGGATCCCTAGATCCCACACTCTTCACAAAGACATATGATGATGAACTATTTGTCTGCCAAATCTATGTGGACGACATTATCTTCGGCTGCACGGACAAAAAATACAGTGATGAGTTTGGTCACATGATGCAAGAGCAATATCAAATGTCCATGATGGGTGAGCTTAAGTTCTTCCTTGGTCTTCAAATTCGTCAGCAAAGCAACGACATCTTCATATCTCAAGAGAAGTACCTTAAAGATTGCCTGAAAAAGTTTGGAATGCAAGACTGCAAAGGGTACTCGACGCCAATGCCTGCTAAACACCATCTGGGTCCCGACGCCAATGGTAAAGAGTTTGATCAACAGGTATACCACTCCATGATTGGTTATTTACTTTATTTATGTGCATCTAGGCCAGATATTATGCTTAGTGTTTGCATGTGTGCTCGATATCAAGCGACACCAAGGGAGTCGCATCATTTAGCTGTGAAGCGAATACTTCCATATTTGGCTTACACCCCAACACTAGGATTATGGTTTCCAAAGGGATCAGAGTTTGATCTAGTTGGATTCTCAGATGCTGATTATGCTGGTGACAAAGTTGATCGCAAGTCTACATCAGGCACATGTCACTTTCTGGGACGATCACTTGTCTGTTGGTCTTCAAAGAAGCAGAACTGTGTATCACTCTCGACTGCTGAATCTGAATACATTGCTGTTGGATCTTGCTGCGCTTAGCTTCTCTGGATGAAGCAAATGCTCAAGGACTATGGCGTTCATCTGAAGCATGTGCCACTCTACTATAATAATGAAAGCGCTATCAAGATTGCCAACAATCCAGTTCAACACTCGAAGACAAAGCACATTGAAATTCGTCATCACTTTCTCAAAGATCATGTCATGAAGGAAGATATTGATATCATACACGTCAACACTGAAGAGCAAATCGCAGATATCTTCACAAAGCCCTTGGATGAGAAAAGGTTTTGCAAGTTGCGGTGTGAGCTAAATATCTTAGAATCCTCAAATGTCCTGTAATCAGGCACACATCCTAACACTTATGCATATTGATGACTTAGGTTGTGTTTGGTTCGGCTTCAGCTTCCAACTTCTGGGTTGAAAAGCCATAAGCTGAACCAAAGGGGTAAATTTACAAAGCAGCTTTTGAGAATCTGCAGCTTCTTTGTAGTGTAAATTTTGAAGCTGAAATATCCTAACTTTTCAGCTTCTCAGCTTCTCAGCTTCTAAACCAACCATTTTTGCCTGTCCCCTAAAACCAAGTAGTATTTACCCATCAATGCCACCATTGTTTCACAGCCGTTTCAGCCAAACATCCGTTTCAACCAAATAGCTTCCAGCTTTTTCACAGCAGCTTTTCCACAACAGCTTTTCCAGAATCTGCAGCTCAACCAAACACAGCCTTAGATGTGCAACACACGAAGTAAAGTATATCTTCAATCAATGAAGACTTACATTCTAAGTGTGAAAACATTAACATGGAATTTGACTTTGGAGCGCCACGATAATTGTGCGCCGTGTCTGGGTCTAATACTTCCTATATGGTGGGTAACGCCACCATCAAATTCTTGTTTGGAGTGTTTCTCGTGGCATTACATTTGCAAAGTCTTCGCACTTGGTTTATCTTCGTATAGGACATATATATATATATATATATATATATATATATATATATATATATATATATATATATATATATATATATATATATAGATTGAGAGAGAGAGAGAGAGAGTTGTGTTCTGTCCTCTACAACATTCACTTATAGCTATGTCTTCGTATTTGAATCTTTTGAACTAAGTGAATGTGATCGGACCCTAACCTCTCTATGCTTTCTCATCTCACACTCTGTCTGTCCAAATCATATGCATTCTGTTGAATCTGTCGAATATCTTCTCTGCATCCTTGTCAGCAGAAGATACGGAGACAAACTTTAAATTTGATTTTAATGCTCCATCCTTTATGCCTAAAACCCGGAAAAGCCGGAACGACCACTCCGACAGTCGTGGTGTACGTGGGATCGTGGGACAACTCCCAATGCATTACATGACTGCCACAAGTCCCTCGTATGTGAACCGTCAGGGGCACCTGCGTAATTGCGCTGCGCCGTCTCCCATGCTTATAAATGCAAGTCCCATCACGGTCAAAAGTTCTTCTACCACCTCTCCACCTCGACCAACCCTAGCGCCTCTGCTAGCTCTCGACGACGCCGGCGACGAAGCGCTTCGCTGCCGCAACCTCGTCGACGCCGTCCTCACGCCGGCCGCAGACATCTTCTACTCCGCCGTCGCCGTAGCTGTCATCCGTCGCCAAGTTAGGGCACGGAAGATCGAACTGCTGGGCATCCAACTCCTCTCCGTCTAAGCAGTTCATCGTGTGGTAAATAAAACTTGGCTTTTACCATCTTCTTGATCCATAGGGATTCATCACTTTTACCACAAGAGGTTTTTGCCTACACAAATATATAGATCAATCCTGTATGCATCTCATATCTTGCCTAGTACATTCACATATGCTTCAAACATAGTTAGATTCCTCACTTGTACCTATTCGTGGATTCGTACAAATCTGGAACCAACTCTCATCATATGAGTGAATGTCTTCGCGCTATGAGGTCAAAGTCTTCAAAACTGTTTTATCTTCAAAAACTTCTGACAATGCATATGACCTCTTCCCCTTCCCTCGCATCTCTAATGCTGTCACAGGTACATGTCCGTGGGAGAATCGCTTGGTTCTCATAGTCTGCATTCATTTGCAGAATTCTTGCAGCGTCACATTCACTCCGCTGAAGACAGTTCCTGTCTGACCAGCAGACCGAAGCATTTGCCAGTTTTGAAGCCATTCAGTATGGCAACTGACAAGACAGTTAGAAAGGGTGGCAGACAGCGCCGTGGAAACACCTCCATAGATTTGCCTCCTGATCTCATTGAAATGTACAAGACTGATCCAGAGGAGGATTATAATCAGAGGAAGACACGAATCCAATGGTTTCGAAGATATTGGGCTGAATAGTGGTTCAAGTACAGGTTCATGACCCAAGAGTATGCTGAAAAGAACGCCATGAAGCATCCTGGGGAGATATCACCTATAAAAATCTACCCCCCAAGACTCGTGCTGAAGCCATTGCTCAAGGCTTCTACCCTTGCATGGTCAGAGGGCCACAACCTACTGATGCTGATCCGAGTTCTTTGCTCTGGTGTCGCGACGACAATCTGTTCAAGTGAAATCTTCAATATGCCAAGAGCTCAGCCAAAGAGAACAAGAAGCATTGGGGATTAGACTTCAATCCTGGCCCCTCTGCGCCCCGCGCTGATGGCTCGCGCAAAGCTGAACCAAACCTGGTCGGGCCCTTCTACAACTTAGAAGGCCTCATCAGTCACATCAGGGTTCAAGGGGCAGATGTGGATCAACCTGCAGATGAAGATGATTCTGAAGAAGCGCCCGCAACCCCGAAGCCCAGGAAGAAGAAATCCAAGGCTTCGAAGACAACTCCACCAATTGCTTCAAGAGTGAAGCCTTTGGCCACTGCTCCGCCAGCACCAAGTGTGCAATCTGAGGAACACTCTCGCATCTCCAAGAGCAGACAGTTGAGGAAGAAGCCATCACACAACCCCAGTCCAGCTCTCACTCCTGACGCTGTTCCGAAGACTGCCAATGAAGCCCTTGATCTCTCGAGCGATAAGGATCTTGGTGACGATGCTCTGGAGCAACTGATCAAGAGCAAGCAAGATGCTGAAATCTTCAATGATTTGCCGCTCTTTGATGTGGAAGTGCTCAATAATTTCATTGATGAATGGTTTGACACCCCCAACCTCAGCTTCGACGATCTTCAACTTCCAGTTGGCCTCAGCGTCTCCTTCCATGGCGCCATTGCTTCTGAGCTAGCTCTGGCTCGGCGAATTGTTGAGCTGAAGCAAAAGATCGATTATGAAAAGGCTCAGTTCAAGAAGCATATGGACAAGCTCAGCGTTCAAGAGATTCAAAACTTCAAAGTTATGATGCATGAGCTCAAGGAAGCCTTTCGCCAGAGGCGTGATGAAGCCAAAGGTTCTCGTGAGCGGATCAAGGACTTGGCTACCAAATGTGTTCAAGCTTTCAATGAAGCTAAAAAGCGCAAGGCCCTTGGGCGTCCTGGCATTGACCCAAGGATGGCTGCCAAGAAGAAGAAGAAGCAACATGTGCCCGAAGCTTAAGAATCAAGGCAGGAAATGCCTAGCATAGTCTTCCCTGCCAGCATGACCGGCACGAAGCCTAAGGCCACTCCAACTGCTTCGAAACTTAAGAAGACAAAGGTGGCTAAAGCAAGAGCTCGCAAGCACAAGCAAACTACTAATGAAGCTCCACCCACCAAGAAGCACAAGACAAAGAAGGATAGGGCTGCTTCCAAAGAGCCTATCTTTGTCGAGCCCATCTCAGTTGCTCGCCCTGCATCTGCCCACAGAGAACGTCGCATGACAGGCTAAAGACATTCCAGCTACTGACCCCACCGCAGCTGAAGACATTGGTCCTCATGACAATGTTCAAGATGATGAAGTCCTTCCTCAGATCGAGTACAACGTTGAATCTTCGCCTGTTCTTACGAACAACGAACGCATCAGCATTGGTCGTCCATTGACGCCAATTGCACAGGATGACTCATGGGCTGATCACCCACAGGATACACCAGTCACATCTCAGCCAACTCAAGACACAAGTTCGGTGCTTGAAGATGAAGACTTTGAGGCCCAACAACCTCCATCCCCTCAGGCGTCACTAGCTTTTCGCAGGCTTCGCAAAGGACCAAGGCCTCAAGTCGTCGCCCCAAGTGTTCCAGAAGGAGTAGAGCAACCATCTGCACCTGACGCTGCTCCTACTATGAACCCCTCAGAATCCGAAGCCAAAGCGGCTGAAGATATTCCGGCTGCATCAGCCGAAGAAGAACCACCCCAAGGAGAAGAACAACCCCAAGCGGAAGATGAACGTACTGCCACACCCCCTGTTCTCGAGGAGAACGTGTCCGACCCTCCAGCTCCTAAAGTGGAGGTTACAAACACAGAGGATGCCACCACCAACACTGAAGCCAATGACGTGGTCATGGCTGAAGCTAATGTGGCACCTGAAGACATAGTGGTGCCTGAAGTGATGGCGCCTGAAGACAGTGCTGCACCTGAAGCAAATCTGCAGCCTGAAGCTAATGCCTCTGCTCCTGTTTCGCCTCCTAGGCCCCATACAATTGAGCAAGCATACAACCAAGATGATGAGCTCGTCACTGTCCGGTGGCCCATTCTGACTCCACCACCCACTACTGGACCGCATGCTTCCGGTCCTTAGTTTGATCATCATGTTGAGCACATGCCTCAAGTTCAGAAGCCTAAGCCAAGACTGCCAAGGTTTCCAGGTATTGCTACCTCTCAAGGGTCATTCAATGCCAATAGCTTCACTGCGCACAACACCTTCTTTGACAGCGCCAAGAACCCATATTCCAAGCCAAGAATATCATCAGATAGGTTCTGGAGCCATCAACAGTGCAGTTATTACTCAAGAGTACTCTATGATCAAGGGCTCATTTTCCCTCATATGCGTCTTGATACTGAAGCTATTGCTGGTCTGCCCTGTCTGGAGGAAGCCCTTGATTGCTTCCGTGATGTTGGTCTGCTAAATTTTGTAACTGACAAGGAGCATTGGAATGAAGAGCTGCTTCTGCAATTCTATGCAACCCTCCACATTCGAGGCTACAGCAGGGATCCGAAGACATGGGTCCTTGAGTGGATGACAGGAAATGTCCATCATGAAGCCAAAGCCTTTGATCTCACTGAGCTTACTGGCCTGCCCACTCCAGGAGATCTGTATGAACCTGGCTGTCAATTGCACAACGAAGCCTTGTAGAGCATCTTTCAGAAGCGCAAGCCCAACATGAGCCAAATGCTAAGCATGATGAAGCCTCTGCCAAGTGATGCTAAATATCCTAAGGAATTCTTTGTTGAAGACCTAGAGTACCTGTCACGCACCATCTATCATATCATCCGGCGTACTCTATGGCCCGTCAAAGGACATTCTTCATCAGCCAAGCTTGAAGGCACCATGAAGACTTTGGTCTTCTATATCTTCAATGGCATCAGCTTCAATGCTCAAGATTTCTTCATTAGGCAATTGGCTATGTCTGGATCTGATTTGTTTGGACTGAAATTCTATGCCCCATGGATTATGCGCCTCATCAAGCTGCATTCAGCTATCACCTATCAGCCCTCTCCTCGCAACCATCATATATTCCTGCCTGAGGTTGATATGTCTGTTGAAGCTATATATCAAGAGCCTGTCAAAGAGCCTGTTAATCTTCACAATGCTAATCACCAGAGCTTCACTCAACAGATTGAAGGAGTTCCAGCAGTCTCTCGCATTTATCCTCTGGCTAGCCGTACTCGTCTACCTCGACACACTGAAACCGAAGCTACTAAGAGCACCATCGCCCAAAGGCCTCAGAAGCGATCTCGTGTTCTCAATAACTGAGAGCTTCTAGTTGCCCTTCATCAGAAATAGGATAAGCATCACTACTGGCTAAAGCGTCAGATGCAAACCCTCTTGGTGGATGTAAATCGCATTCGCAATCTTGCCACCAAGAATGCCTTTGTTGCTCATGAAACCTGTCGGAGGTCTTGGAAGAGTTTGACCCTGCTGAGTGCTGAAGCGGATCTTCAAGACGATGGCTTCACACAGAGATTCAAGTTTGACAACACTCCTCCAAGGAATGCTGTTACGCGTCGAATTCCGTCTCTTGAAGATTCTGAATACTCCTCCTTCGCTGCAACAATTGATGCCAGGGTGATCGATGATCAAGATGATGCTACCTCACCTCCTCCTACTTCAGCGCGCATCGACACTGCACCAACTACTTCCGCACCGCCAAACACCAACGTCGACCCTGCATCCTCTCCTTCTCCAACTAGGAACGAGTAGAGGCTCTATGTCTTCAAACCTTTTTGGTCCTTACTGACAAAAGGGGGAGAAGAATATGAGTTGATAGTCTTCAAGCGGGTCCATATGGGCGGGTGCTTTATATTTTGCCTAGTGTTTACAACTCTCGTTTTTGCTACATTTGGTTCTTTGAGTTGTAACACTTAAACTGATGGTCGTCTGCTACGTTTTTATGCTACTCTGTAATGCGATGATAAATTCCGCATCTGCTACCTTATATTCCGCACTTAGTCATTATTGCAGACGTCCATTTCTCATTATGCATGTCATTATCTTCGACATATCCATTGTGCATGATGAATTGTCTTCATAAGTTGAAGATGATCTCCACAAGTACAACCTGCCATGTGCATTTGCATTCAAAGGCAAATCAACTATATGCACATCTTTAGGGGGAGCCTTTTGCTAATTATGAGGAAAATACCTTTACCCTTTACAATTTCACATATCTTTATCCCCGTTGAAAACTTCAACCAGTTTGTCATCAATCACCAAAAAGGGGGAGATTGTAAGTGCATCTAGTGCCACCCCTAGTTGGTTTTGGAGTATTGACGACAAACCTGGTTGAGGGACTAATGTGTTTGTGAGAATTGCAGGATAACACAGGTAGTAGTCCCTCATTGATTCGGTTTACCTACCGGAGATGAACCCTAAAAATGTATGAAGACATTGAAATAAGTGGTGGTATATGAAGATAATCATATTGAAGAGTATGACAAGAGAAGACATTGTGTGAAGACTATGGAGAACGAAGACTTAGATGTTTTGTTGTTTCCTTTTCTTCTTTGTTGAGTCGTAGGAACCACCGTACTGTTAATAGGGTCCAAGTGATCTAAGTCAGAGTGACTGAAGTGATGCTCAACCAAATCCTATGTCTTCGAGTGAAGACTATGAGAGCAAATCTTATCCAGAGTTGGATGAGTCAGCCTTACTTGTAGCCCAAGTTAAATTGCCGTGTGAGTGTTTGAAATCTGACCGTTGGAACACGTGTCAGTTCCTTAGTGACCCAGGGTCACTTCGGACAAATCAGGTCGGGTTGCCCAGTGGCTATAAATAGCCCACCCCATACACCATAAATTGAAGGCTGCTCAGAGTTATTGCACGACTTTTGTCGTTTGAGAGCAACCCACCTCCGAAGCATTTGAGAGAGAAATCCTTGCGAGGACAAATCCCAAACACCCAGAGCCAAAGAGTGTTAGGCATCATTGAAGTCTTTCTGTTTGTGTGACCTGAAAACTTATTACACTTGAGGACTGTGTTTCCTCCAGCCGGTTAGGCGTCGCGTTCTGAGCATCCAAGAGTCATTGTGGATCGCCGGTGAACGAAGTCTGTGAAGGTTTGGAAGTCTACCTTGAAGACTTGCCAGAGTGATTGGGCAAGGACTAGGTGTCCTTAGCTCAAGGGGAATAAGGTGAAGACACGGTCTTCTGAGTTAAATCTGAGCCTCCCTAACCAGACGTACAGTTGTCACAGCAACAGGAACTGGTCTAACAAATCACTGTCCTCCCCGAGCTACTGGTTCTATCTTTTCCTTCCCTTTACTCACTGATCTATGTTGTGAAGTCATTGCATGCTTGCCCTATCTGATTGACTTCACTTAGTATCTACTTGTTGTGATTGGCTTCATTCCTTCTTCCATCATGATCCCTACTGGCTAGCTGCTATTAGTCTTCGTGCTTTCACTTCTTTGAATACATGACTATGGCTAGTCTAGTGTAGTCTACTTTCTGCTGCATACTAATAGTATTGAGTTTATCTTTTGTCTTCAAAACTACCATGTTTTGAAGCATTTCATAAAAATCGCCTATTCACCCCCCCTCTAGTCGATATACCGCACTTTCAGTTAGTACTGTAGTTTAGTTTTAGAAAAATTTATGCAAAAGATGATCGGCCACAAATCTTACCATGACATCTCCATGGATATTACCGTAGTTCAACACATGCACTAGTGGCACGTATTGACCATAATGTGCGGGAGTTTTAGCATAGGTATTGTAACGCTCAAAATAAGAAAGTAACGAGACAAGAGGATTTTTCTTCTGACAAGTTAATTCTGCACCATCAGTGTAGTGGGTTCTGTCTACCATCTTCCGTACATTTCTTGAAGAATGGAAATAAGTTGTTAATGGAAATAAGCTGTCAATTATTTTGAAAGACTCAACATAAATTACTTAATAAATATGTTTGAGAAACTCACATAGAGGTAGAACTGGAAGCGTATCAACAAGGACCCACATGCCATCGTCATCATCACCAAGGTCAAAGGTGACATACATACCCTCCTGAAAATCATATGCCTTGCACAGTGCTCTCCAGTTCGAGCAACCAAAATGGGTTACGCTCTCCGAATTGTATAGCTTTACAAGAAAATCATAATCATGATGGGTCCTAAGATGAATTTTCTTTGTTTCCATACTTTCATGATCTTCGAAATCCAGATGCTCCAAGACATAGCGTCTTGCATGGCATGGGATAAGCTAGTCGAATTGTAAAAGACGAAAATTACACGTTGAAAAGAAGGCATAAGTCATGCTTAATTACCAAACAAGACTTGTCATGTTGCATACCATCTCAAAATCGAAGGCCTCATCGAGCTTAACACTGAAGCATCGATCGTCTACCAGGTGTGGCCTATGGCACTGACCCCCGGTTGTCGCCACACCAGTCGCACGTCGGGATCCTATCGTCATCGTCAGACGACGACATTTCCTACATATTGTAGCACAAGTCATGCCAAAATTCAATGGTTGAAAATATAGACAAAAACATTTCAAAATATCTTAATTATAGGACTCATATATATTGACATGGAGATTTGGTTGGACTCCAGTTTGAGCATTCAATAAGCAAAACTAAATCATCTCTTGTGTCCGTACATCGTCGAATATTATCACTAATACATCTCGAATATTATCATACATATAGCATCACTAATTAATTAATACAGCTAAAACCCTAGCGAGGGACGGGTATCGGCGCGGGCGGTGGACACCCAAAGAGAAGGAACCATCACATGATCATAGCTCCAGTGAGATCCCTGAAGAACCTGCCATGTATTGTCGAACCTGCCCTCCAATGCAACCATGTAACGACGGACGTGTTCGTCCTCCTCGCTGACACGGTGACGTACAACCTCCGCGGGGTCCTCAAGCCTCCGCACCGTCACTAGCCCGCACGCCCGCCACCAAAGAAGGTTAGGGTAAACAACGGGTTGGCTCCTCATCAAGTTGCGCCCACCGGAAGGAAGCACCTCCCAATACCAGCCCAGCGGAGCCCAGTCCCGAACATGACCCCTCTGATCAAGCAGGCCTCCGTTGAGTCGACGACGAGGATGCGGGATAGGCATTGTCGACGTCGATGCGGGAATAATTGCCTGAACTAAAAGAATAAACTAGTTCTATTAATTCAACTAGTTCAACTAATAAGCACTTACTATAAATAAAAATGAACTAGTTCTACTAAAATTAAACTAGTTTTACTAAGAATAAACTAGTTCTATTAATTCAACTAGTTCAACTAATAAGAACTTACTATAAATAAACTGAACTAGTTCTTACTAAAATAAACTAATTTTACTAAAATTAAACTAGTTTTTACTAAAAATAAACTAGTTCTATTAATTCAACTAGTTCAACTAATAAGCACTTAATATAAATAAAAATGAACTAGTTCTTACTAAAACAACTACATTCTATCACTAAAACTATAAAAAAAACTATAAAAACAGAAAATTCATCTAACATTTGTATATATAACTAAAACTATAAAAACAGAAAATTCATACATCAATACATCAATACATCCATGCATCATATACATACATCTGCAATTACATATACAACATATCCATATATAATGAAAAAAAGCAGAGCAGATCAAGCAGAGCAAGCCGGGGCGGCGGCGGCGGCGTGCGGCAGGGGCGGCGACGGAGGGGAAGGCCGGAGTGCTCACTGTGCGGCGACGACGAGGTCGGGGAGGGCGGCGACGGCGAGGTCGGGGAGAGGGTGGCGACGGTGAGGTCGGGGTAGAGGGCGGCGACGGCGAGGTCGGGGTAGGGCATCGACTGCGAGGTTGGGGCAGAGGCGGCGACGGCGTCCACGGCGAGTAGCCTGGCGGCGTCGGGGACGAAGTGACGATGGAAATATGAAAATCTCCAAAGTGCTGTTTATATAGCAGAAGAATTGGTCCCGGTTCGTGGCACGAACCGGGACTAAAGAACCATTAGTCCCAGTTCGTGCTACCAATCAGGACAAATGGCCAGTTTTCAGCAGCCCAAAGGGCGGGAAAAAGAGGCCATTGGTCCCGGTTGGTGGCACCAACCGGGACTAAAAGGTGGCCATTGGTCCCGGTTGGTGCCACGAACCGAGACTAATGAGCACCTTTAGTCCCGGTTGGTGCCATCAACCGGGACCAACGTCCTAGTGCTGCCCGCGTCGTGGCCAAAAGTTTAGTCCCACCTCGCTAGTTGAGAGAGCTTGAAAGAGCTGTATATCGACTAGAGGGGGGGTGAATAGGCGATTTTTAGGGAAGTCTTCAAAACATGGAAGTTTCGAAGACAAACGACAGAACCGATCCTATTTATATGCAGCGGAAGGTAGACTACACTAGACAAGCCATAGTCAAGTATTCAATGAAGTGAAAGCACGAAGACTAGTAGCAGCTAGGCAGTATGGATCAGGATGGAAGATTGTATGAAGCCAGTCAGAAAAGTAGTCACACAGTGAAGTCAAACAGATAAGGCAAGCGGGCAATGACTTCACAAAGACAGACAGTAAGTAAAGAGAAGGAAGGGATATAACCAGTAGCTTGGGGAAGACAGTGATTTGTTTGACCAGTTCCAGTTGCTGTGACAACTGTACGTCTGGTTAGGGAGGCTAAGATTTAACTCAGAAGACCGCATCTTCACCTTATTCCCCTTGAGCTAAGGACACCCAGTCCTCGCCCAATCACTCTGGTAAGTCTTCAAGGTAGACTTCCAAACCTTCACAAACTTCGTTCATCGGCGATCCACAATGACTCTTGGATGCTCAGAACGCGACGCCTAACCGGCCGGAGGATTCACAGTCCTCAAGTGTAACAAGTCTTCAGATGCGGACAGAAAGACTTCAGTGATGCCTAACACTCTTTGGCTCTGGGTGTCTGGGCTTTGTCCTCGCAAGGATCTCTCTCTCAAATGCTTCGGAGGTGGGTTGCTCTCAAACGACAAAAGCCGTGTACTAACTCTGAGCAGCCACCAATTTATGGTGTAGGGGGTGTGCTATTTATAGCCACTAGGCAACCCGACCTGATTTGTCTGAAGTGACCCTGGGTCACTAAGGAACTGACACGTGTTCCAACGGTCAGATTTCAAACACACGTGGCAACTTTACTTGGGCTACAAGTAAAGCTGACTCATCCAGCTCTGGATAAGATTTGCTCACATTGTCTTCGCTCGAAGACATAGGATTTGGTTGAGCATCACTTCAGTCACTCTGACTTTGTTCACTTGGACCCCACATAATAGTACGGTGGTTCCTATGACTCAACAAAGAAGAAAAGGAAACAACGAAACGTCTAAGTATTCGTGCTCCATAGTCTTCACACAATGTCTTCTCTTGTCATAGTCTTCAATATGAATATCTTCATATACCACCATTGTCGTCAATGTCTTCATACATTTTTAGGGGTCATCTCCGGTAGGTAAACCGAATCAATGAGGGAGTACTACGTGTGTTATCCTGCAATTCTAACAAACACATTAGTCCCTCAACCAGGTTTGTCGTCAATACTCCAAAACCAAATATCGGTGGCACTAGATGCACTTACAATCTCCCCCTTTTTGGAAATTGATGACAAACTGGTTGAAGTTTTCAACGGGGATAAAAGTATGTGAAATTGTAAAGGATAAAGGTATTGTCGTCATAAGTAGCAAAAGGCTCCCCCTGAAGATGTGCATATAAGTAATTTGCTTTTGAATGCAAATGCACATAGTAGGTTGTACTTGTGGAGATCCTCTTCAACCTATCAAGACAATTCATCATGCACAATTGATATGTCGAATATAATGATATGCATAATGACAAATAGACGCCTGCAAAATGACTAAGTGCAAAATTTATCGTCGCATATGCGGAATTTATCATCACATTACAGAGTACCAGAAAACGTAGCAGACGACCATCAAGTTCAAGTGTTATAACTCAAAGAACGAAATGTAACAAAAGCGAGAGTTGTAAACACTAGGCAAAATATAAAGCACCCGCCCATATGGACCCGCTTGAAGACTATCAACTCATATGCTTCTCCCCCTTTTGTCAGTAAGGACTAAAAAGGTTTGAAGACACAGAGCCTCTACTCGTTCCCAGAAGGAGTGGGAGAAGATGCAGGGTCGGTGTTGGTGTTTGGCGGTGCAGAAGTACTTGGAGCAGTGTCGACACGCGCCGAAGGAGGAGGAGGTGAGGTAGCATCATCTTGATTGTCGATCACTCTGGCATTCACCGTTGCAGCGGAGGAGGAATAATCAGAGTCTTCAAGGGACGGAGTTCGACGCAAGACAGCATTCCTTGGGGGAGTGGTGTCAAACTTGAATTTTTCAGTGAAGCCATCGTCTTGAAGATCTGCTTCAGCACAGCAATGTCAAACTCTTCCATTGTTCCTTCAAGTTTGGTTGATGAAGAGTGTCCTTTGACAGGCCATAGAGTTCGCATGATGATATGATATATATAGTGCGGGGCAGATACTCAAGGTCTTCAACAAAGAACTCCTTTGGGTACTCAGCATCGCGTGGCAAGGGCTTCATCATGCTCAGCATTTGGATCATGTTGGGCTCTGGCTTCTGAAAGATACTCTCCAAAGCATCGTGGTGACGTTGACAACCAGGTTCATATAGTTCTCCTGGAGTGGGCAGGCCAGTTAGCTCAATGATGTGAAAGGCTTTGGCTTCATGATGGACATTTCCTGTCATCCACTCAAGGACCCATGTTTTCGGATCCCTGTTGTAGCCGCGAATGTGGAGGGTTGCATAGAATTGCAGAAGTAGCTCTTCATTCCAATGCTCTTTATCAGTCACGAAGTTCAGTAATCCAGCATCACGGAAGCAATCAAGGGCTTCTTCAAGGCAAGGCAACCCAGCAATGGCTTCAGTGTCAAGACGCATATGTGGGAAGATGCGCCCTTGATCATAGAGAACACGTGAATAATAGTTGCGCTGTTTATAGCTCCAGAACCTATCTGATGAAATCCTTGATCTGGAATAGGGGTTCTTGGCGCTATCAAAGAAGGTGTTGTGCGCAATGAAGCCATTGGCATTGAAGGACCCTGGGGAAGTGGCAGTACCTGGAAACCTAGGCAGTCTTAGCTTTGGCTTCTGGACCTATGGCCTGTGATGAACATGACAGTCAAATTGAGGACCAATAGCAGGAGGAGGGACCAGAATAGGCCATCTGACAGTGACCAACTGACCATAGTTGTACGCTTGCTCAATAGTGTGTGGCCTGGGAGGCGGTACAGGAGTAGTAACAGTGGCTGTGGCAGTGGCAGTCACTTCAGGCTGCAGATTTGCATGAGGTGTAGCATTGACTTCAGATGCAATCACTTCGGGTGCCACATTAACTTCAGGCGCCACATTAGCATCAGCCATGACAACATCATTGGCGTCAGTGTTGGTGTTGGTGGCCGCCTCAGTATGTGTAACCTCCACTTCAGGAGCTGGAGGGTCAGACACGTTCTCTGCGAGAACAACTTGGTTGGTAGGGGTGTGGCAACATGTGCTTCTTCTTCTCTTGCTTCTTCTTCTTGGTCATCGGCTGATGCAGCCGGAATATCTTCAGCCGTTTTGGCTTCAGACTCAGGGATGTTCGCAGTTGGAGAGGCTTCAGGAAACACTTGTCGTGAAACAGATTGGCGCTCATCTCCTTCTGGAACACATGATTGATCAACTTGAGGCCTTGGTCCTTTGCGAAGCCTGCGGAATGCTGGCGACGCCTGCGGAGATGGAGTTGGTTGTGCATCATAGTCTTCATCTTCAAGCACCGGACTGGTGACTTGAGTTGGGGGAATTACTGGTGTTTCTGCTTGACGGTGGGAGTCTTGTGGGTGATCAGCCCATGAGTCATCCTGAGCAATTGGCATCAAAGGACGACCAATGCTGATGCGTTCGCTGTTCGTGAGAACAGGCAATGATACCACATTGTGTTCAATCTGAGGAAGGACTTCATCATCTTCAACATTGTCGTGATGACCAATGTCTTCAGCTGCAGTGGGGTCAACAGCTGGAATGTCTTCAGGAGCCTCTGTGGTAGCAGGCTCATGAACAATCATGC
This sequence comes from Secale cereale, assembly GCA_902687465.1. Classification (NCBI taxonomy): domain Eukaryota; kingdom Viridiplantae; phylum Streptophyta; class Magnoliopsida; order Poales; family Poaceae; genus Secale; species Secale cereale. Next base: position 715,223,096 of record LR738713.1, on the reverse strand, counting down.
GACGTTCTTGTTGTGCAGATGCAGGACGAGCAACAGAAATTGGCTCGACGATAAGGGGCTCTGTGGGAGCAGCCCGTACTTTCTTGGTCTTGCGTTTCTTGGTGGGTGGAGCGTCATCAGTGGTGTTCTTGGTTTTGCGCTTGCGGGCTTCAGCTTCAGCGACCTTTGTCTTCTTGAGTTTCGAAGCAACTGTGGGGACCTTAGGCTTCGAGCCTGTCATGCTGGCAAGGAAGACAATGCGAGGTTCTTCCCGCCTTGATGCTTCAGTTGGGGCCATAGTTGGCTTCTTCTTCTCGGCAGCCATCCTGGGGTCGATGCCAGGACGCCCAAGGGCCTTGCGCTTCTCAGCTTCATTGTATGCTTGAACACACTTGGCAGCCAAAACCCTTATGCGCTCATGAGAACCTTTAGCTTCTTCACGCTTCTTGTGAAAGGCTTCCTTGAGCTCATGCATCATGACTTGAAAATTCTGGATATCTTTGACGCTGAGCTTGGCCATATGCTTCTTGAACTAAGCCTTTTCAAAATCAATCTTGTGCTTCAGCTCAACAATTTTCTGAGCAAGAGCTAGCTCAGAAGCAATGGCGCCATTGAATGAGACGCTCAGGCCAATTGGAAGTTGCAGATCATCAAAGCTGAGATTGGGGGTGTCAAACCACTCATCAATGAAGTTGTTGATGACTGCCACGTCAAAGAGAGGCAAGTCATTGAAGATTTTTTCTTCTTGCTTGCTCTTTATCAGTTGCTCAAGAGCGTCATCAGCAAGATCTTCATCACTTGATAGATCAATGGTGTCATTCTCATTCCTTAGAACAGCAGAAGGAGTCAGAGCAAAACTGGGGGTGTGCATGGGTTTGTTCTTTAGCTTCTTGGGCTTGGAGATGCGAGAGTGATCTTCAGACTGCACACTTGGTGCAGGTGGAGCAGTGGCCAAAGGCTTCACTCTCGAAGCTGTTGGTGGAGTGGAAGGCTTTGAAGCCTTGGGTTTCTTCATCTTCTTCGGCTTCGGAGGTGCAGGCGCTTCATCAGAGTCAGCGTCGTCTGCAGGTTGATCCACATCCGCCCCTTGAACCCTTATATGAGTGATGAGACCTTCTAAGTGGTAGAAGGGCCCAACAAGATTTGGTTCAGCTTCGCGTGTGCCATTGGCACGAGGCGCGGAGGGGCCAGGGTTGAAGTCTAATCCCCAAGATTTCTTGTTCTCCTTGGCTGAGTTCTTGGCAAACTGGAGGTTGCGCTTGAACAAATTGTCATCTCAACACCATAGCAATGACGATGGATCGGCATCAGCTGGTTGTGGCCCTCGGACCATGCAAGGATAGAAGCCTTGCTCAATGGCTTCAGCTCTGGACCTGGGTGGAAGATTTTTGTACAAAATGTCTCCCCATGGTTGCTTGATGGCATTCTTCTTAGCATACTCCTGGGTCACAAACCTGTACTTGTACCACTGTTCTGCCCAATATCTTCGAATCCATTGGATTCGAGTTTTTCTCTGATTATAGTCCTCCTCTGGATCAGTCTTGTACAGCTCATAGAGGTTAGGAGGCAAGTCTCTGGAGGTGTTTCCATGGTTCTGTCTACCACCCTTCCTAACAGATTTCTCAGTTGCCATGAGATTCAAACTGAAAGGCTTCAACACTGTCAAAGGCTTCCGTCTGCTGGTCAGACAGGTACTGGCTCCGGGAGAGTTAATGTGACGTTGTAAGAATTCTGCAAATGAATGTAGACTATGAGAACCAAGGGATTCTCCCACGGACATGTACCTGTGACAACATTAGAGATGCGAGGGAAGGGGAAGATGTCATATGCATTCTCAGAAGATTTTGAAGATAAATCAGTTTAGAAGACATTGACCTCATAGCGCGAAGATATTCACTTATATGTTGAGAGTTGGTTCCAGATTTATACGAATCCAAGAATAGGTACAAGTGAGGAATCTAACTATGTGTGAAGCATAAGTGAATGTACTAGGCAAAGTATGAGATGCAGACAGGGTAGATCCAAATTTGTGGAGGCAGAAACTTCTTTTGGTAGAAAGGATGAATCTATCGGATCAAAAAGACGGTAAAAAGAGGGTTTTAATTTACCACACGATGAACTGCTAGACGGAGACAAAGTGGAGGCCGAGCAGTTCGATCTTCCGTGCCCTAACTTGGCGACGGAGGACGTCTACGGCGGCGGCGGAGAAGATGATGTCCGCAGCCGGCGTGAAGACGGTGTCGACGAGGTCGCGGCAGCTAAGCGCTTCGTCGCCGGCGTCGTCGAGAGCTAGCGGTGGTGCTAGGGTTTGTCGAGGTGGAGAGGTGGTAGAAGTGTTTTGACCGTGGTGGAATGGGCATTTATAAGGAAGGGAGATGGCACAACGCAATTACGTAGGTGCCCCTGGTGGTTCTCATCTGAGGGACACGTGGCGGACATGTAACACAAAGGGAGTTGTTCCATGTTCCCACGCACGTCTGGATTGTCGGGGTGGTCGTTCCGGCTTCTCCGAGTTTCAGGCAATAAGGACTGAGCATTAAAAGCAGATTTAATGTTTGTCTCTGTATCTTCTGCTGACAAGGACGCAGAGAAAACATTCGACGGTTCCAACAGAATGCATATGATTTGGATAGATAGAGTTTGAGGTAGAAAGCATAGAGAAGTTAGGGTCCGATCACATTCACTTAGTTCAAAAGATTCAAATAAGAAGACATAGCTATAAGTGAATGCTGTAGAGGACACAACACAAGTCTATATATGTATATATGTGAGTAAGATCAATTTGACAAAGAGAAGACATATATGAAGATAAATCAAATGCGAAGATTTTGCAAATGTAACACCAAGAGAAACACTTCAAGCAAAGATTTGGTGGTGGCGTTACCCACCGTATAGGAAGTATTAGACCCAGACACGGCGCACAATTATCGTGGTGCTCCGAAGTCAAATTCCGCGTTAATGTATTCACACTCAGAATGTAAGTCTTCATTGATTGAAGATGTACTTTACTTCGTGTGTTGCACATCTAAGTCATCAACATGCATAAGTGTTAGGATGTGTGCCTGATTACATGACATTCGAGGATTCCAAGATATTTAGCTCACACCGCAACTTGCATAACCTTTTCTCATCCAAGGGCTTTGTGAAGATATCTGCCAGCTGTTCTTCAGTGTTGACGTGTATGATATCAATATCTTCCTTCATGACATGATCTCTGAGAAAGTGATGACGAATTTCAATGTGCTTTGTCTTTGAGTGTTGTACTGGGTTGTTGGCAATCTTGATGGCGCTTTCATTGTCGCAATAGAGGGGCACATGCTTCAGATGGACACCATAGTCCTTGAGAGTTTGCTTTATCCAGAGAAGCTGAGCGCAGCAAGATCCAGCAGCAATGTATTCAGATTCAGCAGTGAAGAGTGAAAGTGCAACTAATCCCCGGGTGGTTTTGGTAATTAATAACAACATATATATCATTGAACTAATATTCTCTTGAGAATCATTTCAGAAAAGTTCGATGATGTGGGTATGGAAATGTCTGAAGAAGTGGACCCCTCAAAATGCTAAGACAAGCATTGGCAAAAGCTCAAGACTCCATTTTTGGTTTAGTGATCAAAGATCACATTGAGTCCATAGGAAAGCCAATACTATTAAAAGGGGATGAGGTTGTGTTAATGTTCTCGTTGCTCAAGTGCTTGGTGATCTAACTCCCTCAACTATCAGCACTATTCACTACTTAACACACACCCATAAGTAATCTCGGTCACACCGATTTCTCCAACTCAGTCCCACCGAGATGAACCACTTCAGTTGTTTCTCCAAACCCTAAATTCTCGGTCACACCGATTCTGAGTTTCGGTCTCACCGAAAAAGGGCTGCCAACCTTCTGTGATCAGTTGACATCAATTCGGAATATCCGAGTTTATATTTCGGTCTCACCGAGATGGCAAACCCTAACCTTTGACTCACTTCGGTCTCACCGAGATGGTATTCTCGGTCTCACCGAAATCTCCAACGTTCATATCTGTAACACTTTCGGTCTCACCGAGATGGTATTTCCGGTCCCACCGAAAATCCCAACGTTCACTATATTTGAACTTTCGGTCTAACCGAGTTTTCACTTCGGTCTGACCGAGATTGGTCAAATGTGTGTGTAACGGTTGGATTTTGTGTGGAGGCTATATATACCCCTCCACCCCCTCCTCATTCGTGAGGAGAGCCATCAGAAAGTACTACCATTCCTACCATACACTTTCTGAGAAGTGAACCACCTACCCTTGTGTTGAGATCAAGCCATTCCATTCCTACCATATGAAACTTGATCTCTAGCCTTCCCAAGTTGCTTTCCACTCAAATCTTCCTTCCACCACAGCCATATCAGTGAGGAGAGTTGAGTGTTGGGGAGTTTATCACTTGAAGCACAAGAGCAAGGAGTTCATCACCATCAACACCGTCTATTACCTTTTGGGGGGTGGTGCCTCCTAGATTGGTTAGGTGTCGCTTGGGAGCCTCCGTCGTGATGTGGAGTTGAACCAAGAAGTTTGTAAGGGCAAGGAGATCGCCTACTTCGTGAAGATCTACCCCGAGTAAGGCTAGTCCTCCGTGGGCGTAGGCCGTGATGGAATAGACAAGGTTGCTTCTTCGTGGACCCTTCGTGGGTGGAGCCCTCCGTGGACTCGCGCAGCCGTTACCCTCCGTGGGTTGAAGTCTCCATCAACGTGGATGTACGATAGCACCACCTATCGGAACCACGACAAAAATCTTCGTGTCACCAAACTGCGTTTGATCTTCTCCACCTCTCTTTTACATGTGCAATTTACTTTCCGCTGCATAAACTCTAGAATTGCATGTGTAGGGTGTTACTTGAACTGATCTTGTTTGTGAAACTGCCAAAAACATTGCATGATCTAAAGGCAGATTTTTTATATTGTCAAGTAGTCTAATCACCCCCCCTCTAGACCTACTTTCGATCCTACAAGTGGTATCAGAGCTTTGGTCTCCATTGCCTTGGTTTCCATTGCATTGGACTCCATAAGCTTGGTTTCACAACCTAGGAGAGTATGGCGTCTAGTGAGGGTAATTATCGTAGAGGTCCCTACTTTGATGGTACAAATTTTGCTAGTTGGAAGCATAAAATGAAAATGCATATTCTTGGTCATAACCCAGCCGCATGGGGCATTATTTGTGTTGGCATGCAAGGTGACTTCTTTGAAGAAAGAAAAGTTCCGGATCGCGAAGCTACACCCGAAGAACTGAAGATGTTGCAAAATAATGCTCAAGCTTGTGACATTCTCTTCAATGCTTTGTGTCCCGAAGAGTTCAACAAAATCAGCCGTCTTGAGAATGCTAAGGAGATTTGGGATACTTTGGTTGAAATGCACGAAGGTACTGAATCTGTGAAGGAATCAAAGCTGGATATTCTTCAAGGTCAGCTTGACAAGTTCAAGATGAAGGATGGTGAAGGAGTCGCTGAAATGTACTCTAGGCTTGCTCTCATCACAAATGAGATTGCTGGCTTAGGAAGCGAAGAAATGACCGACCGATTCATCATTAAGAAGATTCTCAGAGCTTTGGATGGAAAGTATGACACCGTGTGCACTTTGATCCAAATGATGCCAAACTACAAGACTCTCAAGCCAACTGAAGTCATTGGAAGGATTGTTGCTCATGAGATGACACTTAAGGATAAGGAAGAGCTTCACAACAAGTCAAGTGGTGCTTACAAAGCTACAAGTGATGCTCCTACTACCTCAAGTGACAAGTTAGTTTCCAATGAAGACATAAGCCTAATGGTCAGGAACTTCAACAAGTTCTACAAGAATAGAGGCAAAGAAAGAAGCTCAAAGTCTAGATCATATGATGGAAAGAGATCTTCTAGTCGTGATCGAAACTGCTACAATTGTGGAAGACCCGGACACTTCTCAAATGAGTGTACGGCTCCCCACAAGAAAAGAGAAGAGTCTCCAAGAAGGAAAGCAAGAGATGAGTCACCTCGGAGAGAGAGAAGGAGTAGAGATGATCGTTATGAACGAAGACCTTCTCGGAGAAGCAAGGACTCGGAGAGGAAAGACAAGTCATCAAGGAGCTATACAAGAAGAAGACATCAAGCTCATGTTGGTGAATGGGTCTCCGGCTCCGACTCTGACAGTCAATCCGATGGAAGCTATCACTCCGACTCCGACTATAGTCAAGATGAAGGTGTTGCCGGACTTGCACTCGTATCCTCCAACTCCAACTCCTACGACTTATTTGATTCACCAAATGAGGGAATTGGAAGATGCTTCATGGCTAAAGGCCCCAAGGTAACACACCCTGAATTCATTGACTTTGATAGTGATGAGGATGACTTACTTGGTGAAGATGAGCTCTTGCATGATAAATCTAGTGAGCTTAGTAATGATGAAAATGCTAGTAGTCTTTATAGTCGAGAAGAGTCAAATGACAATGCTATGAAGGAGATTGAGCGTCTAACTAAAGAACTAAACACTCTTAAGTTAGCTCATGAAACAACTCAAGAAGATCATAGAGAGCTCCTAAGATCTCATGAGAAGCTACGCTTCGAGAAGCTCACTCTAGAGCAAGAACATGAGTTTCTAAAAGCAATCAATGACGATCTTCGAAAGAAGAGTTCTTCATATCTTGCCAAACGACTTCTCTTGTCTAATTTCTTGCCACCTATTAAGACTAAGCATGACAAACATAAGAAAAATTCTTCCTCTAGTAGTAACAATAACAATGTTAAATCAAATGTTGTTACTTCTAGTAGTTCTCTTGATTCCACTAACAATGTTTCAAGCCAAGTTACACTTGAGCAAGAAAATAGCTTATTGAAGGAAATCATAGAGAAAGGTGTCTACAAGAGTCTTGCCGGAAGCAAGAACTTTGAGGAGATTGTTCGCAAACAAGGAAGACACCGGAAGAATCAAGGGATTGGTTTTGAGCAAAAGTTCAACGCCAAAGGTGTTGAGTGGGAAGAAGGTCAATACCCTACTCCACAGTTTGTTTCACAAAAGGAGAAGTATGATCCTACTTCTTCCAATGTGGAACAAGCTCAAGATGACCTTCCACCACAAGACCACAAGCTAAAGGCCAAGGACAAGCTTCAAGAGGAGATTGATGCATTCATTGAAGCACCTCAAGCCATGGTCAAGTGGGTTCCCAAGGACACATCAAGTTCTACTTCGTCAAGCTCAACTACAACACCAAGGATTCCCATCAAGATGATGTGGATCCCAAAGAAGAAGAACTAGTAGGTTCTTGAGGGTGACTCCGCCAACAAACTTCACTCATATTCATTTTGGCAAGAACTTGTGCAATCAACTTCCACATCTTGCACTTGTTCATGGAGTCACAAACCCTCTTGTTGGTAAGTCAAGGGACAAGGTAATCATTGCTTTCATGGACATCATCTTTTGTGCACTTCACTCTATGTCCATGGATATTCTTGTTTGTTCCTTGTGGGACTAACCCATGTAGGTATTGAAAGTGCCCTAATCCAAAGGATTGCTCCCAACTCATGATGATCTACATCAACATTGAGCATCCACATCTTCAACATCTACATGAAGTCTTCTACGACAACCCAAGGTTAGTTTGACCCTTTAAAAGGGGTTCTCACATCCAGGGGGAGCTTTGCTCTAAAAACTGAGCTAAAACATCTCCAAATGATGTGAACACATAAATGCTTTATGTAAAAGTGGTAACCCCACTTGTGCTTAAACGATGAGTATGACCTATGATCAAATGTTCTCATTTGACTCCTAAGTCAATATACTCATATATAGATGACCTAGTCATCGACATTTTGTGTGCTAGTAGCTAGAGTTTTGGTTGTGCATGTTTGACACATATTTCAGTTGCTATCTTATTGTGTGAGCATGTTGGATGCATGATTTTATCCATTCAAGGACATCCATTTGTTGTTTTGATTGTTTTGGTTTCTTTTTCTGGCCAAATGGATGGACAAGAATGCCTAAGCACCTTCCCTAGCTATCTATGCTTTCTTATCTCAAAAATCTATTCATGCTTATATCACAACTTTGAACAAGTCTTTTTCGGACAGTCCGAGTGAGGAGCACTCGGAACCACCGATTCGTCTAAGGCTGACTTCCAAAACCTTCTAAGTCTATTTCGGTCTGACCGGCTTCTCAATCTCGGTCCAACCGAAACACTTAGATTGATCTAGGTTTCATCTCGGTGAAACCGAGTTCAAAATCTCGGTCTGACCGATATGTGTAACTGCACAGCAGAAACACATCTCGGTGACACCGAGTTTTTCAACTCGGTCCCACCGACAGTACGGGGTTATATATACTGAGGGCTGCGCGCGATCTATTCCTTTCAAACCGTTCGCCCTCCAAGACCCCTGCTGCCGCCGCCCTGATCTAAGGATCGTCGCCGTCGTCGCCTGTGTGCCCTTGCCGCAGGTCTCCGCCGCCGTCAACGGTAATCTTCTCCTCCGTTGCCGCCGTAGAGGGACACCACCAAGTTAGGGTGTGTCTCAATCCCTATTCATGCTCCACTTCTGATTCTTGCATGATAGGACTGCCCTGATTCAATCCACGTTTGATATGATCCCAATACATTGCTCAGATCGTTTAGTTTCGAGGAAAATTCTTAGGTTTAGGTTTCCACGGAATGCATCTCGGTGAAGCCGATTCCTGAAACTCGGACTGACCGATTTGGTCTCTGACCATTGCACTACACAGTTCGGTCTGACCGAGTTGTGAAAATCGGAATGTCCGAAGTGAAGTTTCTATGAAACCCTAGTTTTTCGGTAGGACCGAAACCCATTTCGGTCTGACCGAACGTGGTGTGTAGGTTCTGTTGAACACTTCGGTTACACCGAAACTTGAAATCGGTTTGACCGAAATACATTCTGTGAAAACTCAAAACTAAGTTTTTAACTCATTTTTTTTGCAAAAACTTCTGCAGTTGTGATAACTCTTCTATTCTGCCTATACCTTATCTATTCACAGGTCTTTCAGCCATGTCAGATGTCAGTGACAGCCAGAACAGGTCCGAATCACCATTTGCTGAGATTCCAGAGGCAGGTACAAGTCCTGAGGCTAGCAGCTCTAGTGATGATGGTGAGAGGAGTACCCCCAGTGGTCTGCCTCCTGCTGCTACGAGAACCAGGAAGAAGAGAACGTCTGATTCTGAGGATTCCGATTTCGTTGCTGAGGAAGTTACCTCCAAGCCAAAGAGGCAAGTGGTCGCCAAAGAGCTCCAAGGGCAGCAGCCAAAGAAAGGCACGAGCAAAGTGAAGCAGTCTGCAGTTGCCAAGAAGCTAAACTTGGAAGAGTCAGCTCCAAGCAAGGTGAAGAAGACTTCCAAAAGGAAGAGAGTTGTTTATGCTGAACCTCAAGTTGATGATGCTGAAGAAGAAGAAGAAGATGCACCCCAGCCTCCTCCTCAGAAAGCTAAGTTCATGGGTGATGCTATTCGGGCTCAAGCCTCCTCCAAGCCCAAGAAGCCTGCTCCAGCTAAGGCAGCTCCAGCAAAGCCTAAGAGGACAACCAGAAGCATTCCAGCTTCTGAGAAGAACAAAGGTGAGATGCCACCTTCTGAGTCAGATGAAGAGCATGTGTTGCTCAAGCTCCGTCCCAGATTGCCACTCCACAATGATGCTCATCCTCAAGCTGAGGATATGAAGGCAAGGAAGGACAAAGGTCTCAGGCTATGGAGACAATCTGATCCATATGCCGTAAGAAGAAGGACTGCTGTGGACCCCAGATTCCACACCAAAGAGCAGCAGGATTTCTATGAGACCGTGCTAATGGATAAGAAGCCCATTGTTGCTGACACCAGGTATGTCGACTGGAAGTACATTGACAGCAGAGAGCATCGGGACTTCTTTCCCCATGTGCATGAGAGCTTTACTGCATGTGGAGTTGCTGACTTTGTGGGTCAAGAACTGACAGCATGGAACGACGAGATGATCATGCAGTTCTATGCCACAGCCCATTTCTACCCCGATGGCAAGATCACATGGATGACTGAAGGTCAACGGTTTTCTTCAACTGTTGCAGAATGGGCAGAACTTCTGAACGCTCCAGTGCAGAGAGAGGACGACATTGATGTCTATGGATTCCTAAGAAGAGTCATGATTCCATGAAGAATATGTACAAGGAGATCCCAGCTGCTGATTTGGAGGGATGGAAACTCGGCTCAGTGTATTATCTCCAGGCAGGTCTGACCACCACTAACACTATCCTGAGGCATACTTTGATGCCTAAGTCAGGTGACCACCGGATGATACGAGGCTATTCTATCAACATGCTGCACATTCTCGATGAGAAGGCACCTTTTAAGGTGATGGACTTGATGGTAGAGACCATCAAGAGGACTGCAGCTGACCAGAAGAGGTCGTGTGGGTTTGCACCGCAGATACAGATGCTTATCAACGCCAAGTTTGGCACGGGCAAATTCATGTTGGATAGGAAGCACTTACCACTGCAGCCAGAGCATGAGGACAACGTAGTTGTGATGGATGAAGAGGATCCCACCTCAGTTGAAGGGCAAGCCAAGATCGAAGCTGCAAAGAAAGCCAAAGCTGACAGCAGCAGCAGCAGCAGCAGCAGCTAAGCCAAAGAGCTTCGGAGATCAGATTCTTGAAGCAACCCGGAGAATTGAACAACGCCTGGCCAGCATTGAGCAATCTCAGGAGAGCCTTGAGAGGATCGTCGAGGACAAGATCCACGCTCTAGACGTGAAGCTGACTGAGATTCAGGTGTCTGTCAACAAGCTTGAGGCAGACATGGAGGAGACTAGGCAGGAGAGGGCAGAGCTTATGCAGGATGATATAGTCCAGGACTCTCATCGCCAGACTGCTCCGGTTCCCAGAGGATCCAGGTCTGCAGCTATCCCAGTGACAGACTCCAGGGCTACCACTTCAGCACCAGCTACAGCTCCAGCAGTTCCTTCAGCTCCAGCATCCACTCCTCCAGCGCAGACATCCGCAGAAGTCTTCGCCGACGCAGCTATCTCTACACCGACATCGACCCAGACGGGAGCAGCCAGCCGAGCCCGCAGTGACGTTTAGCTCTATACCTTTTTCGAACTTTTTGGTAACTTGTTGCCAAAGGGGGAGAAATTGCTATAGATCATAGGGCTTCGAGAGAGAGAGTGCTCTTTCGTCTTTTCGTTCTTTTGCCGTTTTCCTTGAGATACATTGGTTTCTTTTGGTTCCAGATACTTTAAGTGTGCTTGCTACTACGTTTGATGCTACCTTAATGAGTGCTTAGTCATACTATGCTTTAATGTGTGCTTATTGTTTATCATATGCTATTTCTTATTGTATGGCTATTTACTCTTGTCTTGGTGATTGAGTGCATGTTATTCATTCTTATCATTTTGTGCGCTCCACCAAGATGTATGTGACATGGAAGAGTGACCCATAATCCTAATCGATTGTGCATTTGCATTCAAACGCAAATTTAAATAATGCACAAATTTAGGGGGAGCTCTTGTTTATCACATACTTCTCAAAGCGACGATATTATTCTTTGATTATATCTTTTGTCGAAGCTTTGATCTATATGTTGTCATCAATTACCAAAAAGGGGGAGATTGAAAGTGCAACTAATCCCCGGGTGGTTTTGGTAATTAATAACAACATATATATCATTGAACTAATATTCTCTTGAGAATCATTTCAGAAAAGTTCGATGATGTGGGTATGGAAATGTCTGAAGAAGTGGACCCCTCAAAATGCTAAGACAAGCATTGGCAAAAGCTCAAGACTCCATTTTTGGTTTAGTGATCAAAGATCACATTGAGTCCATAGGAAAGCCAATACTATTAAAAGGGGATGAGGTTGTGTTAATGTTCTCGTTGCTCAAGTGCTTGGTGATCTAACTCCCTCAACTATCAGCACTATTCACTACTTAACACACACCCTAAATTCTCGGTCACACCGATTCTGAGTTTCGGTCTCACCGAAAAAGGGCTGCCAACCTTCTGTGATCAGTTGACATCAATTCGGAATATCCGAGTTTATATTTTCGGTCTCACCGAGATGGCAAACCCTAACCTTTGACTCACTTCGGTCTCACCGAGATGGTATTTTCGGTCCCACCGAAAATCCCAACGTTCACTATATTTGAACTTTCGGTCTAACCGAGTTTTCACTTCGGTCTGACCGAGATTGGTCAAATGTGTGTGTAACGGTTGGATTTTGTGTGGAGGCTATATATACCCCTCCACCCCCTCCTCATTCGTGAAGAGAGCCATCAGAAAGTACCACCACTTCTACCACACACTTTCTGAGAAGTGAACCACCTACCCTTGTGTTGAGATCAAGCCATTCCATTCCTACCATATGAAACTTGATCTCTAGCCTTCCCAAGTTGCTTTCCACTCAAATCTTCCTTCCACCACAGCCATATCAGTGAGGAGAGTTGAGTGTTGGGGAGTTTATCACTTGAAGCACAAGAGCAAGGAGTTCATCACCATCAACACCGTCTATTACCTTTTGGGGGGTGGTGCCTCCTAGATTGGTTAGGTGTCGCTCGGGAGCCTCCGTCGTGATGTGGAGTTGAACCAAGAAGTTTGTAAGGGCAAGGAGATCGCCTACTTCGTGAAGATCTACCCCGAGTAAGGCTAGTCCTCCGTGGGCGTAGGCCGTGATGGAATAGACAAGGTTGCTTCTTCGTGGACCCTTCGTGGGTGGAGCCCTCCGTGGACTCGCGCAGCCGTTACCCTCCGTGGGTTGAAGTCTCCATCAACGTGGATGTACGATAGCACCACCTATCGGAACCACGACAAAAATCTCCGTGTCACCAAACTGCGTTTGATCTTCTCCACCTCTCTTTTACATGTGCAATTTACTTTCCGCTGCATAAACTCTAGAATTGCATGTGTAGGGTGTTACTTGAACTGATCTTGTTTGTGAAACTGCCAAAAACATTGCATGATCTAAAGGCAGATTTTTTATATTGTCAAGTAGTCTAATCACCCCCCCTCTAGACCTACTTTCGATCCTACAAAGAGTGATACATAGTTCTGCTTCTTTGAAGACCAACAGAAAAGTGATTGTCCCAGAAAGTGACATGTGCCTAATGTAGACTTGCGATCAACTTTATCACCAACATAATCAGCATATGAGAATCCAACTAGATCAAACTCTGAGCCCTTTGGATACCATAATCCTAGTGTTGGGGTGTAAGCCAAATATCGAAGAATTCGCTTCATAGCTAAGTGATGCGATTCCTTTGGTGCCGCTTGGAATTGATCACACATGCAAACACTAAGCATAATATCTGGCCTAGATGCACATAAATAAAGTAAAGAACCAATCATGGAGCGGTATACCTTTTGATCGAAATCTTTACCATTGGCATCGGGACTCAGATGACTTTTTGTTGGCATAGGCGTCGTGTATCCTTTGCAGCCTTGCATACCAAACTTCTTCAGGCAATCTTTGAGGTATTTCTCTTGAGATATGAAGATGCCGTTGCTTTGCTGACGAATTTGAAGACCAAGGAAGAACTTCAGCTCACCCATCATGGACATCTCATATTGCTCTTGCATCATGTGAGAGAACTCATCACTGTATCTTTTGTCAGTGCAGCCGAAGATAATGTCATCCACATAGATTTGGCAAACAAACAGTTCACCATCATATGTCTTCGTGAAGAGTGTGGGATCCAGGGAACCAGGTTTGAAGTTGTTGCTCTTCAGGAAGTCTTTGAGTGTGTCATACCAAGCACGAGGGGCTTGTTTGAGGCCATACAGTGCCTTGTTGATCTTGTATACCATATCAGGATGTTTTGGATCTTCAAAGCCAGGTGGCTGTCCAACATACACTTCTTCTGCCATTGAGAAAGGCACTCTTCACATCCATTTGATACAGAAGGATGTTGTGATGGTTTGCATAGGCTAGCAGTATGCGAATAGTTTCAAGCCTAGCCACAGGAGCAAATGTTTCATCGAAGTCAATCCCTTCAATTTGAGTGTATCCTTGAGCAACGAGAGAGCTTTGTTTCTGACAACTTGACCATGCTCATCTCGCTTGTTGCGATATATCCATTTTGTGCCTATTATGTTGTGCTTGCGGGGGTCAGGACGCTTGACAAGTTCCCATACGTTGTTCAGCTCAAACTGTTGGAGCTCTTCTTGCATAGCTTGAATCCATTCAGGTTCCATGAAGGCTTCAGCAACTTTCTTGGGTTCAGATATCGAGACAAATGCAAAGTGCCCACAGAAATTTGCTAGCTGTGTTGCTCTTGAATGAGTGAGTGGACCAGGTGCATTGATGCTGTCAATTATCTTCTCAACTTGTACTTCATTTGCAACACGAGGATGAACTGGACGAAGATTTTGCTCTTGCTGGTCATTGTCATCATTAGGAGGATTGTCTTCAGGCTGAGCATTGTCTTCAGGTTGATTGGGAGCAGAAATGATGAGTTCCTCATCAGGTTGTGCTTCAGAAGACATGATTTCACCTGTTCCCATTAGCTTGATAGATTCACTAGGTGGAGCTTCATCCAGCACATTTGGCAGGAACTCTCTTTGTGAGCCATTCGTTTCATCAAACCGCACATCCACAGTTTCAACCACTTTATAGAGAAAGCGGTTGAAGACTTTGTAGGAGTGCGAGTCCTTTCCGTAGCCGAGCATGAAACCTTCATGTGCTTTTTGTGCAAATTTTGATTTGTGATGTGGATCCTTGATCCAGCACCTAGCTCCATATACCCTGAAGTAACTGACATTTGGCTTCTTGCCAGTAAGGAGTTCATAGGACGTTTTCTTCAGAAGCTTGTGAAGATAGACACGGTTGATGACATGGCATGTTGTATCAATAGCTTCGGGCCAGAACTTTCTTGGTGTCTTGTATTCATCGAGCATCGTTCGAGCCATCTCAATGAGGGTTCTGTTCTTGCGCTCCACGATGCCATTCTGCTAAGGTTTGTACGGAGCTGAGAACTCATGAGTGATTCCCATTGTATCCAGATAAAGATCAAGGCCGGTATTCTTGAACTCAGTGCCATTGTCACTTCTGATATGCTTGATCTTGACGCCATAGTTGTTCATGGCACGGTTGGCGAAGCGTCTGAAGACATTATGTACTTCAGTCTTGTAGAGAATTATGTGCACCCATGTGTATCTTGAATAATCATCAACAATGACGAAGCCATAGAGACAAGCTGTAGTAGTGAGCGTAGAGTAGTGAGTAGGGCCAAGTAAGTCCATGTGAAGCAGCTCGAAGGGTTGGGATGTCGTCATGATTGTCTCTGAGGGATGCTTGGCACTAGTCATCTTCCCAGCTTCGTCGGCACCGCACAGATGATCTTTCCTGAACTTGACGCCCTCGATGCCTACGACGTGCTTCTTCTTCGCGAGAGTGTGCAAGTTCCTCATGTCGGCATGTCCTAGACTCCGATGTCAGAGCCAGCACTCTGAAGCTTTTGCTAGAAGACATACGGCCATCTGTGGTCCTGCTGAGAAATCTACCATATACATACAATCTTTCCGATATCCTTCAAAGACAAGAGACTTGTCAGATTCCATTAGCACAAGGCAACGATATTTTCCAAATATCACAATCATGTTTAAGTCAGAAAGCATTGAGACAGACAATAAGTTGAAACCAAGGGATTCAACAAGCATGACTTTATCCATGTGCTGATCCTTTGAGATTGCAACTCTACCTAGACCCAATACCTTGCTTTTACCAGTATCAGCAAATGTGATGTGACTCTTGTCAGATGAACGTAAGGTTGAGTCCATCAGAAGACTTCGATCACCAGTCATATGATTATTTCATCCGCTGTCCATAATCCATTCTGAAGTCTTTGGTGTCATACCCTACAGTGAAGTTAGGGGGATAGGCTTCACGAAGAGTATTGTGAAGCATAAACATTTGACGAGCAAGCGGATTATGAAAGCTTAGATCCAAGTTGGGACTGTTAGGATGATTGGCAAGCGATTCAGGAACAAAATACATAGTAAGACTATTTGGGCATTTGATCTTGCGCCCTACAAGATGTTTTAGGTCCCCAGCAATAGCATCAGACGCCTTTGATTTTCGGCTAGAGACCTTTCCCTGCAAGAGAAAGTTAATTCTTCTTAACCACCCACATCTTCAGGGGTGGCTTAGAAGCAATGAGTCTAAGTGCAGCATCTGAGAATTTTGGCTTTGGAGCCCTAGCAAATAGCCTTGCAGGAGGAGAATAATACTCATAAGAATAAGCAGAAAAGTTATTTGTTTTGTGAATATAGCGGTTTGAGGAAACACGCTCATATTCATGGGTCTGAGTACAATTTCCCTGCAAAACATTTGCGTTAGGGTGACTCAGGTGAGTCCTCTGTCTGTATGAAGCCTTAGGACCGTATGAAGCCTTTGGTCTGGGGTTTGTCTTCTTCCCAGGTGGTGTCATGATGACATTTACTGGAAGCTTCTCAAGACAACTTTTGGGAACCCAGATCTTCTTCATAGGTGGCCCGTTCCTGCAGTTAGTACCAATATACCTTGCAAACACTTCACCATTCTGATTCTTAAACAGTTTATAGTTTGCATCAAAGGATTCTTCAATGATAATAGGATTAGCACAAGTGAAGCCAGATAAGGTAGACGGATCCACTGAAGGTTCCTTTGCAGCCACCCATGTGGTTTTGGGGTACTGCTCAGGCTTCCAGTATGAACCATCAACATTCATTTTCCTCTTGAACCCTACACCCTCTTTCCTAGGGTTTCAGTTCAGAATCTGCTTTTTGAGGACATCGCATAACGTCTGATGCCCTTTGAGGCTTTTGTACACCCCTCTTTCAAGCAAAGTCTTCAACCTAGCATTTTCATCAACAATAGTAGTGGTATCCTCAGCAGAGGGGTTAGTTACCACATCAGCAGTTGAAGATATTGCGACAGTAGCAGCAGTAGAACATTCAGCAAGAGATGTAGCGTTATCACGCTCAATGCATTTTAGACATGGTGGTTCAAATCCTTCCTGAGCGGAGCTGATCTGTTGAGCGCGGAGTGAATCATTTTCTTTTTGAAGGTCTTCATGAGCCGCTTTCAATTTCTCAAGTTCTTGCTTCCTTTGAAGATAATCGTAGGAAAGCTTTTCATGAGTTTTTGAGAGCGATTCATGACGACTTTCAAGTTCATCCTACTTAACATGAAGATTTTTTATGTCTTCAATTAAGGACTGAGAACGGGTCATTTCTGCATCCAACAGGTCATCGCTTTTGTCTAACAGTTTTTGAATATGTTCCATAGCTTTCTGTTGTTCAGTGGCAATTTTAGCAAGTGTTTTGTAGCTAGGTTTGGATTCACAATCGGAGTCATCTTCACTGGATGTTTGAAAGTAAGCATCACGTGATTTTACCTTGGCACCGCGTGCCATGAAGCAGTAGGTGGGAGCGGAGTCGTCGTTATCATCATCATCAGTGTTGGTGACGGAACCATTATCTTTAGTGTTGAAGATGGACTTGGCAACGTAGGCTGTGGCTAGAGCCAGACTTGCAACACCAGAATCAGACTCCTCCTCAGACTCCACCTCCGCTTCTTCTGAAGCAGACTCCTCTGAATCCATCTCCTTGCCAACAAATGCACGAGCCTTGCCAGATGAATTCTTCTTGTGTGATGAAGACTTCGATGAAGACTTGGAAGAAGACTTTGAGGCTTTCTTCTTTTTCTTGTCATCAGAATCATATTCCTTGCTCTTCTTTTTCTTCTTCTTCTTCTCATTGTCCCATTGAGGACACTCAGAGATGTAGTGACCAGGTTTCTTGCACTTGTGACATGTTCTCTTCTTGTGGTCAAGGGTAGAAGCTTCATCATTTCTTGAGCTGGATCATGAAGACTTTCTGAAGCCTTTCTTCTTGGTGAATTTCTGGAACTCCTTCACAAGCATGGCAAGCTCCTTTCCGATGTCTTCAGGATCACCAGAACTGCAGTCAAATTCTTCTTCAGATGAGGAAACAGCCTTTGCCTTCAAAGCGCGAGTTTGGCCATAGTTGGGACCATAGATGTCACGTTTCTCAGATAGCTGGAACTCATGTGTGTTGAGCCTCTCAAGTATGTCAGACGGATCGAGAGTCTTGAAGTTAGGGCGCTCTTGAATCATCAGGGCAAGGATGTCAAATGAGCTGTCAAGTGATCTCAGGAGTGTCTTGACGATTTCATGCTTGGTGATCTCAGTGGCGCCAAGTGCCTGAAGCTCAGTTGTGATGTCAGTGAGGCGATCGAATGTGAGTTGGACATTCTCATTGTCGTGTCTCTTGAAGCGATTGAAGAGGTTGCGAAGAATACTGATCCTTTGATCTCTCTGGGTTGAGACGCATTCGTTGACCTTGGAGAGCCAGTCCCAGACTAGCTTCGACGTTTCCAGAGTACTCACACGACCATACTGTCCTTTGGTCAGATGACCACAGATGATGTTCTTGGCAGTGGAATCCAGTTGAACGAGCTTCTTGACATCAGCAGGGGACACCTTCACCTGTCTTGGGAACGCCGTTCTTGACGACATACCAGAGGTCCACATCAATGGCTTCAAGATGCATGCGCATCTTGTTCTTCCAGTAGGGGTATTCAGTGCCATCGAAGACGGGGCACGCAACGGAGACTTTGATTATCCTTGCAGTCGACATAGCTAAAACTCCATGTGTTTAAACCAAATCACACAGAACAAGGGAGTACCTTGCTCTAATACCAATTGAAAGAGATGTATATCGACTAGAGGGGGGTGAATAGGCGATTTTTAGGAAAGTCTTCAAAACATGGAAGTTTCGAAGACAAACGATAGAACCGATCCTATTTATATGCAGCGGAAGGTAGACTACACTAGACAAGCCATAGTCAAGTATTCAATGAAGTGAAAGCACAAAGACTAGTAGTAGCTAGGCAGTATGGATCAGGATGGAAGATTGTATGACGCTAGTCAAAAAAAGTAGTCACACAGTGAAGTCAAACAGATAAGGCAAGCGGGCAATGACTTCACAAAGACAGACAGTAAGTAAAGAGAAGGACGGGATAGAACCAGTAGCTTGGGGAAGACAGTGATTTGTTTGTCAAGTTCCAGTTGCTGTGACAACTGTACGTCTGGTTAGGGAGGCTAAGATTTAACTCAGAAGAACGCGTCTTCACCTTATTCCCCTTGAGCTAAGGACACCCAGTCCTCGCCCAATCGCTCTGGTAAGTCTTCAAGTTAGACTTCCAAACCTTCACAGACTTCGTTCACCGACGATCCACAATGACTCTTGGATGCTCAGAACGCGAAGCCTAACCAGCTGGAGGATTCACAGTCCTCAAGTGTAACGAGTCTTCAGATCACGCGGACAGAAAGACTTCAGTGATGCCAAAAACTCTTTGGCTCTGGGTGTTTGGGCTTTGTCCTCGCAAGGATCTCTCTCTCAAATGCTTCAGAGGTGGGTTGCTCTCAAACGACAAAAGCCGTGTACTAAATCTGAGCAGCCACCAATTAATGGTGTAGGGGGTGGGCTATTTATAGCCACTAGGCAACCCGACCCGATTTGTCCGAAGTGACCCTGGGTCACTAAGGAACTGACACGTGTTCCAACGTTCATATTTCAAACACACGTGGCAACTTTACTTGGGCTACAAGTAAAGCTGACTCATCCAGCTCTCGATAAGATTTGCTCTCATTGTCTTCGCTCGAAGACATAGGATTTGGTTGAGCATCACTTCAGTCACTCTGACTTTGTTCACTTGGACCCTACTTAACAGTACGGTGGTTCCTATGACTCAACAAAGAAGAAAAGGAAACAACGAAACGTCTAAGTGTTCGCGCTCCATAGTCTTCACACAATGTCTTCTCTTGTCATAGTTTTCAATATGAATATCTTCATATACCACCATTGTCGTCAATGTCTTCATACATTTTTAGCGGTCATCTCCGGTAGGTAAACCGAATCAATGAGGGACTACTACCTGTGTTATCCTGCAATTCTCACAAACACATTAGTCCCTCAACCAGGTTTGTCGTCAATACTCCGAAACCAACTAGGGGTGGCACTAGATGCACTTACAGAGCTCGAGTGTGGTTTATAAGCGCTACTGCGCACACCCTCTCGAGCTCCTCTCAACTGCAGGCTTTCGGGCCTAATTGTGACTGTGTGCCTGTGGGCCTACTGGGCCTACTGCGGGCCTGAATCCTGGCCCATGGTTGGGTTTCTAGTCGTATTCACGCCATGTCGGCCATGTAGGTGGCATATTTTTACTTTTTTTTACCATTTTTTTCTTTGTTGCTTTATTTTTTTAATTTTTTTTCTACTTTCAACAAAATACTTACTGTTGCTATTTTTATTTATTTTATTAATGTTTTTTTATTTTACTTTATTAAAGTTTATTTTGTTTCCACTTATTTATTTTATTTTTATTCTACTTATTTATTTTATTTTATTTTTTGCTTTTTGGTTGATTCCTTTAGCTATTAGAGTTTCATTAAAGTTTTCTAGTTCATTCTTTTAGTTTATTAATTTTGCTATTAGAGTTTCATAAAAGTTTTCCAGTTCATTCTTTTTTATATTAGTTCATTCTTTGAGGTAAATGACCCTGAAATTGAAAAGCATTTCAAATGAACTCTGAAAAGGTTGAAAGTTGGCATGGTATCATCATTTCACCCACATAGCATGTGCAAAAAAGTAGAGAGGGTTACAGCAAAAACTGGATGCACTTCGTGTACAAAACGGACAATCTCTTTCGAGGTACCAGGATTTCAAACGATAACTCGTCTCTTACAAATGGATTTCATTTTTTTGAACTTATTTGAACTACAGACTTTTTCTGTGTTCAAAATCCACCATTCAAAGCAACATCATCAATTTTCAACCATTTCTGACTTCATTTGCTATTTTTCATGCATTTACTGAATTTTTTGAGCTAAATGACCCTGAAATTGAAAAGCATTTCAAATGAACTCTAAAAAGGTTGAAAGTTGGCATGGTATCATCATTTCACCCACATAGCATGTGCAAAAAAGTATAGAGGGTTACGGCAAAAACTGGATGCACTTCATGTACAAAATGGACATTCTCTTTCGAGGTATCAGGATTTCAGACGATAACTCGTCTGTTACAAAGGGATTTCATTTTTTTGAACTTATTTGAACTACAAAATTTTTATGTGTTCGTGGATGCACCATTCAAAGCAACATCATCAATTTTCAACCCTTTCTGACTTCATTTGCTATTTTTCATGCATTTACTGAATTTTTTGAGCTAAATGACTCTGAAATTGAAAAACATTTCAAATGAACTCTGAAAAGGTTGAAAGTTGGCATGGTATCATCATTTCACCCACATAGCATGTACGAAAAAGTAGAGAGGGTTACGGAAAGAACTGGATGCACTTTGTCTACCAAACGGACAATCTCTTTCGAGGTATCAGGATTTGAGACGATAACTCGTCTGTTACAAAGGGATTTCATTTTTTGAACTTATTTGAACTATAGACTTTTTCTGTGTTCGTGGATGCACCATTCAAAGCAACATCATCAATTTTCAACCATTTCTGACCTCATTTGCTATTTTTCATGCATTTATTGAATTTTTTGAGCTAAATGACCCTGAAATTGAAAAACATTTCAAATGAACTCTTAAATGGTTGAAAGTTGCCATGGTATCATCATTTCACCCACATAGCATGTACAAAAAAGTAGAGAGGGTTACGGCAAAAACTGGATGCACTTCGTGTACAAAACGGATGTAACACCCCAAATTTTTGGGTTTGGTTTTTCTTCCAAAACTTTTGGTCTTTTGGAAGGGGGTTGTTTGATCTTCTCTTAAGACCCTTCTAAAATCTCTTCTGGCCAAAGTTTGTGTGTTTTTATCAAGCCTGGTTTTTGGTCTTGAAAGCTTCTTCTTGTGTTAGCTCAACACAAGTTGTCTTCTTAGGGATTTGCTTAATTCTTTTCCTTCTTGATTTAAACTTCTCAGGTTTAACCTTGGGCTTATCCTCCTCTATATCCTCCATCTTGCCATGACCCCAACAGAAATATTTCTCTCCAAGACCCCCTCCACACCTTAAGACAAGTCTCTCATCAATTCCAGTAAGTTTTGACCTTATTGGAATTTTCCTCTATTTATTTTACTCCAAAAACTATTTATGTCTTTTATAGTGGACCTTGGTGATTTACAAAGGAACCACCATATCTATCTTGTTGTTTGATTCCAAACTAACTTCCCTAGTTAGTCCTTAGTATCCACAACCTAGATCCATCTTGTTTCACTGGTCCACAGTTCAAAATTTTCAAATTTCACCTGCTGCAAGTTTGGACCAGATTTGCAAAATTTGGTGAAATTCATATTTATCTTCTTCCAAAAAAATTGTGAAAATTCAGGCAGCCTCTAGATGCATCAAGAGGCCACTCCACCAAATATCAGCCCCATAAACATTTCCCACATGCCAGAATCATTTCATCCAACACCTGGCATACACTGTGCTATCAGTTTCAGAAACTGCTAAATGAAGATTCACTGTCGACAGTGCAGTTCGTCAGTTCGTCAGAGCCGCAGCGTCAATCTCGCCAGTGCCTGCCTTGGATCGATGCTCACTGCGCCTCCTGCTTATCCAACACGCCGCACGCTTGCTTGGCTGCTTCGGGGCGTCGGTGGCGCCCTGGCCCGACCACGCCGGCGACTTCCACGGCAACAGAACCGCCCGTGGCGGCTGGCAGAAGGCATCCTGCAGCTCGACGCCGTTTGGCGCCGCCCAAGTCACCCCAGTGCTCCGCGTGGCCTTCTCCACTGCCAGCGCACGCCTGCAGCACCGTCGTCATGGCCTGGCTCGCGCAGATCGCGTTCTCTACCGCCGACGTGCCGCACGGCCGTTCCGTCGAGGGCAGCCCGTAATCATCCCTCCCCTGCTGAGTTAGGCACGGGAATGGAACCAGTGCACCTCCTAGTCGATGCTCAAGCCCCTAAACCCGCCGTCTAGCCACTGCATCACCGTAATCACTCGCCGGACTTATCCCGTTCATGGCAACCGCCTCGGGCCGGCTATATAAAGCACCCCCGAGCTCGTTCTAGAGCCCGCACACCTCCACCATCTCCCTAGACCGCGCCCAGCCTCTGGAAGAGCCTCGAGGGGCCCTTCTTCTCCAACTCTAGCCAACTCCTTCTGCCTCGGGCTCCAGCAGCGTTCTTTCCGGTGAGGACTCCCGCCACCCTGGACTCGAGCGTAGCACCCTGGCACCTACCTAAACCTAACCCCCACTCCAATTTGACCCGAGAGATCCTCCCCGACGAGGCCCACGGCCACCCGAGCCGCCGTCCGCCGGAGACAGGGTCGCCGTCGATGTAGGGCTCGCCGACGCTCAACTCCACCACCAATCGTCGCGGAAGATCACCAGGAAGCTGTACGTACCACTCCCCTCCCCTAACTCGCCGTGGATCGGCGCCGGCGACCACCGCAGCATCTGGCGCCGGCGCGACTCTGTCTCAGAGTTCAAACCCGACAAGTGAGACCCCTCGTCAGCCTCGCATCTCTCTCCGAACCGTTTTTCTGGAAAGCGCCTTCGGGCAAAGTACGCCTCCGTCTTCAGTTGGCGTACTGCGTACCGGTTCGCTTTTTTGTTTTCTATTCTAGCCCCTGGAATTTTTCTATTTCATTACAGATGAGTCCCTGGACAGAAACTCTAATATCTTTTTAACTAAAGATGATTTTGAGTTGATTCTTTTTCTGTCCTCTTTAGTTTTCTGTCTAGTTTTTTGTCATATTTATGTGAAAAAATTTGGAGCAACTTTATTTGCGCATGCGGTATTTATGTTAGTATCCGTTTGTTTGAATACGTAGATACCGAAGGATGTGACGGAGCCGCGAACCTCACCGAGTTAAACTCCGACTACTCCGAACCAGGCAAGCATGTTTGAACCTTTGATATGATGGATGTGTTGCATGTTTGCTCGAGTAGTTCTTTTCATAAGCATGGATATATAAGCATTTGTGTATGGTTATATTTCATGCAAGCTAGCTTCGGGTGAGACCCGTATGATAATGATTGAACCACCCCGATCATGTGGTGACATGATGGGTGGAGTACTGGTATTGTTGAAGCATGCCAGTAGTTGGATAACCTAGTAACCGCATGGATCGAGTCATGATCCTGCTCACCTCCTTTTGGTACTGTCATATGCCATCTGTTGTGATTGCGGTCTAGTCAGTTGTAAACCACTTTCCGAGCACACACCAAGTAGAGGGGCCGGGATGAGGGTTCCATGGCCTTGGATTAAAGCCCGTCATCCGGTCAGGGGGCTTGGGTGTTTCCGGTTGGGACCGAGAGGGGGGCACTAGTTAGAGCGTGCATATATAAATTTGATCCCATGCTATTCGAGGTTGTAGCCTCCTCGTCTTAAAGTTTTTCGTGAACGTTGTCACGGGTGATTCCGGACAACATGATGTGAAATGGGTGTGTACTGGTCAGTTGGGTTTCTACTAAAACACCGTAGACGGAACTAGTCCCTGTGGCTAGTAGAATCCGTTGGCTATGATTTAATAGTACAAGCTCTGCAGAGTTAAATCCTTCAAGTAGCCATGTTTATGGCCTAGGGTCAATCTTTGTGCCAACCCGGTGACCGTCTCTAGTAAATTCTTGATAGTAACAAGAGTAGTGATTTCGTCAAGTTCATTTGGTAGATGAACTCACCAATTATCTCTGTACTGATTTACTTCCTGAAGTATTTCACCATCATACGATTGTTATCCATAAGCCCTTTATGTGATGTCACTCAGACGTCCGACTATGGCATTCTTGTTAATTATAAGCCCTTTATGTGATGTCGCTCAGACGTCCGACTGTGGCATTCTTGTTATTTATAAGCCCTTTATGTGATGTCGCTCAGACATCCGACTGTGGCATTCTTGTTATTTATAAGCCCTTTTGCTCAGACGTTCGACTGTGGCATTCATGTTATTTATAAGCCCTTTCTGTGATGTCGCTCAGACGTCCGACTGTGGCATTCTTGTTATTTATAAGCCCTTTATGTGATGTCGCTCAGACGTCCGACTGTGGCATTCTTGTCTTTTATTTTCCGATTAAGCCCTTTATGTGGCGTCCCTCAGACGCCCGACTGTGGCATGTTTTCATTTTATTATTTCCTCACGAGGCGTCACGCAGACACTTGTCTGGTTTCCTTTTATTTATTTTATGGATTTCGGGAGGATTACCGCCCGACTTCTATTTATTTTCATACGGCACAGGAATATATTTATCCGGTTGCATTTTATTAGAATACTCACATGCATCATGTTGGCATTTATTATATATTAAGTCTGAACTGTCTTGCGAGTACATTCAAAGTACTCACCTTGCTTGTTGATTTGGCCAGATGTGGACGAAGGCGATCTCATGGATGAAGAGTTCGATAGCGAGTCCGACGTCTAGTGGAGTCCCAGTCAGTCTCTTGTGATCCTGGAGTTGATCACTGTTATATAACCGCTTCCGCCTACCACCAAATAAGTTCATCGGGTCTCACTCCGACACTCGATGAACTGTATTATATTGGAGTCACGACACCCACTTCGCTGTGACATACCCACCACCTTTTTACTACGAGTTAGTAGTATGCCACCCTGCCATTGTGTCATATCCGCCTTTATGTACTATATTGGCGTACTTGTAATAAATTGTTGAGCCACCTCAGCTCAACCTTGTATAATTATTTAGTATCCTGGAATTCTATATCAAGGAATTGTCCATCAGCAAGAAGTATTCTTCCTTGTTGGTTTAATAAAAAGGTCGGTCTTTCGTAATTATTTTACTGAAAGGTCGGTCCTGACAACCTTGGTATCAGAGCCAGGCTGACTGTAGGAAGCCACTAGGTGCGCTCGCTAATCGGTTATTAGCGAATAATTGCTATTCAACATTTTTACATCTGTAGCAATTTTCTGTTAGTCATCATAAATTTATGACTTGACTATTCGGAATTTTTGTCTACTTTTGTAGATGGCCAGCAACGACTGTGATGCACAGGTGTTCGCCAACATTCCTGAGGGGTTTTTCAAGCTCCTCTTTGCCATCATCAAAGTCACGATTGGGCCATCAACTCGTCCAGAGTTTACACTCTACCGTCACAAGCTCAACGACAGCGTGTCAATGCACCAGGCCGTGGTGCACTTCAAGGGAGGGCGTTCTGAAGCGCGCCGCCTCCGATTTGTGGGCAGAGCCATGCCTACGGAGAGGCATGCCATGCAAATGGCTGCCCATGAGGCGATAGCTCGTCTCCGGGACATCCTTCCTTCAATGAAGACTCGTCGCTACCGTTACCTCCCATGCCACGTGCCCTACACTTGCCACTATGCATTTGCTTGCGCAAATGGGGAACGTGATGAAGCCATTGAATCAATGGTTGAGTACCTCAAGGCACTTGAGACAGCCTTTGATAATCTTGTGGACGACTTGGTGGCTACTCGTATGGAATTGGTCCAGAGTGGCTCCGCCAACAGGAGGGAGCTACTCCATACTGCGCCACCAATGACATTTGTCTCGTCCGCCGCATCCTATGCACCTTCTATCTTAGCCACCGCTCGCCGTCTGCCTACCACTGAGGAGTTTGACCAGGTCATTGCTCCTACCCCAGTCAGAGCTGCACCGCCTGCCGCACCTGCATCAACACCTCATACCCATACTCCGCGCCTGGAGCCTATTAGTGAGGAGGAAGTTGAGTCTCCAGCACCACTGGGCCTTACCCTCGGCAGGCCGAGGGAAATCTTCAACATCTCCGACTAGTGCGTTATTCCGCGACGCACTGTGCTCGCTTGTATTATGTGTGTGTTATGTAAAATAGGTGGATGGGAAGTAGTATGTTTGCGCATCATGTAGGATCTTGGAGAAGTGCACTAGCATAAATAACATGTCAGGAATGTGTACGCACACCCTGAGTGACGTATGTATAATTAGAACCCGCGTGTAAGATATGTACTAAGCGGTCCTTCTCCGTGCGCAATCCAGCAGTTTATTTTAAAAATCTCTTTGGAGCTCGTGTTTTGTTGCTTTTGCAAATCTTGGTTTATTTTGCTGCTCGATTCTTCTCATGATTTCTGCAATAATACCCCAGAGTAAGAAATGACTCGTCCCTGGACGCGTTCCATGCCAAGTCCGCCGGAGGAAAATTATGGCACACAGACAGATAACAACTTCACACAGGGGCAGTCAAGTCAGCAGGGCAGCGAAACAACATTTTCTCAAGTATGCCGTCTTTACGAGCAAAGTCAGCAACAACACCAAGAAATGATGAACCATATCATTAACATGGGAAATCACCGTGAGCCATACCAGCAACACTCAAAATTATCTGAATTTCACAAGACACGTCCAACAACGTTTCCGCACACAGACAAACCTCTTGAGGCCGATGATTGGCTTCGAGATATTGAAAGGAAATTAATTGTGGCACAATGCTCAGATTGTGAAAAGGTACTTTACGCACCACATAATCTTGCTGGAGCAGCCGCGTCGTGGTGGGAAAATTTTCTGCTTATGCACCCCAACATAAATGATATCACCTGGGAAGATTTCAAGGAAGGCTTTCGTGGGGCACACATCCCTAAGAGCATTATGAAGATCAAGAAAAGAGAATTTGATGACCTCAAGCAAAGGGGCATGACAGTACTTGAGTACAACAGTCAGTTTACGCAATTATCCCGTTATGCCAACGAAGAGCGTATGACTGAAAATAAGAAGATGGAAAAATTCCTGGACGGACTGGCACCAGCACTAAAATGCCAGTTAGTCGTACACACTTTTCCAGATTTCAAGACACTGGTGGACAAAGCTATTACGTTGGAGAATGAACGTCGCAGTCTGGAAGACATTCGCAAGAGAAAAAGGGATCAGACCAACCACCCTCGCAACAACAGGAATAAGGTAAATTTCCAGAAAAATGGGGCGAACAAACCCATGACAAATGACACACGCCCAAGCAAGAATTTTCATGCAAGGGACAAGGATTTCACCTATCGCCCAGGTGTTACCTGCTATGCATGTGGAGAAGAGGGACACTATGCTAAACAGTGCCCAAAGCCAAGAAACTCAGCACCGAAGCCTAACAGCAATGGAAACAATTCCGCGCCCAAGCGTAACAACTTCAACCCCAATAACAACCACAAGAAAGGCCACCTGAACCATGTGACCAAGGAGCAAGCACAGGATGCCCCGAATATCGTACTCGGTACGTTCCCTGTCAACACAATACCTGCCACGGTTTTGTTTGATTCTGGAGCTTTAAATTCGTTCATTTCGAAGAGTTTTGCTTTGCAACATGGTTTTTCAATACTTCCCTTGGGAAAATCAATGACCATCAAGTCCCCCGGAAGTAAGCAGATCACTCAGAATTACTGCCAAGGTTTGACAATTGAAATTGAAGGGTTACGGTTTCACGCAAACCTCATCGTGTTGGAAAACAAGGGGCTGGATGTTATCCTGGGTATGGACTGGCTAACAGCCAATAAAGGATTTATCGACTGCTTCAACCAGACTGTGATTCTTACTCATCATCACGGAAAGACAATAAGAGTCGCAGCTCAAGAAAGGCCAGTATCGCGGCAACCAAAATTAAACAAGGTAGACACTTCTGAGTTAAGCAAAGTTCCAGTTGTATGTGAATTTCCGAACGTATTTCCCGAAGAACTACCGGGCATGGCACCAGACAGAGAAATAGAATTCATCATTGAGCTAGCACCTGGAACCACTCCCATATACAAAAAGCCGTACAGAATGGCACCATCCGAGTTGGTTGAAGTAAAGAAACAAATCAAGGAATTGCTGGACAAAGGATTTATACGGGCCAGCTCCTCACCTTGGGGTTCGCCGGTTTTATTTGCCAAAAAGAAGGATGGGACTATGAGGTTGTGTATAGACTACTGAGCGCTCAACATGGTCACAATCAAGAACAAATATCCGATGCCACGGATAAATGATTTATCTGACCAGCTCGCGCAAGCCAAGGTTTTCTCAAAAGTTGACTTAAGGTCAGGTTATCATCAATTGAAAGTACGAACAGAAGATATCCCGAAAACAGCATTCACCTCGAGATACAGACTTTATGAATTTAAAGTAATGCCGTTTGGACTGACCAACGCCCCCGCCTATTTCGTCCACCTCATGAACAAAGTATTTATGAAATTCATGGACAAATTTGTGGGGGTATTTATTGATGATATCTTGGTATATTCAAAGACACCGGAAGAACATGTTGAACACCTCCGCATTGTACTGGGAGAATTAAGGAAACACCAACTCTACGCCAAATTCAGCAAATGTGAATTTTGGTTGAGGCAAGTGGGTTTCCTAGGACACGTATTGACGCAAGAGGGAGTTGCTGTGGACCCAGATAAAGTCAAGGCTGTACTTGGTTGGAAGTCACCAGTCAGTGTAACGGATATACGAAGTTTCCTCGGTATGGCTGGATATTACAGAAGGTTTATTGAAGGATTTTCCACCATAGCCGAACCAATGACACAGTTACTCAAGAAGGATAAGAAATTCGTATGGACCGAAGCATGTGAGAAAAGCTTCCAAGAACTCAAAAAGAAGTTAACAACAGCCCCAGTATTAATTGTACCAGACATACACAAGAGTTTTGAAGTATATTGCGACGCATCCCGAAAAGGCCTCGGATGCGTACTAATGCAAGAAGGCAAAGTAGTCGCCTACGCTTCCCGGCAACTGCGAAAACACGAAGAAAAGTATCCTACTCACGATTTGGAGTTGGCAGCAGTCATTCATGCACTCAAGGAGTGGAGGCACTTTTTGCTTGGGAATCACTGTGAAATATATACGGACCATAAGAGTCTCAGATATATTTTCACGCAACCAGAACTCAATTTACGACAACGACGCTGGCTGGAACTGGTAAAAGATTATGGCGTTGGTATCCACTATCACCCAGGAAAAGCAAACGTGGTAGCGGATGCTCTCAGCCGTAACCCCAGCCCGAACAGCGGCGGCCGACAAAACCTGAGACCCCAATTTCAGCAAGAATTCGCCAGACTCAATCTAATGATGGTCACTAAAGGCGAAGTGTCAAATCTAGAAATACGGCCTCCACTAATAGAACAAATAAAGAAGGCTCAGCATGGACACCCCAGCATCGAAGGGATAAAAATAAAAGTAAGTCAGGGCAAGGCCTCAGAATTCACCATAGACAGTGAGGGAATATTATGGTTCGGAGACAGACTTTGCGTACCAAATAGCAACAACCTTAAACAACAAATTCTAGCAGAAAGACACACTGCTCCATACTCAATCCACCCTGGAGGGACAAAAATGTACAAGGACATTCAGGAAAGATTTTGGTGGCACGGCATGAAAAAGGATATAGCCACATATATTGCATGTTGCGATTCATGTCAACACATTAAAGCCGAGCACCAAAAACCCGTAGGACTCTTACAGCCAAACAAGATACCAGAGTGGAAATGGGACGATATTGGAATGGATTTTATTGTTGGACTACCACGGTCACAGCACGGTAATGATGTCATATGGGTCATCACAGATAGACTGACACACTTCATACCAGTCAAGACAACCTACACCACCCAAAAGCTTGCCAAGCTTTACCTCGCCCGTATAGTGTGCCTACATGGGGTTCCAAAGACTATAATATTCGACAGAGGCACTTAGTTCGTCTCCAAATTTTGGGACCAGTTGCAACAAGCCCTCGGAACGCAACTAACATTCAGTACAGCTTATCACCCCCAGACTGGAGGACAAACGGAACGAGTAAACCAAATACTTGAAGACATGCTAAGGGCATGTGTCCTCACATATGGGACCAGTTGGGAAGCAAGCTTACCATATGCCGAGTTTGCATACAACAATAGTTACCAAGCCAGCCTGCAGATGGCACCATTCGAAGCCTTGTACGGACGAAGATGCCGTACTCCATTAAACTGGTCGAAAATAGGGGACAGTCGTATATTCGGCCCAGATGTGTTAAAAGAAGCTGGGGAAAGAGTAAAAATAATACGGGATCGACTCAAAATAGCCCGAAGCCGACAGAAGAGCTATTATGATCAAAAGCATCGGGAAATCAGTTTTGAGCCCGGTGAAAACGTATACTTACGTCTATCACCTATGAGAGGGCTGCAACGATTCAAGATCAAAGGGAAACTAGCACCCCGGTTAATCGGACCCTTTCATATAACTGCACGGAGAGGCACAGTAGCTTACCAGCTGGACCTTCCCAAGGAACTGTGAGACGTCCACGACGTGTTCCACGTCTCGCAACTACGGAAGTGTGTAAGCAACCCAGAGAAGCATGTGTCACATGAAAACCTTGACGTGCAACCAGATCTCACCTACCGGGAACACCCAGTAAAATTTTTGGAGAAGTCTGAAAGGAGAACCCGTCAGAAGACTATTAAATTTCTCAAGGTTCAGTGGAGTAATCACACTGAGGATGAGGCAACATGGGAAAGGGAAGATTTCCTTTGGACAGAACACCCACACCTATTTGAGGATCAGCTGAAATCTCGGGGACGAGATTTTTCCTAAGGGGGTAGGTGTTGTAACACCCCAAATTTTTGGGTTTGGTTTTTCTTCCAAAACTTTTGATCTTTTGGAAGGGGGTTGTTTGATCTTCTCTTAAGACCCTTCTAAAATCTCTTCTGGCCAAAGTTTGTGTGTTTTTCTCAAGCCTGGTTTTTGGTCTTGAAAGCTTCTTCTTGTGTTAGCTCAACACAAGTTGTCTTCTTAGGGATTTGCTTAATTCTTTTCCTTCTTGATTTGAACTTCTCAGGTTTAACCTTGGGCTTATCCTCCTCTCCAT
Organism: Secale cereale; assembly: GCA_902687465.1. Classification (NCBI taxonomy): domain Eukaryota; kingdom Viridiplantae; phylum Streptophyta; class Magnoliopsida; order Poales; family Poaceae; genus Secale; species Secale cereale. Next base: position 715,191,386 of record LR738713.1, on the reverse strand, counting down.
CCTCCATCTTTCCATGACCCCAACAGAAATATTTCTCTCCAAGACCCCCTCCACACCTTAAGACAAGTCTCTCATCAATTCCACTAAGTTTTGACCTTATTGGAATTTTCCTCTATTTATTTTACTCCAAAAACTATTTCTGTCTTTTATAGTGGACCTTGGTGATTTACAAAGAAACCACCATATCCATCTTGTTGTTTGATTCCAAACTAACTTCCCTAGTTAGTCCTTAGTACCCACAACCTAGATCCATCTTGTTTCACTGGTCCACATTTCAAAATTTTCAAATTCAACCTGCTGCAAGTTTGGACCAGATTTGCAAAATTTGGTGAAATTCATATTTATCTTCTTCCAAAATATTTGTGAAAATTCAGGCAGCCTCTAGATTCATCAAGAGGCCACTCCACCAAATATCAGCCCCAGAAACATTTCCCACATGCCAGAATCATTTCATCAAACACCTGGCATACACTGTGCTGTCAGTTTCAGAAACTGCTAACTAAAGATTCACTGTCGACAGTGCAATTCGTCAGTTCGTCAGAGCCGCAGCGTCAATCTCGCCAGTGCCTGCCTTGGATCGATGCTCACTGCGCCTCCTGCTTATCCAACACGCTGCACGCTTGCTTGGCTGCTTCTGGGCGTCGGTTGCGCCCTGGCCCAACCACGCCGGCGACTTCCACGGCAACAGAACCGCCCGTGGCGGCTGGCAGAAGGCATCCTGCAGCTCGACGCCGTTTGGTGCCGCCCAAGTCACCCCAGCGCTCCGCGTGGCCTTCTCCACTGCCAGCGCACGCCTGCACCACCGTCGCCGTGGCCTGGCGCGCGCAAAGCGCGTTCTCTGCCGCCGATGTGCCGCACGGCCGTTCCGTCGAGGGCAGCCCGTAATCATCCCTCCCCTGCTGAGTTAGGCACGGGAATGGAACCAGTGCACCTCCTAGTCAATGCTCAAGCCCCTAAACCTGTCGTCCAGCCACTGCATCGCCGTAATCGCTCGCCGGACTTATCCCGTTCACGGCAACCGCCTCGGGCTAGCTATATAAAGCACTCCCGAGCTCGTTCTCGAGCCCGCACACCTCCACCATCTACCTAGACCGCGCCCAGCCTCTGGAAGAGCCTCGAGGGGCCCTTCTTCTCCAACTCCGGCCAACTCCTTCCGCCTCGGGCTCCAGCAGCGTTCTCTTTAATGAGGACTCCTCCGCCGCCCTGGACTCGAGCGTAGCACCCTAGCACCTACCTAAACCTAACCCCCACTCTAATTTGACCCCAGAGATCCTCTCCGACGAGGCCCACGACCACCCGAGCCGCCGTCCGCCGAAGACAGGGTCGCCGTCGACGTAGGGCTCGCCGACGCTCAACTCCACCACCAATCGTCGCGGAAGATCACCACGAAGCTGTACGTACCACTCCCCTCCCCTAACTTGCCGTGGATCGGCGCCGGCGACCACCGCAGCATCTGGCGCCGGCGCGACTCTATCTCAGAGTTCAAACACGACAACTGGGACCCCTCGTCAGCCTCTCATCTCTCTCCGAACCGTTTTTCTGGAAATTGCCTTCGGGCAAAGTACGCCTCCGTCTTCAGTTGGCGTACTGCGTACCGGTTCACTTTTCTGTTTTCTATTCTAGCCCCTGGAATTTTTCTGTTTCATTACAGATGAGTCCCTGGACAAAAACACTAATATCTTTTTAACTAAAGATGATTTTGAGTTGATTCTTTTTCTGTCCTCTTTAGTTTTCTGTCTAGTTTTTTTTCATATTTATGTGAAAAATTTTGGAGTAACTTTATTTGCGCATGCGGTATTTATGTTAGTATCCGTTTGTTTGAATACGTAGATATCGAAGGACGAAGCCGCGATCCTCACCGAGTTAAACTCCGACTACTCCAAACCAGGCAAGCATGTTTGAACCTTTGATATGATGGATGTGTTGCATGTTTGCTCGAGTAGTTCTTTTCATAAGCATGGATATATAAGCATTTGTGTATGATTATATTTCATGCAAGCTAGCTTCGGGTGAGACCCGTATGATAATGATTGAACCACCCCGATCATGTGGTGACATGATGGGTGGAGTACTGGTATTGTTGAAGCATGCCAGTAGTTGGATAACCTAGTAACCGCATGGATCGAGTCATGATCCTGCTCACCTCCTTTTGGTACTGTCATATGCCATCTGTTGTGATTGCGGTCTAGTCAGTTGTAAACCACTTTCCGAGTACACACCAAGTAGAGGGGCCGGGATGAGGGTTCCATGGCCCTGGATTAAAGCCCGTCATCCGGTCAGGGGGCATGGGTGTTTCCGGTTGGGACCGAGAGGGGGGCACTAGTTAGAGCGTGCATATATAAATTTGATCCCATGCTATTCGAGGTTGTAGCCTCCCCGTCTTAAAGTTTTTCGTGAACGTTGTCACGGGTGATTCCGGACAACATGATGTGAAATGGGTGTGTACTGGTCAGTTGGGTTTCTACTAAAACACCGTAGACGGAACTAGTCCCTGTGGCTAGTAGAATCTGTTGGCTATGATTTAATAGTACAAGCTCTGCAGAGTTAAATCCTTCAAGTAGCCATGTTTATGGCCTAGGGTCAATCTTTGTGTCAACCCGGTGACCGTCTCTAGTAAATTCTTGATAGTAACAAGAGTAGTGATTTCTTCAAGTTCATTTGGTAGATGAACTCACCAATTATCTCTGTACTGATTTACTTCCTGAAGTATTTCACCATCATACGATTGTTATCCATAAGCCCTTTATGTGATGTCGCTCAGACGTCCGACTATGGCATTCTTGTTAATTATAAGCCCTTTATGTGATGTCGCTCAGACGTACGACTGTGGCATTCTTGTTATTTATAAGCCCTTTATGTGATGTCGCTCAGACATCCGACTGTGGCATTCTTGTTATTTATAAGCCCTTTTGCTCAGACGTTCGACTGTGGCATTCATGTTATTTATAAGCCCTTTCTGTGATGTCGCTCAGACGTCCGACTGTGGCATTCTTGTTATTTATAAGCCCTTTA
>LR738713.1:715112481-715186728 GCA_902687465.1 Secale cereale | reverse complement strand
GCATTCTTGTTATTTATAAGCCCTTTTGCTCAGACGTTCGACTGTGGCATTCATGTTATTTATAAGCCCTTTCTGTGATGTCGCTCAGACGTCCGACTGTGGCATTCTTGTTATTTATAAGCCCTTTATGTGATGTCGCTCAGACGTCCGACTGTGGCATTCTTGTCTTTTATTTTCTGATTAAGCCCTTTATGTGGCGTCGCTCAGACGCCCGACTGTGGCATGTTTTCATTTTATTATTTCCTCACGAGGCGTCACGCAGACACTTGTCTGGTTTCCTTTTATTTATTTTATGGATTTCGGGAGGATTACCGCCCGACTTCTATTTATTTTCATACGGCACAGGAATATATTTATCCGGTTGCATTTTATTAGAATACTCACATGCATCATGTTGGCATTTATTATATATTAAGTCTGAACTGTCTTGCGAGTACATTCAAAGTACTCACCTTGCTTGTTGATTTGGCCAGATGTGGACGAAGGCGATCTCATGGATGAAGAGTTCGATAGCGAGTCCGACGTCTAGTGGAGTCCCAGTCAGTCTCTTGTGATCCTGGAGTTGATCACTGTTATATAACCGCTTCCGCCTACCACCAAATAAATTCATCGGGTCTCACTCCGACACTCGATGAACTGTATTATATTGGAGTCACGACACCCACTTTGCTGTGACATACCCACCACCTTTTTATTACGAGTTAGTAGTATGCCACCCTACCATTGTGTCATATCCGCCTTTATGTACTATATTGGCGTACTTGTAATAAATTGTTTATCCACCTCAGCTCAACCTTGTATAATTATTTAGTATCCTGGAATTCTGTATCAAGGAATTGTTCATCAGCAAGAAGTATTCTTCATTGCTGGTTTAATAAAAAGGTCGGTCTTTCGGTAATTATTTTACTGAAAGGTCGTTCCTGACAACGGGCAATCTCTTTCGAGGTATCACGATTTCAGACGAGAACTCGTCTGTTACAAAGGGATTTCATTTTTTTGAACTTATTTGAACTACAGACTTTTTCTGTGTTCGTGGATGCACCATTCAAAGCAACATCATAAATTTTCAACCATTTCTGACTTCATTTGCTATTTTTCATGCATTTACTGAATTTTTTGAGCTAAATGACCCTGAAATTCAAAAACATTTCAAATGAACTTTGAAAAGGTTGAAAGTTGGCATGGTATCATCATTTCACCCACATAGCATGTGCAAAAAAGTAGAGAGGGTTACGGCAAAAACTGGATGCACTTCGTGTACAAAACCATTACAGAACATCATGGATAGATAAGTGATGAAATTAATATAAGTTCATCATCACATGCCATTCAAAGTACATGCATATCTCTAGAGCATCTAATTAAACCATACATTGAAACTATGTAGAACATTTCAATGCAACAACATATGCGATCATAATCGCAACCAAGGTAACAATTGATCCAACGGCATAATGATACCAAGCCTCGGTATGAATGGCATATTTTCTAATCTTTCTAATCTTCAAGCGCATGGCATCCATCTTGATCTTGTGATCATCAACGATATCCGCAACATGCAACTCCAATATCATCTTCGCGTCCTCAATTTTTTTTAGTTTTTCCTTCAAGTACTTGTTTTCTTCTTCAACTAAATTTAACCTCTTGACAATAGGGTCCATCTTGATCTTGTGATCATCGACGACTTCCTCGACATGCAACTCCAATTCCATCTTCTCCTCCTCCATTTTTTCCAATTTTTTCTTCAAGGAAATTTTTTCCTCTTCAACTAAACTTAACCTCTCCACAAGAGGGTCGGTTGGAATTTCTGGTTCAATTACCTCCTAGACATATAAAAACATCTATGTCAGGTTGGTCGGCATAATTGTCATAAACACTAAAACAAATAGTTATAAATTAAAGATAATATACCACATCCGAATTGTAGACGGGACGAGTGCCGACGTGGGCGGATATCAAAACCACCGCACTATATAATAACAAGCAATAATAAACGTAAGAAAGTTAGACAAATATCTATCTAAAGCAATAATAACAAGCAACAATAAAAGTAAGAAAATCATGGACAGAACAAGAGGCTCACCACGGTGGTGCCGGTGACGAGATCGGCGGGGGCGATCGACGGCGGTGAAGACGGGGATGGGACGTGACGGACCGCTAAACCTAGACAAATCTCGGAGAAAATGGAGCTTGGAGTTCGAGCTTTGACAGGAGAAAAGCTTAACTAGTGTGACTCGGGCATTTCATCGAACACCTCATGTACATAGGAGGTGAGCTAGCTAGAGCACCACAGCTCCCCCCGGCCGGCCAGAAAAAACAGAGCAGTGGAAGTGGTGGGCGAGGGGTTATATATAGGAAACTCGTTGGTCCCGGTTCGTACCAGGAACTGGGTCTAAAGGCCACCCATTTGTCCCGGTTCTACGCACGAACCGGGACCAATGGGTCTAGGCCAGGAGCGAGGCCCATTGGTCCCAGTTCGTGCCTGGAACCGGGACGAATGGGCCCAGACCAACCGAGATAGATGCCCAACGAGGCCCGGCCGGCCCCCTGGTCGCACGAACCGGGATGTATGCCCCCATGGGTCCCGGTTCGTGGATGAACCGGGACTAATGGGCTCGCCAGGCCCGAACCAAAGCCTTGTTTTCTACTAGTGTCACTACATTCAAGATTGTCCTCAGTGGTAAAAGGAATCAAAGAAGAAGAAATACAAGGATTACAATTATGATGACGCGAAGAAGAAGAAGAAGAAATCGTCAAAATATTCATCATCAAAATCCTCGAAGTCTTCATCTCACGAGAAGAGCAGCTCCAAGAAGGCCCGGTCATTCATTGGCAAGGAAATGAACTCTGAGGCTGAATCTGAGGAACATGAGGAAGAGGAGGCATCTGAAGAGTCTGAGTCTGGTGTGGCTAGTCTAGCTCTCGCTACTGCATTCGTCAGCAAGTCTATCTTCAACCCTGAAGAAAATGGCTTCACCAACAAGGCTGATGAAGGCAATGATGACTATGCTCCCACCTATTGCTTCATGGCAAAGGGTGCCAAGGTACTCAAATATACCTCCTCTGAATCAAGTGAGAATGAATCTGATGAAAACCTCAAGTCCAGCTATTCTAAACTTGCTAAGATTGTTGTGAAACAACAAAAGGCTTTTGAAAAGGTTCAAAACATATTAGATAAAGTGATGATGTGTTGGGTGAAGAAATAGATCACACTAAAACCATGACTGAAAATCTTCAAAGACTTCAGTCTAGGTTTGACAATCTTCAAGGTCAAAATAACACTCTCTTATCTGATCATGAGAAGCTTTCTTATGAATTTTTTCAAAGAAAGCAAGATCTTGAAAAGCTAAGAGTGGGTTATGAAGATCTTCAGAAGGAGTGCAATTCATTACTTGCTCAACAAATCAGCGCTTCTCAGGAAGAATTTGTTCCTCCATGCTTGAAATGCATTGAACGTGAATCTGCTAATTCTTCACCTGAATGTTCAAATGCTTCTAATGCTACAAATTCTTCAACTGTCTCTGCTATCACTAATTCCTCATCTGAGGACATTGCTAGTATCACTAATGATGCAGGGCTGAAGTAATTGTACATGACAGGCATGTACAAAAGCCTCAAAGGGCATCAGACTCTTTGTGATGTGCTTAAAAAGCAGATCCTCAACAGGAACCCTAGGAAATAGGGTATTGCCTTTGAGAGGAAACTTAATGTTGATGGCACATATTGGAAGCCTGAGCAGTACCCCAAAACCTCATGGGTTGCTGCAAAGGGACCTCTAGTTGATCTATCCAATTTATCTGGCTTTACATGTGAATCTCCTCATTCTTCTGATGAGTCATTTGACTCCAACTATAAACTGTTCAAAAATCAGAATGGTGAAGTATTTGCTAGATATGTTGGCACTAACTATAGGAACGGTTCCCCTATGAAGAAAATCTGGGTTTCCAAAAGGTGCCTTGAAAGTCTTCAAGTGAATGTCCTCATGACACAACCTGTGAAGAATAGGAACCCTATATCAAATTCTTCATATGGACCAAATTCTTCACATGGATCCAAGTCCTCATACAGACCAAATTCCTCACGTGGATCAAATTCCTCAAAAGGATCAAAGTCCTCATATGAATATCATCGTGCTAACAACTCTGTTTCGCAGGGAAGAGCTCAGGGCTATGAATATGAGCATTATTCTTCTAACCATTATGTACATAAGTCCTCGAAGAGTTTCTCTGCTTATTCATATGCTTATCCTAACTCCTATTATGTGAAACGAAATGGGCCAGCTTCTATGCCACCACCTTTCTCGTATGGAGCTCGCAGAGTGATGAACTCTTTGCCACCCATTCAGATGTGTGTGGTGAAGAAAAAGAACTAATCTCTTCTGCAGGGTCAGGTCTCCAAACGTGCTCAAACGTCTGAAGAATTTGCTGGAGACCTGAAAAGTGCCTGAAAGGACGTAGGCTAATCATGAAGAAATGAACTCTCATTTCTCACGTCCTCATACTGCTTTATCTGTTGCATTGCTTGATGAAATTGATATAATGAATTGATGTCATATTCTTCACTGATGAAGTATATGAGTTCGTAAGTTGCACTAATTCATCTGCAGGATGGTCAACCCAAAGCCACTGAGTGGGTCCTCGATAGTGGATGTACAAATCACATGACTGGTGACAAGAATCTATTGATGGATGCTCCGTTATCTCCATCTCATCTCAAGCATATCATCTTCGTTGACAAAGGCAAAAGTCAGGTATTGGGTCTAGGTAAGGTTGAGATCTCAAAGGATCGACACATGGACAAAGTCATGCTTGTCGAGTCCTTAGGATACAACCTTATGTCTGTCTCAATGCTTTGCGATCTTGATATGGTTGTAGTCTTTAGCAAGTATCGTTGTGTTGTGATCATGGAATCTGACAATTCCAAAGTCTTCGAAGGCTTTAGGAGAGGAGACTTGTATATTGTTGATTTCTCTACAGGACCTCAACCAGCTGTGTGTCTACTTGCAAAAGCTTCAAAAGGCTGGCTATGGCATCAACGACTTGGTCATGCAGGCATGAGGAATTTGCACATGCTTGCGAAGAAGAAGCACGTCGTTGGCATTAAGAATGTCAAAATCCTCAAGGATCACTTATGCGGAGCATGTGAAGCTGGAAAGATGACAAAGGCCAAGCATCCAGCGGAGACTATCATGACTACTAATCGACCATTTGAATTGCTTCACATGGATCTCTTCGGTCCTAACCATTATTCTGTAGTTTCAAATGATGCATCTCAATATGGCTTTGTTATTGTTGATGATTACTCTCGATACACATGGGTACACATTGTTACTTACAAACATGAAGTGCAGGAAGTCTTCAAACGATTTTCCTCGAGGGCTTCAACCAACTTTGGTGTGAAGATCAAGCACATCAGAAGTGACAATGGAACTGAATTCAAGAATTCTGGTCTTGATGACTATCTTGATGAACTTGGTATTACTCATGAGTTATCTGCTCCTTATACTCCTCAGCAGAATGGCGTCATGGAGCGCAAGAACAGGACTCTTGCTGAGATGGCTCGCACTATGCTTGATGAATACAAAACGCCTCATCATTTTTGGATTGATGCAATTGATACTGTGTGCCACATCATCAGCAGAGTATATCTTCACAAATTCTTCAAGAAGATTGCCTATGAACTCCTCACTGACAAGAAACCCAATGTGAGTTATTTCAAAGTCTTCGGTGCTAAATGTTGGATTAGAGATCCTCATCACAACTCAAAATTTACACCGAAAGCACATGAAGGGTTTATGCTTGCTTACGGAAAGTACTCGCACACCTACAGAGTCTTCAACAAAGTTCTTCACAAGGTTGTTGAAACTGTAGATGTGTGGTTTGATGAAACTAATGGCTCGCAAAGAGAGCACCTACCTTCTGTGATAGATGAACCATCACCTGAGGATACTATCAAGTTCAAGGCTACTGAGGATGTCATTCCGACCGAAGAATCTGCTGAAGAATTCATTCCAGAACATGAAGAACGTCGAGCTAATGCACTTGAAGAAAATGCTGAAGAAAATGCTGATCAAATTCCTCGACGACAACCAACTCATCCTCGCGTTGCAAACGAAGTGCAGATTGAGAAAATCATCGATGACATGGAAGCACCAGGTCCTCTCACACGCTCAAGAGCTTCACATTTATCTAACTTTTGTGGGCACTTTGCTTTTGTCTCCATCACAGAGCCCACTAAGGTAGATGAAGCATTTATGGAGCCTGAGTGGATTCAAGCTATGCAAGAAGAATTACATCAATTCGAGCTCAACAACGTCTGGGAACTGGTCAAACATCCTGATCCTCGCAAGCACAATATCATTGGCACAAAGTGGATCTACCGCAACAAGCAAGATGAAAATGTCCTTGTGGTAAGGAATAAGGCACAGCTTGTAGCTCAAGGCTACACACAGGTTGAAGGAATTGATTTCGGTGAAAATTTTGCACCTGTTGCTAGACTTGAGGCTATTCGCATATCACTTTCTTATGCTAACCATCATGATATCACTCTATATCAAATGGATGTGAAAAGTGCATTCCTCAATGGTAAGCTTGAGGAAGAAATATATGTTGCTCGACCCCCAGGTTTTGAAGATCCAAAGAATCCTGACAAAGTCTTCAGACTCAATAAGGCCCTCTATGGCCTCAAGCAGGCTCCTCGGGCATGGTATGATACTTTGAAGGAATTCCTCATGAAGAAAGTCTTCAAACCCGGTTTACTTGATCCTACTCTTTTCACTAAATCTTATGATGGTGAATTATTTGTGTGCCAAATATATGTTGATGATATTATCTTTGGCTGTACTGACCAATGTTATAGTGATGAATTTGCCTAGATGATGAGTGAAGAGTATCAAATGTCTATGATGGGAGAATTGAAATTCTTCTTAGGCCTTCAAATTCGTCAACAACGCAATGGCATATTCATATCTCAGGAGAAATACCTCAAGGATGTACTGAGGAAATTTGGCATGCAAGATTGCAAAGGCGTCAAAATTCCTATGCCCACAAATGGCCATCTGTGCACTTATGAAAATGGTATTGACTTCGATCATAAGGTATACCGCTCCATGATTGGTTCTTTATTGTACTTATGTGCATCTAGGCCAGATATAATGCTTAGTGTTTGCATGTGTGCCCGATTTCAAGCTACACCGAAGGAATCACACCATAAGGCTGTGAAACAGATTCTTCGATATCTAGCTCACACACCAACACTTGGATTATGGTACCCCAAGGGCTCGGCTTTTGATCTCATTGGATATTCAGACTCTGACTATGCTGGTGATCGTGTGGACCGCAAGTCAACATCTGGTACATGTCATTTCCTCATAAGATCTTTGGTCTGTTGGTCTTCGAAGAAACAGAATTGCGTATCACTGTCTACTGCCGAAGTTGAGTACATTGTTGTTGGTTCTTGCTGTGCTCAATTGTTGTGGATGAAGCAAACTCTCAAGGACTATGGCGTCAACGTGAAGAATGTGCCTCTCTTCTGTGACAATGAGAGTGCCATCAAGATTGCTCACAACCCAGTTCAGCACTCGAATACAAAGCACATTCAGATTCGTCATCATTTTCTTCGTGATCATGTGTTGAAGGGCGACATTTCTATTGAGCATGTGAAGATTGAAGAACAGCTAGCCGATATCTTCATAAAGCCCTTAGATGAGAAGAGATTTAGCAAGTTGCGGTGTGAGATAAATATCTTTGAATCTTTGAATGTTCTTTGAATAGGACACTCATCCTAACACTTATGCAAAATTTATGACTTAGATGTGCAACACATGAGGAAATGTTTTTGTTCAATCAATGAAGAATAACACTCTAAGTGTGAAGAAATTAACGAAGAATTTGATTCTCAGAACCCTACGACAATTGTATGTGGTGTCTGAAATCATCATTCTTATACGGTGGGTCACGCCACCACCAAAGTTGAAAATCTTCAATTTGACTTTTTTTGTTTTGAAATTCCTCAGTTGTTCATGCTCTTCAACTTTGCATTATCTTCACCTTTTTCGTCATTTTTCTTCATTGGCTATATATATATGAGTTTATGTCCTCTACAGCATTCACTTATTGCTAACTCTTCAAGCTGTTTTTCCTGCTAAGTGAATGTGATCGGACCCTTCCCCCTTGATGGCTTCTCGCCCCTCGTTGGTTACCCCAAGTGGAAGGTTGAGATGTAGCGTAGCGGCAAATTTCCCTTGGCAAAGATACCAAGGATCGAATCACGTGAGACTCTGAGGGTCGACAAGTAGGTGTCAACGGTGCCAGAAACTTAGCGGTTGACGGGACCTGCACACAGATACAGATAACTTTCCTCCCAACGAGTACAGAGAGGTTGTCAATCCCTCCGGGCTTGTTGTTTACAAAGGATCAAACACAAGAGATAATAATGATAGCTATGACTGCAACTAGGAAATAAAAACAGGAAGTAAATAGAAGGTGTGATCAGCGGTGGTAATATGGACCGGGGTCCCATGATGTTCACTAGTGATGTCTCTCTCCCGAAAGACGGTAAAACAGCAAAGCGAGGTAAACAAATTACAGCTGGGCAATTGACAGGATTATGTGCGCAAACCAATGCTAACTATGCTGCAAAGAAAGGTAGAGGCTCAAAAGCATGGGCGGTACGCCAAGGCAAGTAGACCGAAATCCATCTGCATCTACTACTAATCATCCACCTTGAGATATCTATCCAGAACATCTCACTGGTATTAAGTTGCGAATCCCACCCAAAGTGTAAACTCAAAGCAACAGACAACTGCATTAAAAGAACTTTGCGTAAAGTAAACAATCCTTGCACCCGCAAGTACAAGCACCATTGTTTTCTCCCTTGTGGCAACAGCACATCCCCTAGACTCATGTTTCTGTCACTCAAGCTAGTCATCAGGGGGCATGAACCCACAATCAAGCATAACGCTCCCTCTTGGAGTTACTACCTACTACTTGGCCAAAGCAATAAACAGCAACGGAGAACATGCAAGAATTACTCAAGAACAAAGATATAAAAGAGGTGAATCAAATATATTACTCAAACACAATCTGAACATAGTCTCATAATCCATCAGATCCCAGCAAACTCAGCAAATCAACAGCAGAAAGATTACAAATGTGCCTCGATCATGTAGGGCAGCTCAAGAGGTCTAAACCATGAAGAGCAAAGAGGGGAGGAGAACATCACATAGCTACTGATCATGGACCCATGGTCCAAGGTGGACTACTCACGACACATCCGGGAAGCGTCCATGGTGGTGGAGAAGCTCCCGGTGGTGGTTCTCCCCTCCGGCAGGGTCCCGGGAAGAGTTCTCCTGATGCTCGTGATCTTGGAAGCGCTACGGCGGCGGAACAGAGGCGAGATCGCGAAAAAGGGTTCTGTCCTCGAGGGTTTCGGGACGAGAGGGATATATATGCGAAGGGGGGCAGCCAGAGGCAGAGCAGGGGCCCCCGGCGCCCCCCTGGCGCGGCCAGGGGTGGGGCCGCGCCAGGTGGCCGCCTGGGCCTCCCCTGGCTCCCCTCTGGCCCATCTTTGGTTCTTCGCGAAGCTTCCTGTACGCTGATTTTTCCTATATTTTTCCTAGAATTTTTGGAGCACTTTTAATATGGGGGAAACCTGAAATAGAAAAACAGCAGAAAACAGGAACTGGCACTGTGGTGCACTGAGTTAATAGGTTAGTCCAAATATGATCAAAAGTGCATGGAAGTGCATCAATATCATAGCAATATCACACAAAATAAGCATGGAGCAAGTAGAAATTATAGATACGTTTTGGACGTATCAACATCCCCAAGCTTAATTCCTGCTCGTCCTCGAGTAGGTAAATGATAACAAGCATAATTTCTGTGGTGACATGCTATCAACCATATAAGAACTTTTTAAGTAAAGCAATCAAGGCATGTAATTCAATTCAAGTCATAACAAGCAAGAGTCTATATTAGCATTGTAACAAGCAACATAAGAACATAAAGGTGCAAGAGCTCTCGCTGTCCGTGACTCGAATGTCTCCAAATGGTGTTTGCGTGCAAGAAAGGGGATAGGGATATACGAGAGAGTAAAACATAGTTTTTGTATTGTTGAGAACTTAATCGACTAAAGTTTCACACTTGGTCTTCTTTGGAATCTTATCTTGACTCATCCCCAGACCACTAGCCAGGTACAAGTCAAAATGATCCACTCCCTTGAGCACTCATGCAATGGATGAGCGTAAGCAAGAAAGTTGACACTTAGGATGGCAAAGAGAGAAAAATGATGAAGGGGGAAGACAAAAAAGGTGTGAAAGGCTCACATCAATGAGGACAATCATAGGCGAGAGAAAGCCAAATGATAGATATGATGTGAGGAGTAGGGATTGCCATGCAACGGATGCACATAAGAGCTAAGGTAAGCTCTCCAATGGAACTAGTGGGGGTGCATCCAACTTGCTCGCTCAAGAAGACCTAGAGCTCTTTTGAGGAGGCTCATCATTGGAATATACAAGCCAAGTTCTATAGTGTGAAGGTCCCCACATAGCTATATGCATGAATGATAATCTCTATGGAGTACAAGGTATAAGATGGAGTACGAGTGTGGGTCTCTCAAAAGGAATAGTAGTGTGCCCCCTTCTCTCTTTTTATTTATTTTTCTCTTTTTTTCTATTTTTTATTATTTTTTTGTGGCCTCAATGGCTCTTTCTATTTAACTCTCATTTGTCCTCTTTGGGATCTTTTGATTTTGTCCTCTTTGGGATCTTTTCCTCACTTTAGGGGCAACACTCTATATATTACAAGAAGTATAGAAGATCTTTCACACTTTACAAAAGTACTCAACATAAAGAAGATGAAACTATCATGATGTATGCAAATGTATGCCTCTGCCAGTGTAGCAGGATATGCAATGATACTAGCGCGTCATGTAGCAATGATTAGGGCAAGGCCCAACTAGCATGCGGCTCATCGATCAAGCAAAAGGCATGTATGACATGAAGATCAAGTCATGAGAAGATGGATGTTGCATGGCAATGTATCTCGGAAAGGCTATGGAAACGCCTTGATAGGTAGGTATGGTGGCTGTTTTGAGGAAGGATATAATGAGGCTTATGATGACAGAGCGTATCGTGCCAAGGATTTGGATGCACCGGCGAAGTATGCGCCAACTCTCGAGGTGAGAAAGGGCAATGCGCGGTACCGAAGAGGCTAGAAAAATATGGCTAGGTGGAAGTGTCAACTTTCGAATACTCACATTAGTCCGAAGAACTCATGCACTTATTATCGGTAACTCTCAATCTAATTAGGAGGTTCACAAAGAGACAAGTACCCCGAGGAGGAGTGTATGGGGGTTTGGTTATCCTTGCGCATCCTCGACTCATGGTACGTGAGTGTACTCTAATATTCGATCCCTCCAAAGATTAGTGATCCATCTAGTAGCTAAAGTTCTCAACTATTTTGTAGGTTTTCGAAAATAAACACGGATTGCCCAAAATACGACATCTATCACTAATAGGCTAAAGCTCTTGACACCAAAAGTTCAGACAGTACTCATGGAAATACCTCAAAACTATTGCAAGTTACTACTAAAATTAAATAGCAACCTCAGTTACCTACTTTAAGTTAAGACACACAACTCAGTGCAACAGGCAAACTCTCTTAACAAGATAAACATGAAAATTCAAAAGAGTTCAGCAACCAACTAAACAAAAGCTCTTTAAAAAGAAAAGCATGAAAACTAAGAGCTAAACATGACAGCAGCTATGGAAAGACAAAGAACACACACAACAAAGATAAGCATGAAAATCCTATGTTGTGTTCTAGGTTGAAGTGGAGCGTGTTTCTCTCCCACACAAAGAAAGCTGGGTTCTAACTTGTTATGAACAGCAAGCAAAGCTAAAGAAACCTAAAAAAGGAAACTAAGAGCAAGACGCTCCAAGCATAGCACATAACGCATGAAGTGATAAGAATATAGTGGAACGAAAGACGAACTGATAATTGTTGATGGAGAAGGGGATGCATGGGGGCATCCCCAAGCTTAGATGCTTGGGTCTTCATGAATATTTCTTGGGGGTGCACGGGGGCATCCCCAAGCTTGAGCGTTTGACCCTCCTGAATCTTCTTTTATCATCTTCCCTCGCACACTTGAAAACTCCCTTCATACATAACTCATCATAATCTGATTAGCGAGGTTAGTACCCACAATAAAATATGTTTTCCCTACTGGAAATAAAAATAATCTTGAAGAGCTACTGTTTCTCAAGATTGCCAAAAGGTTTTTGCAAAGAAAAAGCAAGCTCAAGGTTTGTAAAAACGAAGAAAAGGCAAAACAGGACAGAATCTGTGAAAAACAGACCAGCAGGTAGTAAATAATTTTTTCGGGGCACTTCTGCAACTCAAATCAAAAAACTCAGAACAGACGCTCGAAAGCCAATTGTATAGAGCACGCTGTCAAAAAAATTCAGATCAAAAAGATGATCTGGTGATTTTATTCGAATTTTTCTGTCCAAGGACAGAATCTGTTTTCTGGACAGCACGTCACAACTTTTGAACTTTCTTGCAATTGGAGGCTAAACTTGGCACAAAGCTGAAAAGAAAAGATACAATGATGATGCTACTATAGTAAAAAACATCAAGACACAACAAAAGCAAAATAAAACCTAATTCGTTGTGGGCTGCCTCCCAAAAGCGCTTTCTTTTATGCCTTTAAGCTAGGCATGATGCAAAAAGATCAAGTTGTATCAATTGAACCATCATCAAGATCATCAAAAAGCTATTCAATAGTACAACTAGTCTTAAGAGGACTTTCAAATAAAGGCCTAATAAAGATACTTCTAGGGAGAAAACCAAAAGGTGGAAAGTCAATGGGAGATTCATTTATAAATTTATCAAAGAGAGGTATTTCTTCCAAAGTCTTCACAGTTTCAACCCCTTTGGCAATAGATGGATTACTTTTGGAACGAGGAGCCTTTGGAACGTAAACGAACTTAGGTCCCTTCTTTGCCGGAGTTTCTACCTTTTTGGCTTTGATTGAGGAGAAAGTAGTTCCTAAAGTGTCAAAGATTTCCTCAATCTTGTCTATCCTAAAAGAATCCAAGTCATGGGATTTGATGGTCTCCAAAGTTTTGAGAATTTTATGCATGGAGCTATCAAGCCTATTCAAATTCCCTTGGATCTTACGGTCCAACTCATTTATCTTATTAATGATTGGCATCTCTAGCTCTATCTTTTCAAGTTTTTTCATAATGTGAGCTAGGGTAATGTCCTCTTGAATGCTAACAACAGGGGGATTTCCAACAAGATTTTCCATAATACTAAGAGATTCCCAAACTGGGGCTTCTAGGAAATTTCCATTGATAGCAGAATCTAGAATAATCATATTCCAAGAAGTAATTCTAACATAAAAATTTCTAAGCAGGATAGTAGTAGATTGCTTCTTGGTGGCTCTTTTTTGAGAATCATTAATTCTATACCAAGCATCTTTCAGACTTTCACCACCTCTTTGTTTAAAGGTGAGCACTTCTGCCTCACCAAAGGCAAAAGGACCAGACATAATGCCAACTAAAAGCAAGATAACTATTTTTGTGATTTTTGGTAAGGGACACTAAAGCAAAAACTGAAAGGTAAACTAACAAGACTAAAAAGCAAAGATAAAAGATAGCGTGCAACTCCCCTATCTTGAAGAGTGGAGTCCCCGGCAACGGCGCCAGAAACTTGCTTGATGGCTTCTCGCCCCTTGTTGGTTACCCCAAGTGGAAGGTTGAGATGTAGCGTAGCGGCAAATTTCCCTTGGCAAAGATACCAAGGATCGAATCCCGTGAGACTCCGAGGGTCGACAAGTAGGTGTCAACGGCGCCAGAAACTTAGCGGTTGACGGGACCTGCACACAGATACAGATAACTTTGCTCCCAACGAGTACAGAGAGGTTGTCAATCCCTTCGGCCTTGTTGTTTACAAAGGATCAAACACAAGAGATAATAATGATAGCTATGACTGCAACTAGGAAATAAAAACAGGAAGTAAATAGAAGGTGTGATCAGCGGTGGTAATATGGACCGGGGTCCCATGATGTTCACTAGTGATGTCTCTCTCCCAAAAGACGATAAAACAGCAAAGCGTGGTAAACAAATTACAGTTGGGCAATTGACAGGATTATGTGCGCAAACCAATGCTAACTATGCTGCAAAGAAAGGTAGAGGCTCAAAAGCATGGGCGGTACGCCAAGGCAAGTAGACAAAAATCCATCTGCATCTACTACTAATCATCCACCTTGAGATATCTATCCAGAACATCTCGCTGGTATTAAGTTGTGAATCCCACCCAAAGTGTAAACTCAAAGCAACAGACAACTGCATTAAAAGAACTTTGCGTAAAGTAAACAATCCTTGCACCCGCAAGTACAAGCACCATTGTTTTCTCCCTTGTGGGAACAGCACATCCCCTAGACTCATGTTTCTGTCACTCAAGCTAGTCATCAGGGGGCATGAACCCACAATCAAGCATAACGCTCCCTCTTGGAGTTACTACCTACTACTTGGCCAAAGCAATAAACAGCAACGGAGAACATGCAAGAATTACTCAAGAACAAAGATATAAAAGAGGTGAATCAAATATATTACTCAAACACAATCTGAACATAGTCTCATAATCCATCAGATCCCAGCAAACTCAGCAAAGCAACAGCAGAAAGATTACATATGTGCCTCGATCATGTAGGGCAGCTCACGAGGTCTAAACCATGAAGAGCAAAGAGGGGAGGAGAACATCACATAGCTACTAATCATGGACCCATGGTCCAAGGTGGACTACTCACGACTCATCCGGGAAGCGTCCATGGTGGTGGAGAAGCTCCCGGTGGTGGTTCTCCCCTCCGGCAGGGTGCCGGGAAGAGTTCTCCTGATGCTCGCGATCTTGGAAGCGCTGCGGCGGCGGAACAGAGGCGAGATCGCGAAAAAGGGTTCTGTCCTCAAGGGTTTCGGGACGAGAGTGATATATATGCGAAGGGGGGCAGCCAGAGGCGGAGCAGGGGCCCCAGGCGCCCCCCTGGCGCGGCCAGGGGTGGGGCGGCGCCAGGTGGCCGCCTGGGCCTCCCCTGGCTCCCCTCTGGCCCATCTTTGGTTCTTCGCGAAGCTTCCTGTACGCTGATTTTTCCTATATTTTTCCTAGAATTTTTGGAGCACTTTTAATATGGGGGAAACCTGAAATAGAAAAACAGCAGAAAACAGGAACTGGCACTGTGGTGCACTGAGTTAATAGGTTAGTCCAAATATGATTAAAAGTGCATGGAAGTGCATCAATATCATAGCAATATCACACAAAAGAAGCATGGTGCAAGCAGAAATTATAGATACGTTTTGGACGTATCACCCCTCTATGCTAAACTCAACCCTGTCTATTCACAAATTCTTCATGTGTGTTCTATTTGAAACTCGTTCAAAATCTTAATTGTGTCCTTGTCAGCTGAAGAATTTGCGAACGCAACATTAAAACTTATCTTATCCAAAAATTTCGGTTTTGCCGCTCAAATCGTTCCGCATCCCACGATAATACTTATCTATTCACCCACGATCTCACACGATCTCCACTTCTCAGTATGTGGGTGAGACATGTCATGCGAACTAGAAGGGTCAGGGGCACGTTCGTCCAATTTCTTCGGGCGAACAGTTTTTCACCGTGGCTATAAATACCCCTCCCCTTCCTCACTTCTCTTTTACTCCGCTCGATCTCACTCCCGCTCGAGCTTCTCAAACCCTAGCGCCGCCGCTACTTTCATCGTCGCCGGTGAGGAAGAGCTTCACTGCCTCGACCTCGTCGTCGTCGTACTCGCGCCGGCCGCGGATTTCTTCACACAGCCGCCGCCGTAGCTGCCTTCCTCAGCCAAGTTAGGGCGTGGAAGATCTGCACTGACGAACTTCATATCTCCAGTTCCCAGTTCGTCGTGTTCTTCGTCCAGGGTAATTAAAAGTTACTTTTACTGCCCTCTTTAATTCAAATGATTTCTACAAAATCCTCAAAGGTGCTTTTCTTCAAATCTTCACACACTGAACACCTCACATGTCATCTGTTCTTGATTCATTTCTCTAAGCTATGTTTTTCTTCAAGATTCCTCAATTGTGTGGATTCTCAATCTATACAACTCTGGAACCTAAGACAAAGAACGCTTAGTGAAATTCTTTAAGACTCATCTAGTCAATTTCCTCAAACTTGTTATTTTTACAAAACCTTTTGAGAACACTTATGACCTCTCCAAATTCCTCACAACTATACTCTGTTCACAGGTACTTATGTCCGCTGCTGAATCACTAGGTTCTCATCAATTTAACTCATTTGCAACGTTCCTCGAAGAAAAGTTGCATACTTCTTCAGAGAATTCCATTGTTCAAATTCCTCATCTGAAGAAAATGGCTGATGGAAAGAAGCCACAAAAGGGAGGAAAGAGGCCTGAGATTAACACTGCTTTTGAAATCCCTGATGACATATATGCGGACTACTGCACTCCTGATGAGGCCAAGTTTGGAAAAGAGGACAAAAATCAGCGCATGGTGCGCATACAGAGGATAGAGAGGAGATGGGGAAGAGAGTGGAGGTAGTATAGGTATGTAACTCCCAAGTACATGAAGAAATTCGCACTCAATCCTCCATGCCCAAGACCTCCATTGGCACCTGGTCAAGAAGCATATCCCACTAGCCTCAAGCGCGGTGAGGATTATCCTGATGAATGGGCCAAGCGCCAGGCCAAGTTGACCAGACAAGCAAGAGAAGCAGTGAGGAAATTCAACGAAGACTCTGCTGGTGCTGCTGCCACTGTTGAGGCCTATGCTAGCAAGCCGAAGAAGGCCATGGCAAAGAAGCCTGCGCATAATCCAAGTGCTCCACCTTCAATGCCCTCAAGGCCAAGTTCCTCAGCAATGCCCTCACGGCCAGATTCCTCAAAGCCCTCATGGCCAACTCCTCAAACTGCTCCTGCTCCTCCAAAGTCCTCAGCTCCTCCGCCAAAGTCTTCGGCTGCTCCGACCAGATCCTCTGCACCAGTGCATCTCGCCATGTTCCAAAGGACTACTGGCATATATGTTGTCTCAGGAGCCTCTGCAAGTTCCTCAGTTGCTCCAAGTTCCTCAGCTGGCCCCTCTCTGCTGAAGAAAAAGGCCGCTGCTGGATGAGGTCCTCGACCAAGTCCTCACAAAAAGCAGGACGCCTTCCACGTGCCCTTTGATGATGATGAGGCTGATGATGAAGAACTAGCCGAAATCATCAGAGACAGACAAGTCAAGGCCGCTAGAGCCAAAGGAAGCAATGTGCCACTGCTTTTGGATCCGAAGCTGATCCTAGACTTCATCGATCTCTGGCACAAGGATCCCAACACACCTTTGTCTGAGATGAACCTCACACCTGGTCAAAGTAATGTTTTGACTGCCTTCATTGAAGAAGAGAAATGGAAATTTGAGAAGGCCAGGCAGCTGAAGAAAGCTCAGTACATGAAGGAGCGCTACCTGAAGAAAAACGTTGTCACTATGACAACTGAAGAACTAGTGAAGATCCAGGCTGAAATCAAAGGCCTCGGCGATGACTTCAATGCTTACTATGCTGATTAGCAAGGAGCGAAGGTCACGTGTGTAAAACTGACTGAGAAATTTACTTCAAAGGTTGCAGGTCCATTGCAACCAAAAATTCCTCAAGCCGAAGCATCTGCTCAACCAACAGAAGAGCACGCCAGCACCGCTGATGAAAATCAGGCTGCTGAAGAAAATGTGAGTTCCAGGGCTGATGACTGCGTCCCAGCCGCTCAAGAAATTGCCAGGGCATCCACTAGTGGTGCGCCTAAAGAAAATGAAGAAGTCAGGGCAACTGCATCAGTTGTGAATGATGAAACTCAACAAAATTCCTCTGCTCCTCCTGCGCCTACTCCAACTCCAATCCTTCCATCTGCATCAGATGAAGAAGACCAAGGCTGCAGAGCGTGCAGCTGTGAAGAAAAGGAAGGCATCAACTTCATTAGATTCTTTAGCCCCGAAGAAGATGAAGCCATTGACTAGCTCATTTGACAACCCAATTGATATTGTTCCTATCTCAACCATGCCATCAAAGGACCTTGTTCCTTTTGATGAAGATTATGTGATTCCAAGTGAATCCGATGAAGACATTCCCTCTGCTGCTTCCTCGGAGCAGACGGATGAAGAAATTGAAGTGGATGCAATCCCTTCAACACCAATTGTCTCCTCACCTATGCCTCAGTTCACTGTTGAAGAGGCCGGCGTTGAGGAATTGGATGAACAAAATTCTGACGTGGACATTGGGAGTACTACTCCATTGATGAATGATGATTTTTGGGATAGTCAGCATCCCAACTCCCCTCTATTCACGCCATTGCAGCAAATCCCTCAGTCCCCAGCACATACTGTTCCATTGGGCTCTGAAGAAACTCACCCCACTCCGTCTGTACATGAAGACATTCCAGACCCTAGTGCTGAAGAAACTGTTGCTGCTGAATCATTGAAGACACAGACTGCCACTGAAGAGGAACCAGAAATTCCTCAGCCTGAAGAACCTGAGATTGTGATTCCTGAGGTTGTGATGCAACTGACTGACACTCCTCAACCCAAGCCAAAGGATCCATTCTCAAGGAAGAAAAAATTCAAGACTGCTGATTTCTTCGGCGAGCACGTATTCTTCACTGATTACAATCCCTATGACTCTGCTCGCATTAGGAAGAGGCGTTTCTGGACTGCTAGCCAGGCCAATTTTAATTCCTCAGTGTTGTTCAACAAAGACAAAGTCTTCGATCATGAGCACATTCCTCACGTGGATATGGAATCTCTGTCGTGCTTCGTGCCAGTCCTCAGTGTTCTTCACGACGCTAGACTGTTAAGTTTCTGCACTGACATATGTGATTGGAATGAAGGACTCATTCTTCAATTCTTTGCAACGCTGCACATCACCGGAGACTCTGAAGATGTGAATTCATGGGTGCTGGACTGGATGACTGAAAATACTCACTACAAGGCACCAGCTACTGAATTGCTTAATGCTTTGCCTCTCAGTCCTCCCCTTGAAGCTGCTCGTTGCATGTACCAAGAGCCTGAGCTTACAGATCACTATATGCAAGTGCTGATGAAGCCATTGAAGCTAGGTCAGGCCCCAAGAACCAAATTCCTTGTGAAGGAATTGCTATATGTGCCTCGGACTGTCTATCGCATTCTGACGAAGACATTGAGTCCTATCAAGGGCCACAACTCGAATGAAGAAGAAGTCATTGGCATCATGAAGAATCTGCTATTCAATATCATTCATGGCGTCCCCGTCAACTTCCATGATTTCTTCATGAGGACTCTGGCCAATGTCGCAATGTCACCGTTTGAGTTGAAGCCTTATGCTCCGTGGATTATGAGATTCATCAGAACAAGGTCTTCACTCACCAAAAAGGGGGAGATTGTAAGTGCATCTAGTGCCCCTTAGTGATTTTGGTGTATTGAAGACTTATAGGTTAAGGGACTAATGTGTTTATGAGTGTACACAGGTCAATAAGTCTATGAGGAGTTTGATATTTACAGAGAAAGTCGAGCCCTAAAAATGAAGTTCTTCGACTAAAGACTTTGGATTTCTGAAGACTTTCTGAAGACTTTGAAAGTGAAGAAATTGGTGTGACCTTAAAGACTTGGTACTCATTTGAGGAACATGAAGCGTGAAGACTTCTGTTTTCGTAGTTTCATTTTCTCTTTCTTGAGTCATAGGAAACATCGTACTGTTAAAGGGGGTCGAGGAAATACTAAGGAAAAATTTCCATGTGATGCTCAACTCAACATCCTACACCTACCAATCCCTTCGAGTAAAGCCATTGGAAATCTCATACAGTTCAGTCATATTCTTCGGTGACAGAGACGAAGTTCTTCTGGTCTCTGAGGAATTTGTTCTTCAGTGCGGATTGCCTACACAGTGAGGAACATGATAGCCCTGAGGAATTTGATACTCAAATTTCCAACCGTTGCTGTGCTACGTGCCAGCTGTCCCAAAATATCTACCCACCTAACGGTCATTTTATTGAAGGGCATTTATGTCTTATCATGTCGGGCTGCTCCCTAGGCTATAAATAGCAGCCCCCTACAACCACTAGTTGGTTGGCTGCTCTGAAAGAAACTGACACTTGTCATTTGAGAGCATCACATCCTCCGAGGACTTTGAGCGAAAATCATCGAGTGAGGAAAACCCAAACCCATACACCTACAAACCCAAAGTGATTAAGCATCACTGAAGAGATTGATCCTGAGTGGATTCGATGCTTGTTACCTTTGAAGATTGTGCTTCTTCCAGACGGTTAGGCATCATGGTCTAGAGCATCCAAGAGGAATTGTGGATTGCCGAGTGATCGAGTTTGTGAAGGTTTGGAAGTCACCTGAAGACTTACCACGAGTGATTGGGCGAGGTCTGTGTGACCTTAGCTCAAGGAGAATACGGTGAGGACTGTGTGTCCGGGACTGGGTGTCCTCAGGTTTAAATACCTAGCCGCTCCAACCAGACGTACAACTGAGACATCAGTTGGAACTGGTCTACCAAATCATTGTCTTCACCAAGCTTACTGGTTCTATATCCTTAATTCTTTCATTTCCTCATAACTGTGTTGTGTGCTTGTTCATATCTATTTGAAGACTTTGACTGAAGACTTTCTCAATTTCCTCGGTTCAATTTCTTCAGTCTGTTTGTCTTCATCCTGTGTTATCCTGTGTTTACGCTTTCTGTACTCTGTGCTTGTCTTCATTTCATCATGATGACCATGCTTGTGTTCTGCTATGTTTACTTTTGAGTACTTATTCCGCTGCAAGTAGTTCTTCGCTAAGGAATTTCCTCACCCGCAAATTCCTCAGTGAAGAATTCATAAAAATCGCCTATTCACCCTCCTCTAGTCGATATAACGTACTTTCAGGGTGGTGTTTTGTTTCGCCGGCGACGGTGAGGCTGCGAGCACCGGCGACGAGCAGGGGCGGCGGTGGTCCAAGCGAGAGCCCCGTAGGCCATCGTGCGGGATCCCGCGAGCGGCGGCGGTGCTTGCTTTATTTTCACCTCTTTTTTCCTATGAGGAGGATGACGATAGGAGATGCGGGGCGGATCTGACGGTTACGCGCATCTCGATCGAGCGGCTCTGGTTTAACCGGCCGAAACATTCCGCCGGTGCGCCGGCGCAGAGTAATGGCCTTAATTTTTCTACCATTAAGGAGTACAAGACAAGTAATTTGGACGGAAGGAGAATTAATTAAGCATTGTGAATACAGTCCAATTGACCAAAATCTCCAACGACACAACTGCAAACGGACGTCCGATGTCTTTGGATTATGTCCGTTTGGGTCGGATAAAAGGGCGGCTTTCGGATTTTTTTGTGTGTGTTTTTTGCGGAAAAACTTTCAATCTATTCATCTTCAATCATGGTAGTACAACGAATACTAGAAATAATAATAAAAACTACATCTAGATTCGTAGACCACTGTGACGCCCGAAGACCGACGTCCCAGAAGATTCCAGAAGATTCCAGATGTTCCGGGTTGCCCGTGTGTTCTTTTGTGCTTGTGTTATTTATTTTTTTGCGTTGCATCATGTCATCATGCCATCATGTCATTTTATTTTTGCATCTCAACCAAATAAATTGTGTGGACCTTCGGTCCATTTAAATCGAGGGAAGAATGTCTTCTCTTTAAAACATATCATCCCAATATTTTAGGGAGCTATATAATAAATATTCCATTGTTTGGAATTACCCGCAACACACTTGCAATATTTCCCCATGTCTTTTCCACTTCGTGTTCTCCTACAAAAACCTTGCCAATAATTCTTTTCCGTTGTTTCGAGGTTCCTCCAAAAATTCGAACATTTTTGGACACTTCTATATTCAAGTCTTAGTTCAAACCCATTTGATTTAAATTCAAATATGTTTGAATTATTTTCCGATCTGGCCTTTTATATTTTTCTCCGGTCGTGCTCATTATTACGAGCCCGAGAAAAATAGTCCCATGTGCTATTTTTTTTTCCCTAACCTCCCTCTTCTTTCTTTTATTCTCTCTTTTGTTTTATGCTAAAAGGGAAATAAAAAGGAGAGCAGCCCAGCAGCCTTCCCTCCCGCGGCCCAGCCGGCCCGTCTCCTCCTCCCTCCTGGCCCAAGGCCATCCCAGCCTCCCTCAGGCCCTTTAGCCAGCAGCCCATTCCCTTGCAAACCCTAGCGGCCCAGGCACCCGATCCCTCGCTTCTCCCTCTTTCTCTTCGACCGCCGCCACCCCTCGCACTCCTCATCCTGTCAGCCTCGCTCTCCCCGAGTCCCTCGCGACCGAAGCCCATCGACCCCGCACCCCGTGCCCGATCCCTCGCCCTCTGCTTCGGCCCCGAGCGAGCACCTCGCCAAGGTCGCCCCAGGCCGCCGCGGGGATCCCCTCCGGCCGACCCTCGACCGCGCCATGGCCCTGCTGCCTACAATTCAGCAAGCCGTGGCCTCCCTCCGTGCGCCCCGGTCCCTGCGTCGCCAAGGCGCAGCCTCGAGCGCCCCGTCCCTCCATCCCCCTCGCTGCGTCGGCCCTCCTCCTCCATCACCCCGCGAGCAGGTCTCTGCTGCCTCAGCGACGGCCGCCGTGCCGTTCTCATCCCGACAGCGCCGGCGATGGCCGCCCCCAAGCCGTGCGTCCCTCCTGCCTCGCCTCTGGCCCCGTGCGGCCCTCTCCAGCGCGCCCCTCGGTGGTCTTGCTGCTGCCAGGCCTCGTCCCGCCTCTGCTCCGAGCGGGTGGACAAGAGGCGTCGTCTCGAGCAACCCGCAGCCTTTTTCCTTTTTTGTTGTTTTGTTGCTGTTATTGTTATCTCAAGTAACCATGTAACATCAAGCATATCTGATTTTGGACCGGTACAACTACCGTCTCGGAGACGCACCGTGTACCACTACTTTCGTCTACCGTCGCCCGAACGTCTACCGTCGCCCCGTGTACCTCTACGTCTACGAACTCGACGCCCGAACGACTACCGTCGACCATCGAAGACCCCGTGAACAACTACTTCCACTACCGCCGACGGAACGGCTACTTCCTCTCCGAACGTGAACGCCTTCTTCCTCTACGACTCGAACCCCTCCGAGAACGCACGCTTCGAAGGTATAACCCCGAGATGATGACCCGTGAGATGCTTGTTGTGGTTGTATGAAATGTTTCCGTTTGTGCTCTGTGCCGTTTCGTCCGTTTGTCATGCTCCTCGGTTGCCTCGTCGCCGACTCGTGGGAACCCGGTAACGGGATCGCCCCACCTTTCATCTAGTTTGACTCGCTCACGCCATCTTCCTTTTGCTCCGGACTCTCAACGAGTTGCCGGAACCGAATTGTTGCGTGGCATCATTTCGGATCGTTGCCGTGGCACCCTTTCTTTCCACCACGGTGACAATACTTCATATCTTCTTTATGTCAACTTTTAATAAAATTGCATAAACTTGCTCATGTCATCCGCATCATGTTAACAACATTATATGTGTGAATTGTTGTTTGCTTATAATTACTAAACATGCTCATGAGGATTTTCCGGATATGTTGTTGTTATTTTCCGGCCTCATTTAAAATGTCTAAATAGTGTAGTTTTATTATGCTTCACCTCTTGCCATGTTAAAAACATTTAATCTTGTCTTGTAAATAACGAGAGTCAACTAAATAAATAAATGTGGTGTTTCGTCAATATGCAACTCGTTGCATATTGAGCTCCACTTAACTTGTAGTATTTGTTTGTGCTTTTTGCCATGCCATGCATATTTAAACCGGACATGCATCATGCTTGCTTGTGCATCGTATGCCATGTTTATGCTTGTGTGTTTACCGTGTTGTTTCTTTCTTTCCGGTTTGCTTCTCTTGTTAGCTTCGGTTTCGTTCCGGAGTTGTGAGGATTCGCTCGACTGTGTTGCTTCGTCTACTTCGTGGATCCGTTCTTCTCCCTTGTGGAATCCTAGGCAAGATGACCGAACCCGGATACCATTACTATTTTGCCTATTGCTAGTAGTCTCGCTCTATGGATTTGCCTCAATGCCCATGCCTTTCTTGTCAGCCTCCTACTTGTAACCATGACCATGTTTAACCACCCTACCTACGCAAACCGTTGAATGGCTAAGTACGCTTCGCTCAGCCCTTCTTATAGCATTGCTAGTTGCAGGTGAAGATTGAAGATGCTTGCTTCATGTTGAAGTTTGGTTGGGTTATATCACACTATATAAATGCTTAAATGAAATCATCTATATATTGGCAAGGGTGGAAGGCTAAGCCTTTTGCTTGGTGATTTGTTCCACTCATGTCGTTAGGAACCGTATAAACCGGTGTTATGTTCCTTGATTATGCGTTCCTAACACGGTTGGGGTGTATGGGACCCCCTTGATAAACTGCTAAGTGCTAAGTCTTTTCCAGCAAGTCCAAACATTTGGTACTATTCGCCTAATAACTAATAAAACTTGCATAAGGGCCTTGCAAACCCTCTTTTATTTTAATTCAACAACCCCGGGCCAGTGCTCCACATGAGTGTTGGTCCGAAACGGGGAGTCTGCGGGGCCACCACGAGGAAACTCGAGGTTTGGTAAAAAACCTGTAGAATCGCCCATCCGGTCGTGTCCTGAGACTTAGATACGCGCGGCTACTATCAGGGTGTCGACACGCCGGGAGGATTTGCTGGATTAGCCTTACCTTAGTTCGGAGTATCTTGAGCACGGGATTCCGAGAATACTCGGGTCTTCCCACTTTTGGAGTTGCGACTCCACGGATCGTGGGCTTGTAATGGGTCAAGTTGGAACACCCCTGCATGGTTATGAACTTTCGAAAGCCGTGCCCGCGGTTATGTGGCAGATGGGAGCTTGTTAATATCCGGTTGTAGATAACTTGACACAATGTTTCCAATACACTACCAGCGTGTGTACCGTGACTGTCAATTTCCGAATAGGGATTCGGGAGTTGAACACGGTGGGGTTATGTTTGTTGAGCTTTAGCTAGGATCACTTCGTGATCATCTCTCGACTGAGGCACTTCTCTTCTCGCTCTCGTATACGTAAGCTAGTGCTAGTTGCTGCTGCAGACTCTTGTTGTTCCTTCACCTCTTGTTCTTTCTTCAGCCTTGTTCCTCACCCAAGGCTTAAATAGTCGTGTTACCCGGGAACGGGATTGCTGAGTCCTCTGTGGCTCACAGTTACTTCACCACACTAGATGCAGGTTCAGCCGAGTTCGATGCAGGAGCTGGTTCAAGTACTTCACTGGGAGCTCGATGAAGAGAGTGGCCGTATGCTTGTGACGTTTTCGACGATCAGTAGTGGTTTCTACTAGGATTCGATCCTGACCTGTGGCTTTATGTTGTTTTGGTATCTTTCTTTTGGATCTTCACCCGTAGTCGGGTTGTGATGTTTTGAATGGTGACTTGCTTATGTAATGTATTGTGTGAAGTGGCGAGTGTAAGCCAACTATCTTCTTTTGCAATTTAATCCCTCTTTTACATGAGTCGTGCAAAGATACCAAACTTGAGATCATTCTAGGATGGGCTTATATCTTTAAGTCGTGCCTCGACACGTAGGAGATATAGTCCCATCCTGGGCATTACAAGTTGGTATTCAGAGCCTTCTCCGACCTAAAAGCCCCCACTGATTGATCGAATCGTTGACGGTTGAGTCTAGGCACACACTTGAAAATGTTTTGAGTCCTATATATTTATCGAAGAGTAGGATTTCTTTTGCTTCTCATCTCTTTTCACTCTGGTGAGGACTCCTGACGATTACTCTTGTCTCTTCTACTTTAAAAAATTTCACCAAATTTTTTTTAGGATCTCGCGAGTATTGTTTGGATTGTTCCGATGTCTTTGTGACGAGAACATTGTTCTCGATGCCTCCTGTCATTAGGGGTTGTGGCAGTGTCCCGGGGAGTTGAGCTCCGAGGTGTTGTCGTCACAAATCCATCGCGGCAGTACTAGAATACTTAAGACGGCCGACATCGAAAACTCTCCTATGCGGTTAGTGGCAAGATAACCCCGACATCACCCAGTACTGGGGAGGTAGTTCGGGAGTATTGCCATAGCTTGTATAGTGGATGCGTTTCGAAGGTCCGAGGTAAACGGTTTCCGAGAACAACTGGTTATGTGTTGAAGGATGGATACAGCTGGATGTAGGTTTAGAGTTGAGTGCGCGGTGCTTCCCCTGTATCCCCAACACCTGATTGCATAACTAGGAACTTTCGGAAATTAATAGGTGGGTTCATCCAGTAGTTCTAGGCATTCTTCCAACGGATGCACGATATGAAGTTCGGGGTTCTACATTGAGTGAAGTGGTTTTATGGGCTTGTTCCGATCGGGAGTTGCATCTTAAAGGGTCCTTGGCTATGCTGATCCGGGGATTGCAAAACCCTTTTGTAACACGTCCCATGAGCTTTCAGCACGAAGATGTCAAACGAAGCTTCTATCTTGTATTTGTTCTATCTGCTCCTTGTTCCTTTTTATTTACCCTTTTTGTTCTCCAAGTGGCTTCTCGACTAGTTGATGTACCTGCGGAATTCATTCGTTCAATTCTCTGTTCGGATGATATTGTGAAGATCATGCTGCATATCTACCCTTTGTTCTTGTTTTGATTCTGGTATTCGAGTTGCTTCGATGTCAAATGTTGATTCCATACCTTTCGTAATCAGTGTTCTCGTATTTTTATGGGAGTGCTAGTCCTTCTTGACCATCGAGATCTTCATGTTAAATTCTTTCAACCAGTGTCCATCTGTTCGTCTCAAGTTGTCTTGTTTCCCCACCCTCCCACCCTTCTTCTTCTCAGAGCAAGAATTCTCAGATGAAGTATCCATTTTTATTCATGTGATATTTCTTCATTCTTTTCCTTCAATGTTCTTATCCGGTGAGTTATCGTGAAGATGCTCAAGAGCTTCAAGTTCATCATTCTTTTGTTCTCATAATTCTGCCGATGGATGTAATTCAAGATTTCGGTGTTGATCTTATCCTTTTTCCTCATTTCACAATGCTTTCTTATTCCGGTGCACCAATTAATCATTCTCCTCTTGTTATTCATATCCGGAGTGCTGAAGATTCATAATTCCATTCTTAATCCGTTCAAGCTATTTTTGAGATTGTTATCTTATTCAAGCCATTTAATTCTTCCGGTGCTATATCTTTTAAGCAATCTTTTTCAACGGTGATTTCTTTGAGTGGGCCCTAACCCACAGGTCTTTTTCCAGGATCTTACCTGACTCTTCTAATTTTTTCTGGAGTTATACTCAAATTCCTTCAAATTGTGACGTAAGAATGATTTCCATCAGTCATATGCCTTCTCCAAGTTTACTTTCAAATTCTTTTCATCGTTGTTTCAACCTTTTTAATTCTTCATTCCGGAGTGCTCAACAATTCTTCATGGCATTTCTCGTCTTCATTCTCAACATTTGGAGACCGGAGAAGTGTTTCTCTTAATTCTTGGCCCGTCTTCTTCAAGATTCGTGGTTTAGCTTCATGCCATCCTCATTATTGTTCAGATTGTGAGGAATTCTTTTATAACCGTCCGAAGCATTTCATGAATTCTTCCTATTGTGATCCTTCGAAGGCCATCATTTCAGAAGATTCTTAGTTCTTAGTTTTCAACTTCGTCCTCCAATATTCTTCATTGATGTCTCTTCGTTCGTCTCCATATTTTTACGGTGGTTCTTTCAAGATTACCCTTCCGTTGTTATCGTTTTTAATTCATTTGTTCTTTTCATAATCCTACTGGTGCTTTGTTGAAGATTTACCCAAGCTTGTGCGAGGTCTCTCTTAATCCTTTCCAATGAGAATAAGTAGTATGACAAATCCGTTTGATTGTCATCAATTTAAATTGGTGAAGGATATGCATAACATAAATCTTATTCTAGTTTCTTACAAGAGGTTAATCCCTTCCTTTGGAGTTTGTTCATCATATCATATTCTCGATTCTAAGTTGTTCATCTTGTTTTCCGGAGCTCCATGTTATTTCACTTATATCATTTCAAAGCTCCATCTAATTCATCGCAGGCCTTGAATCTTATTCTTTTCATCTTTCGCTTCTCATGCTTTCATTACCGGAGTTCTCAGGGTGGTTCATCATGTTTTAATTCATCCTCGAAGTCTTCATCAAGATTCTTGTTGGAGCTCAAGCATTCTTCATCATGCTTCCCAATATCAGTCCTTTTTACCTTATTGTTTCAGATGGTGTTATGTCATTCTTGACAATTTCTTCATGTTTCTTGATTCACGAGTTATCAAGAATGAGATATTTAAACCCATCATTTCCTTGTTCAGGAGATCTTTTCAACCCTTCAATTTATTTGTTGGAGTAATCTTGGGTTGTATTTCACCTAAAAGCTTTTCCCTAAGGATTTTGCTAATGATGGTGCTTATAATGACCCAAGTTCTTCATTTATCCTTCTGGGGAGATAAGTTTTTCATCTCCTTGTTGATCTCAATCCAATCAATTGTTTTCCATTAGTGGCTGGTTGTCACCTCATAATTTTGAGATATTTTCCATAAGCCCACATCAAGCTTATTCTTTCGTTGTTGAATTTCCAACAACTCTGTTCAACCCTTCTCCGTAAGGAGGATTTCCTAATTCATTTGTGGGAGAAGTTGTCTTTTTCTCTCCGTTCAATTCTTTCATGGATCTATATGCTATTCTTTCATTCCGGAGGCATGGTGATGTTGTTTTCTTTAACCATCATCTCATTTTTATCAAGATCATGTTCTTTCCTTGTTTATCATTTAACCGGAGTGTTGTATTCGTCATTCAGTTCCATCATTTATCTTGTTTTGCCTCTCTTTTCAACCGGAGTGTTGTCTGAATCTTTCTTACCCCTTCTGCCATTCTTTTAATTGTTTCGGAGGCAATATGTTGTTGATTTCATCAAGTATCTTCCCAACTTGGCAAGTTCTTGTTCATTTCCTTCCAATTTCAGACGGAGTGCTGTCCAAATTCTGTCATTCTTATTCCTTGGATATACCATTGCGGTTTCATATTCTTTCCGTCCGTGAGCTCTTGTTTCATGTCTTTCAACCTACAAGGTTCTCGTAATGTTCATTGTTCCTCCTTTTACCGGAGTGCTCTTAACTTCGTTCATCTCCGTCGTATTCTTCTTTCACTTTGGTAAACCTCTCAAGGTTCTTGGTTTCACTCGTATGTCGAAGAAGCAACTTTGTTTTACCTCTTCTTTTTTTGTTTCTACCCGGTGCTATCTCTAGGATCTCGGGTCGAGATCCTCTGTTAGTGTGGGAGAGTTGTGACGCCCGAAGACCGACATCCCAGAAGATTCCAGAAGATTCCAGATGTTCCGGGTTGCCCGTGTGTTCTTTTGTGCTTGTATTATTTATTTTTTTGCATTGCATCATGTCATCATGCCATCATGTCATTTTATTTTTGCATCTCAACCAAATAAATTGTGTGGACCTTCGGTCCATTTAAATCGAGGGAAGAATGTCTTCTCTTTAAAACATATCATCCCAATATTTTAGGGAGCTATATAATAAATATTCCATTGTTTGGAATTACCCGCAACACACTTGCAATATTTCCCCATGTCTTTTCCACTTCGAGTTCTCCTACAAAAACCTTGCCAATAATTCTTTTCCGTTGTTTCGAGGTTCCTCCGAAAATTCGAACATTTTTGGACACTTCTATATTCAAGTCTTAGTTCAAACCCATTTGAATTAAATTCAAATATGTTTGAATTATTTTCCGATCTGGCCTTTTATATTTTTCTCCGGTCGTGCTCATTTTTACGAGCCCGAGAAAAATAGTCCCATGTGCTATTTTTTTTCCCTAACCTCCCTCTTCTTTCTTTTATTCTCTCTTTTGTTTTATGCTAAAAGGGAAATAAAAAGGAGAGCAGCCCAGCAGCCTTCCCTCCCGCGGCCCAGCCGGCCCATCTCCTCCTCCCTCCTGGCCCAAGGCCATCCCAGCCTCCCTCAGGCCCTTTAGCCAGCAGCCCATTCCCTTGCAAACCCTAGCGGCCCAGGCACCCGATCCCTCGTTTCTCCCTCTTTCCCTTCGACCGCCGCCACCCCTCGCACTCCTCATCTTGTCAGCCTCGCTCTCCCCGAGTCCCTCGCGACCGAAGCCCATCGACCCCGCACCCCGTGCCCAATCCCTCGCCCTCTGCTTCGGCCCCGAGCGAGCGCCTCGCCAGGCCCTCGCCTCGCCAAGGTCGCCACAGGCCGCCGCGGGGATCCCCTCCGGCCGACCCTCGACCGCGCCATGGCCCTGCTGCCTCCAATTCAGCAAGCCGTGGCCTCCCTCCGTGCGCCCCGGTCCCTGCGTCGCCAAGGCGCAGCCTCGAGCGCCCCGTCCCTCGATCCCCCTCGCTGCGTAGGCCCACCTCCTCCATCACCCCGCGAGCAGGTCTCTGCTGCCTCAGCGACGGCCGCCGTGCCGTTCTCATCCCGACAGCGTCGGCGATGGCCGCCCCCAAGCCGTGCGTTCCTCCTGCCTCGCCTTTGGCCCCGTGCGGCCCTCTCCAGCGCGCCCCTCGGTGGTCTTGCTGCTGCCAGGCCTCGTCCCGCCTCTGCTCCGAGCGG
Organism: Secale cereale; assembly: GCA_902687465.1. Taxonomy (NCBI): domain Eukaryota; kingdom Viridiplantae; phylum Streptophyta; class Magnoliopsida; order Poales; family Poaceae; genus Secale; species Secale cereale. The sequence continues at coordinate 715,156,202 of LR738713.1, read as the reverse complement.
GTGGACAAGAGGCATCGTCCCGAGCAACCCGCAGCCTTTTTCCTTTTTTGTTGTTTTGTTGCTGTTATTGTTATCTCAAGTAACCATGTAACAGCAAGCATATCTGATTTTGGACCGGTACAACTACCGTCTCGGAGACGCATCGTGTACCACTACTTTCGTCTACCGTCGCCCGAACGTCTACCATCGCCCCGTGTACCTCTACGTCTACGAACTCGACGCCCGAACGACTACCGTCGACCATCGAAGACCCCGTGAACAACTACTTCCACTACCGCCGACGAAACGGCTACTTCCTCTCCGAACGTGAACGCCTTCTTCCTCTACGACTCGAACCCCTCCGAGAACGCACGCTTCGAAGGTATAACCCCGAGACGATGACCCGTGAGATGCTTGTTGTGGTTGTATGAAATGTTTCCGTGTGTGCTCTGTGTCGTTTCATCCGTTTGTCATGCTCCTCGGTTGCCTCGTCGCCAACTCGTGGGAACCCGGTAACGGGATCGCCCCACCTTTCATCTAGTTTGACTCGCTCACGCCATCTTCCTTTTGCTCCGGACTCTCAACGAGTTGCCGGAACCGAATTGTTGTGTGGCATCATTTCGGATCGTTGCCGTGGCACCCTTTCTTTCCACCACGGTGACAATACTTCATATCTTCTTTATGTCAACTTCTAATAAAATTGCATAAACTTGTTCATGTCATCCGCATCATGTTAACAACATTATATGTGTGAATTGTTGTTTGCTTATAATTACTAAACATGCTCATGAGGATTTTCCGGATATGTTGTTGTTATTTTCCGGCCTCATTTAAAATGTCTAAATAGTGTAGTTTTATTATGCTTCACCTCTTGCCATGTTAAAAACATTTAATCTTGTCTTGTAAATAACGAGAGTCAACTAAATAAATAAATGTGGTGTTTCGTCAATATGCAACTCGTTGCATATTGAGCTCCACTTAACTTGTAGTATTTGTTTGTGCTTTTTGCCATGCCATGCATATTTAAACCGGACATGCATCATGCTTGCTTGTGCATCGTATGCCATGTTTATGCTTGTGTGTTTACCGTGTTGTTTCTTTCTTTCCGGTTTGCTTCTCTTGTTAGCTTCGGTTTCGTTCCGGAGTTGTGAGGATTCGCTCGACTGTGTTGCTTCGTCTACTTCGTGGATCCGTTCTTCTCCCTTGTGGAATCCCAGGCAAGATGACCGAACCCGGATACCATTACTATTTTGCCTATTGCTAGTAGTCTCGCTCTATGGATTTGCCTCAATGCCCATGCCTTTCTTGTCAGCCTCCTACTTGTAACCATGACCATGTTTAACCACCCTACCTACGCAAACCGTTGAATGGCTAAGTACGCTTCGCTCAGCCCTTCTTATAGCATTGCTAGTTGCAGGTGAAGATTGAAGATGCTTGCTTCATGTTGAAGTTTGGTTGGGTTATATCACACTATATAAATGCTTAAATGAAATCATCTATATATTGGCAAGGGTGGAAGGATAAGCCTTTTGCTTGGTGATTTGTTCCACTCATGCCGTTAGGAACCGTATAAACCGGTGTTATGTTCCTTGATTATGTGTTCCTAACACGGTTGGGGTGTATGGGACCCCCTTGATAAACCGCTAAGTGCTAAGTCTTTTCCAGCAAGTCCCAACATTTGGTACTATTCGCCTAATAACTAATAAAACTTGCATAAGGGCCTTGCAAACCCTCTTTTATTTTAATTCAACAACCCCGGGCCAGTGCTCCACATGAGTGTTGGTCCGAAACGGGGAGTCTGCGGGGCCACCACGAGGAAACTCGAGGTTTGGTAAAAACCTGTAGAATCGCCCATCCGGTCGTGTCCTGAGACTTAGATACGCGCGGCTACTATCAGGGTGTCGACACGCCGGGAGGATTTGCTGGATTAGCCTTACCTTAGTTCGGAGTATCTTGAGCACGGGATTCCGAGAATACTCGGGTCTTCCCACTTTTGGAGTTGCGACTCCGCGGATCGTGGGCTTGTAATGGGTCAAGTTGGAACACCCCTGCAGGGTTATGAACTTTCGAAAGCCGTGCCCGCGGTTATGTGGCAGATGGGAGCTTGTTAATATCCGGTTGTAGATAACTTGACACAATGTTTCCAATACACTACCAGCGTGTGTACCGTGACTGTCAATTTCCGAATAGGGATTCGGGAGTTGAACACGGTGGGGTTATGTTTGTTGAGCTTTAGCTAGGATCACTTCGTGATCATCTCTCGACCGAGGCACTTCTCTTCTCGCTCTCGTATACGTAAGCTAGTGCTAGTTGCTGCTGCAGACTCTTGTTGTTCCTTCACCTCTTGTTCTTTCTTCAGCCTTGTTCCTCACCCAAGGCTTAAATAGTCGTATTACCCGGGAACGGGATTGCTGAGTCCTCTGTGGCTCACAGTTACTTCACCACACTAGATGCAGGTTCAGCCGAGTTCGATGCAGGAGCTGGTTCAAGTACTTCACTGGGAGCTCGATGAAGAGAGTGGCCGTATGCTTGTGACGTTTTCGACGATCAGTAGTGGTTTCTACTAGGATTCGATCCTGACCTGTGGCTTTATGTTGTTTTGGTATCTTTCTTTTGGATCTTCACCCGTAGTCGGGTTGTGATGTTTTGAATGATGACTTGCTTATGTAATGTATTGTGTGAAGTGGCGAGTGTAAGCCAACTATCTTCTTTTGCAATTTAATCCCTCTTTTACATGAGTCGTGCAAAGATACCAAACTTGAGATCATTCTAGGATGGGCTTATATCTTTAAGTCGTGCCTCGACACGTAGGAGATATAGTCCCATCCTGGGCATTACAACCACCTAGCGACGACTACAAACACTGAAGCGAGCCGAAGGCACGCCGCTGTCATCGCCCCTCCCTCACCGGAGCCGGGCAAACCTTGTTTTAGTACACAGTCGGGAAGTCGTCATGCTAAGGCCTCGTAGAACCAACGCACGGGAACAGCAACCGCCGCGAATGAAGAGTGTAGATTAAAAGGATCCAATCTGAAGACAAACGGCGAACAGATCCGAGCAAATCCACCAAAGACAGATCCGTCGAAGACACACCTCCACACGCCCACCGATGATACTAGACGCATCACCGGAACGGGAACTAGACGGGGAGACCTTTATTCCATCTTCAGGGAGCCGCCGCCGTCTCGTCTTCCTGAACAGGACACAAACCCTAACAAAGCTCAAAAAAATGAAAACGGAGCCCTTCCACCAGCAAGGGCCGAGATCCACTCCGCCTCCATGGCCCTAAGGCCACTGGAGACGGGACGGACCGGCACCGGCGCCGGTGGGAGGCAAAGAACCGTAGTTTTGGGGAGGCGGTGGTTGGCTACGTTGGAGGCGGCATGGGGGCTGTTTGTTTGCGTGTATATTTGGCTCCCTACTACTCCTCTTCATTTGAGACCGTTGGAGGGCAGTGCGCCCAACCGGCCGACGCATTTGGTCAGCCTGACTGGCGTCCAAATATACACATTTTTAATGCATTTTACAACCGAATGAATCACATAGTACCATAATATTAAATACTTTTATAACCAAATAAAAATCACAAATTTTGAAACCAAATCTAAATTGTTACAAACACATCGAAAAGAAAATGAACGGATACATCTACTCCTTACCAAGGTGAGTCCACATGTGCTCGACCAAGTCATTTTGGAGTTGAATGTGAGTTTGCTAATCACGCATTTCAGGATCAAATTAGATGAACTGTGCAAATGTTGCCGGTTCTTGGTGCTTACGTTTCACCCTAAAATTGAAACCCTTAATCATACATGTTGTCATCACGCTCATCCTCCACTCATGTTGGGCATGATCACACAAGTAGTCATCTCTTGGAAGTATTCCCTACAGGTAATAATATTGTCTTATCATATTTCCGTGTTCATAATTAAGAGTTTATATTGTATGTTATAACTGTTATGATATTGGAATATTCCATTCAATGGAAAATTCATATGCACGTGTAGAACAATAAACGATAAAATAAGATTCCTAGTCTTACCTCTAAGACTGGCTCAAGTGTTGTTAGTGATCATGTTTTCCGGATCTTAGGTTATAGTTAAGTGTAACGATAGTCCCTAAAGTAACATTGAGAGTATGACCTTAGAAGAACGATCATATTAAATCGACCCAAATTTGTGTGTTATACTTTAAGATGGCATCGTCACAAGTCAACTGTTATAACATGGCGTGTTAATGTGTGTTTTAGTTCCTTAGACCAAGAGAGTATCGTAGTCACTTCTTACCATACGATGAGCTTTGGGGTTGCTCAAACGTCATATGTAACACTATGATTATAATGACAACTTACGTGTTCACCGGGAAGTTTGACAAGGGACTTGATAGCTTGAGAGTGGAATTTTGCTCCTCCAGCGATGAAGAGATATTCTTAGCGCCCTCTCGATTTTTTCGCAATCTTTCATGACCGGATAACTGAGCTCAATGAGGAGGTGTCCACATGTGTAAGCAGCCTGGTTACACCACCATCTGAAAAGTCAAGGTTAACCATATAATACGACATGTTGGTTTAGTATTGACCGATCGGTTTCTATCCATCTGTAAACCCCGTCTTGTCGCGCACACGGCAACTATTTATAAAATAGACTTTAAACCATTTTAAATACAGGGTGAACACTTTACATAACAAGGTAAATATATTTCCAAATACGTGATGGATATTTATAAATACGCGGTCAACATTTTTTAATGTATTGAACATCTTTTAAAAAAGGCAATTATTTTTGAAAATATACGACGAATATTTCATAAAACATGGTGAACATTTCTTGAACGAGGTGAACATATTTTAAAACAAGGTGAACATTCTCAAACATATCTGATGTAAATTTTCTAAAACATGGTGAACATTACTGAAAACATACACTATAAATCACATGGTGAACATCTTTTATGTAAAGCAATGAACAAAAAACAGAGAATCAGAAGGAAAACTAATAAAATAAAATATAAATCTAGAAATAAGTAAGAGAAAAATAAAAAAGGTTTTAAAAATACATGGTAAACATTTTTTAGAATGAGGTGAATATTTTTTTAAAAACATGATGAAAATTTGATAAATACAAAATGAGAATTTTATAAATATGCAATAAATATTTTAAATGCAGTGAACATATTTTAAATACGTGACGAAAAACTATTAAAATACCATGAATATTTTCTTAAATGCAGTGAAGATTTTTAAAATACACTCTGAACATTGATAAAACTGAGTCTCAAAAAATCCCCCTATAAAATTAAAAGTATGAAATTAAAAATGATAAAAATAATTAAATAAAATGAAACAAAATGAACGGAAACATGAATAAAAAAAAGATAGCACAAAGAGCATTGCGCACAGTTTCTTAACAAAAATATCCTATGTACACGTGGATGGACGTACAACAGAAAAGCCGGTTCCTCTAACGAAAACCGATGAAAGTCGTTGGTTGGGCTGCAGTCCATGAGCGACCATTGTAGGCGAGTGTTTCTTCTGCTTCACAATATGCGAGGTATAGTTTGTTACAAAGAATAAACATTTTTAACGGAATTATTGTGTGCTCAGTGCAGATGCAGGCGTTGCGTCCTGCTTGTAGGGCAATACATGTGAATCACTAATTAAGTGGTACTCACAAAGGTCACTCCCACCTTCTCTACATGTGCGTCACTTGGCACAATATGAGAGTTCTTTTTCTTTTTCGTAGATTCGGTTTTTAAAATTGTGTTCTCTCTTGAACAGTGCATCAAAATCACAAACCGTTTTCACTGTTGGATTTCTCGCATCCAGATCTTTGATGTTAATAGGCTTCGATGACATTTTGTTTTCGTGAAAAAACTCAGGAAAAACTGGAAATAAAAACCAAAAAGCCAAAAAAGGAAATAAAAAACAAAACCTGAAAACCGGAAACAAATCAGAATAGAAAACAAAAACAGAATCACGGTTGTGATTTTTTTTCTCCACTTTTTGGAATATTCCTTTCTCGAGAACTCGTGGAAACAAATATTGTTTTATTGGAACCACAACCGTGCTTTTCCTTTTTTCGAGGAAGCACAATTGTGTTATTTTTTCTGAAAGCATAGTTTTGTTTCTCGCGAAAGCAAATGTCTTCTCACAAAAAAACACGACGTCTTGGAAAAGAATTTTCCCCGTCAAGCATGGCTTCCCAGAAAAGAAAACAAAAAAAATCTCGCCAAATCCAAGAAAAAACCGAATAGCAAAAAAAAACCGGAAACACATGGAAAGGAAAAAAAAAAGAATACGGAGGGTGCACCCGGCACGGGACATAGGACAGCGGCTCAAGCGGCGACTGGACGCACCACTTGATGTGCTCCCACGCACCGTTAGATAGTTGCTCTCCAATACATGGCAACAGATGTTATCGTTCAAAATGTTATTTTGCAGAAAAAAAAAACTACCCCTAATAAAATATAAATTTGCATGTTGACGATGGAGATGTAATTGGGTCAAGACAAGTAGCGTGTGGAGGAAGACATGCAATTGAGTCGGGCGAGTTGCGTGTCAAGGGTGGACATGCCACTAGGTCAAGTGGGGCGAGTTGATGTCTTGGGTGGACATGCAATTGGGTCGGCGTGAGTTCCATGTTTAGGGGTGGACAATCAATTGGGAAAGGTCGCATGTGAGTTACGCGTCGATATTGGACACGCAACTAGTCAGACGAGTTGTCTATCAAGATTGGACATGCAACTGGGTCAAACAAGTTGCATGTTGAGGACGAGCAGACAACCGGCTCGGGCGGGTTGCAAGTCAAGAGTGGACATGCAACTGGTTGGCCAAGTTGTGTATCAATAATGGACATGCAACTATGTCTGGGTTAGGCAAATTGCGTGTCAAGGATGGACAAGCAACTTGGTCGGGCGAGTTGCATGTCGAGGGCCGAAAGACAACTGGGTCTGGCGAGGTGCATGTCGAGGATCGACATGTAGCTGGGTCGGGGTCGAGCAAGTTACTTGTAAAGGGTGGCCATGCAACTGGTTGGGTAGGAGAAGTTGTGTGTCAATGATGAACATGCAACTAGGCTGAGAGAGTTGTGTGTCGATGGTGGACACACAACTAGGTTGGGCGAGTATCGTGTCAAGGATGGACATGCAACTTGGTCGGTCGAGCTGCGTGTCAAAGGTTTCTTCCTCTGGTCCTTGGTGTTCATGACCTCCGGGTCGGAGAGACCCTCATAATGGATCTTGGTTTTGGTGGAGCAGCTTTCTAGGCGTTGGAATTCCAGAGCCCCGTCACAATGGCAATTTATTAATATAGTATAGGTATCGAAAAATTCCACAAAAAATGGGTTGATTCGCAAACTTCTCTTTCAAGACACCTGAATAAAACCGCGATTTTACCGCTCCCGGAAGGTCGGTTTAATATTTCATACTTTATGTCTCGAAAAATTGCTGGAATCTAAAAAAACACTAGAAAACAAAAATTGGCATTTGAAACTGAATTAATAGGTTAGTCCAAACAAAAGTGTTATAAATTGGTGTCAAGAGCATGTATAAATTATAGTATAAATGTAGCATAAACAATCAGACGTATCACGACGTTTCATCGAGCGACCTCGTGTGGGGTGGTGTTGTTGGCGGCTGTGTGCGGGAGGGCTTGAAGAGCTCTAGGAGCTAGCCTGTGACAGATCGGAGCCTCGACATCCAGGCCTGTTGGCGGCTGTGACGACCGTAGGCCACGTGGGGCTGGTGGTTTCCGGGCGCGGGGCTGGTGGGGACTATGGAGATCTGGGTTATGGCGCCCAGATCGGAAGGTGGCTGCGATGAGGTTGGCGCGTGGGGGCCGGCAGCCGTCACGCATGTTGTTGCGGTGGTGGTCTAGCTTGGGCAGGTGGGCGGGTGGTGCAATGTCGGGTGATGGCCTTGCTGCCCGTCATGGGCCAGGGCAGGCGTGGGTGACACGTGTGGGCTCCGCATCCTTATGGAAGGCGTTGTCGAGGCGTTTCTGCTTGCTCCACTGCACGAGAAACTTCTGAGGGAAACCCTATATTCCCTTGGGATCAAACGATAATGGCGACGTACGTCACACCTCTTGCGACATTGTTTCAGGAGCTTTTTACCGTCCGAAGGGACCAATGATAGGTGGAGGTGGTCGTGGCGTTGCTCGGTCGACGAGATTTGGTTTGGTCTTGATGAAGTGGAGGTTTGGTTGAGGTGCTCATCCGAAGCCGGGTTAGCGAGTTCGATCCTCCTTGGATCGCCTTGTTCCCATGCGACGACCATCTCTATTTTCGAGGGGTGTCGTCGGGGTGCGCCAATGCTAAAGGCTTCGCCTTGCTTGGTTAGATGACGATGGATGTCGAAGACCTACTCGAGTACTCCGGTTGCTTTGAACCAGCATGATCTTTGAAGCGTCTTGCACGGTTGCTCCATAGCAGCAGAAATTGTGCCGTATGCTCGCGAAGTTCTGTCCATATCTTGTTGTTGAAGATCCTGTTATTCCGAGCTTGCCAAAGGGCAACAACAACACATGCGGCGAAGACCACAGCCCATATAGCAAAACCCAACCCATTGGCATCTTTAAATGCTCCTGTGCCCACACCACATCGCAAAGCAAGGTAGGGACGTCGTTCTTGATGGCGCAACGACACGAGAGCGATGGAGGCGGGGGGTCGGAGCTTTCAGGGACGGCACGAGGAGAGAGTGACATGTGGGCCCTATCTTATCCCGATTCTCCAGTTCGTGCTGTACGCCCGCACCACCTCCTTGCGCAGTTGCGGCGACACATTTTTCTACTACTCCTACTTGAACTGAGATTGCCGGATCCGCCGCGGCGACGACACAGCCCGAGCTCGGATCGCCCTGCGGCGACTACCTCTCGTGTTCTCCGTTAGATCTTGAATTTTGCCTGCGTCCAACCGACCTGGGCCTGCCACGTCTATTCGCGCCCCCTCCGGAGCCGGAAGGTCAACTTGCGCCGGCAGGGTGGGCCGGCCACGTCAAAACAGGGCGACCGCCCACGACTCAACCCCACGCGGCTCCAACACGTAGGGATCCGGCGCGGCCGGCGTGGCGCGTGCGTGCGTCTCCATCTCTGCCCCTCAGCCCAGCTCGGGCCGACAAAAAGGCAACGCGGAGAGGGAGGAGATCAGCAGAGCAAAGCAAAGCAGGAGAGGTCGAGGGAAGAAGAAGGCCCCCTCGAACCCAAAAGCGTCGCCCAGCTTCCGTCGGCCGGAGCTGGAGGGAGGTAAGGGATAATATCTCTGTCTTCTCCACCGTGCTCTGTTCTTTGCTTGCTTCCCGCGAATGCCCGGAGCTGCCAGAATTGCCTTTAATTTTGTAGCTGCATCGCCAGTAGAACTGTAGAAGTAGATGCCCCTGGCCTGGTGTATGCTAGTAGCAGAGTGGAATGCTTCCCCTGCTCGTCTTACTTTCCTCTTTTACAATCCATCCCAACTCAAGGTTGGTTTCCAGCATTTGGCTCTCAGTTTCATCATCCCTTAGGTTGCAGATTAAGCCGGCAGTAGAGATCCGATCTGAGCCAGTAGCAGTGCGACTTTGTCCACAAAGAAAGCGACAGAGTAGGTAACAGGAATCGGCCCTTATTTTTTACATACTGTACTATAGATAAGAGAAGAATTCTGTGCCTAAATGCCTAGAAAGTCAGAAGGGTCAGGAATTCAAGGTAACAGCCAAGGAATTGGCCCTTATTTTTGACCAAATTTATTTTGCCTGCCTCTACCTCTTTGACCCGCACTCGAATAATTTAATGCTTAGGCTGACGGTGATAGGAAATTCTTGTGTCAGCTAGGACACGTATAATTCACACAAACTGGGAGGAATAGAGTCTCTCGGTGCTCCATGCAAATTCAGTGCATATCCACCGTCTTGACTCTTGCCTTATTTTTTACCTGATGTTTAATGAGCTTCTAAACTTCTTCCTCACATATCTGTAAAACCATACTGTAACGTGTGCCATTCTCTGAATCATAGGGTTCTGATTGCGACGGCAATTCGCAACAGATCCAGCCTAAGACAATGTCTGACAACAATATTCAACGAGCATTGCTACCTGATAATAACCCCGATGCCGATGCGCTTCAAAGAAAGACGTCGCAAGGAGCCAAGCGGTTCCGAAGATGCAGGTCGGCTCCCAGATCAGAGACCGATGAAAAACCACAAGAAAACGGCTCGGCGCTTCCAGCCAAGGAGTTGTTCAGCGTGATACGGCCGAGCTTCAGACTAGCAGCGCTCTTCCTGTTTCTCTACCTGCTAGCAGGTGTCGTCGTTTTTTACCTTGTCATGGATCAGTTATCTGGCAAGAGAACCAACAGAGTGCTCGACGCACTCTACTTCTGTATTGTCACGATGACATCGGTTGGTTACGGAGACCTTGTCCCTAACAGCGACACCGCAAAGCTTCTCGCCTGTGTTTTCGTCTTCACCGGCATGGCGATCATCGCTCTCTTTGTGAGCAAGTCGGCAGACTATCTCGTCGAGAAGCAGGAGGTGTTGTTCTTCAAGGCACTGCACATGAATATGAAGTGTGGCGAGGCCAAAATGCTCAGACAAATCGAGACAAACAAGACAAAGTACAAGTTCTACACAGCCAGTCTGCTTCTTGTGACGACCATAGTTGTGGGGACTGTTTTTCTCTGGAAGGTTGAGAAGCTGAGCCTTGTTGACTCCTTTTATTGTGTCTGTGCCACAATCACTACCCTGGGTTATGGGGATAAAAGCTTCTCGTCCCAATTGGGGCGCACTTTCGCAGTATTTTGGATAATTACGAGCTCCATAATTCTGGCGCTCTTCTTCATGTACCTCACTGAGATCTACACCGAGCGACGGCAGAAAATGCTGGCCAAATGGGTTCTCACACGGAGAATAACAACCATGGATCTTGAAGCAGCTGATCTGGATAATGATCGAAAAGTGGGGTAAGCACATAATGCATTTTCAGTATCCTTTCCTCCATCATATCCCTTGAGATTTTGCAGGTAATGAGCATTGATGTTGATTTCTGAACTTTGATGTGTGCAGTGCTGCTGAATTTGTCGTGTACAAGCTCAAAGAACTGGGGAAGATCAGCCAAGAGGACATATCTTCTTTTCTAGAGGAGTTTGACAAACTCGACGTTGACCAGTCCGGCACGCTCTCCACATATGACCTTACTCAGGCACAATCTGGTCAGTGACGAATATATGGGCTTGTACTTAATTTTAGAGCCTAAATACTCTAGTTGAATGGTCGGTTAATGCTGTTAATTAATTCTGTGATCTAGTAAATTGTCAAAAGATACGACCTTGTTGAGCTCCTACATGTATTTAACACAATGGATCTGCTCATATGCACCTGGACATGTGTAAGAGAGAAGAATTTGGTGATACTTCGCTAAGATTATGTGCCTGTGTACATGAAGTTTGTTAAGCTATTTTCCAGTCATGAAATATTTCTAGCTTCCAATATGGTAGCCTGTGTAGATGTATTTTTTCTTGGATTTGTTGCTTCTGGCTCCAGAATATCGGCAAGCGACAATCCATCTAATGATGCTCGGCAAGTGGAGGCTGAGGTCTCAGGTAAATAGGAATGTGCTTCAATGAAACACATTGACACAATAAACCCAAACTAATCTACGCACCACACAAGAAGCATTATGAGTAGCAATGCAGTAACTGACGGTATACACCAATTGCAGTCAAACTCTTGTTGTGAATACCAAGGTGATTGTTTGATGTATGATCAGACAAGTAACGTACAAGTGGTGTAACCAAAACAAAAGGAGTCTCTTAGCCTAGCACAATTCTGCATAGATACAGGTATATGCAATCCTATATATACCTCCCTAGTCTGATCTGTTGGGGGATGTACTCTTGCGACAGAAACGAAATGGAACTTGCTGACAATGCTTCAATCTCAAACTTGACACCCATTTCCAGCATGGCTTCCAACTTCAACCTGCCAAGGATTATATAGTCATGAATACTTCAGGAAGAAAACCCGACTATTAACTACACAAATGATTCTAATTTTAAACACAAACCCGTTGACATTAGAACTGACCAGGTGAAAGCAGTCATAGACCTTTTGGAACAATGGAGTACCTACTGCCGTTAGAGTCGACAAGGTGACACAGATATGGAGTTTTTGAAACTAAGGTACTGATGCTGAAAGCACTTACAGATTACGTACATGGGATAAAATCATAAGACTGGTAATTGTACTAGAAGAAGATTTCACTCATATCAGAGAGTTTTGTTGTTGCATTTGGCATTTCGTTAGAACAAAATATGAAAAGCTCTATTTAACTACTAATTGAACAAACAAATCAAATAAAAAATTCTAGTTGTTGGACTTGAACTATTATTATTTGAAACCCACATCATATCCCTGAAGTGCTTGGAGTACAGGCCAGTTTTACTGTTGCGTTTGCCATTTTGTAAGAAAAATATTGTGAAAACTTCTATTTGATTCTAGATGCACCTAAACTATTCTTGCAACCCACATAATAACCATCAAGTTATCGGAATACGCGTAATAGGAAATACAACTTCCTGTTCCTTTACCTCCATTCGGGGGCTTCCTTGTGCAAGTAACATCTGGTGAGAATTCCTTCAAGTTTCCTCCTATCTGAAGCAGGATACATGGCATTTGATATTTAACAACAAATCATGTTCCGAGATAAGAAGTAGAAATGAAATATATATCCCTCCAATTTAGTGACCTTCAGATGACAATTGAAGTTGACAGCAGTCTGGAAGACAATACTCCTCAAAGTCAGATGTGAAGACCCCAAGCCAGCGTATCTCAGGCACACGCAGAACATTTGCATCATACGCCAATTGCTTAAGTAGAATGAGAATTGGACAAGGGAGCAGGAAGAGTTGGTCAGTTAACACTAGAAACATACCAACAAAATGGGACTAAAGTTTTTTGGCCCTACCATGGAACCAAATTTATAGGTGGCCAGAATATCAAAACCATACGGATCTGAATCCACTAAGCAATAAGCAGGCAAGTGCAGCTGTTCGACAAGGTAGCGCAAGAATCTGCAACATTACAAGGAATGTATGTTTCAAATAGCAATTCAGTTCTAATATACAAGAGAAACAAATATAGGAAAGAGCACATGCCTTCTTGTTGGAATATCTGGGTAGCCTCTTCCCTGAGTAAACAGAAGAAAACCATCAAACATGCTATGCGAAAAATAATGGCACCATAACACTAGATGCAGCGTTAGCAGTTACTGTAATAACAATGCAGCGATTCTTTTCGCAGAACTTGTCATTGGCCAAACGCTGGAACACTGCAAATGTCATACAGAAGCAAACTGTAGGAAGACTGCAAAGAATAGAAGAATCATATGCAGATAGGGGGGCCTTTAATCCTCACACCTGCCTCCTTCTCAACAACAAGGATGTAGTGAGCAACACTAACAACATCTGAAAAAAAAAACGTAGACAGCTTAAGTTTACTGCATAGTAATTGAGAATATGAAAGAAATATCGTGTACATATAACAAGACAACAAACCTATGCCATATAATTTGTGGAATAACAAGGATAGTCCTCTCCATATTTGTTTGAGACAAAAAATAAAGATGAATCCTCATTACTCTTTCGCATGCTGTCAAAATTTGGTGGTTTATCAAAATCCCACTTTCTAATACATCAATCACTACCTATTACAAATTTAAACTGAACATTGACTTGCCTTTGATATAAGCTAACTGTGTACATCGTGATTTATAAAACTGATTTTCCTAAGTACGAATCCTCATTACTCTTTCGCATGCTGTCAAAATTTGGTGGTTTATCAAAATCCCACTTTCTAATACATCAATCACTATCTATTACAAATTTAAACTGAACATTGACTTGCCTTTGATATAAGCTAATTGTGTACATCGTGATTTATAAAACTGATTTTCCTAAGGAAACAGATATGGAATAAAAAAATCTATGAATGGCAACGATTGTTATGAGTTTTCAAATTGTTAAACAACCTTTGATTGCCTCAATGCTAACTGGAATGGGGAAAGCCTGCATTTGAAGAAGGAAAAAGGCTAGCCAAATTAATGCATAGTACAAACAGATCATATTGAGTAATTTGATAGATAGAATGATAGAAGCTTACAGCATTGACATTTGTCATACAGTACACTTTCTTTTCACCCTCCACAAATCTTATCCAGCCCATCACCAAACTGGAACAATAAAGACATTGACGAGTACAGTGGGAAAATGTTCAGAAATAACTACGAGCATTGTATGGACACAGGAGATTATGATGCTCTAAATGTTTGCTAAAAGAGCAACATCCCACTGTTTACCCAGATCAGCAGGACAAGTGGTAGGGAGGATGAAGGAACAAAAATGCTGATTAGTTAAGTAACGGCATGGAACAGGATGGAAGGATTAAACATGTTATCAAAATGAAGCACTCACAACTCAATAAGAATCCATACCCTTTTGCCACAGGAACCTGCAAGCAGCCAAGTGAGCAGAAATTGTAGGTGGTTATTAAAAGAGAAGTGAAAAGGCTGTGAAATAAATACAGCAGAAATCACTGAGAGAACTAATGAAAACAGCTCCTAGCGATTCATGAAGAAATGAGGACCTCAACTCCTCAAGGAATAATGCATCACAAAAGACAGATTAATAAAATAACAGCCAGAATCTTATTCTTTAATGCACAAATGACTTCTAAACACACAACTGAAGCTTCTGCAAAGACGGCAGACAAGCGGTAGCACATACCACGTTGAGATTATGCCGGCTGCACTTGAAGAGAATGCAGATATCGTTGATGGCACGATCAACAATCGCTTGTTCTGCAGTGAGACATGTAATTGTCAAACACACAGCAAAAAGCCAGAACACCTGAAACTCACACTACGCATAGGCATAGGTGGATCAGACATGGCAGCAGCAGACAAGCACACAGACCTACGAACATGGAGGGGTACATGTAGTAGATGTCCCTCTTGGAGCAGTGCTTGTTCTCCTGCAGGAGCTGCTGCACCACGAGCAGGACCCTGAGAAGCACATCTGCACATCAACAACGCATCCCAAACTGATTAGCATGATCAGAGACAACGAGAGGTCGATGAGAATCGAGTAAGTTTGGGGTGCGCGAGTCCGTACTGAGGCGGGAGGCGTGGAATTCCTTGCGGAGGAAGGAGAGGACGTCCGTGCCGACGGGGGCGTCGTAGCTGCAGGCGCTGCACGCGCGCCCGCACACCGGTAAGAGTCTGACAGGCTTGGCCGGCGGAGATTCGAAGGCGAGAGGGAGGGAGAGAGGGAGCCAAACCAGGTGGACGGGGACTCGGCGGCGGCGGCGGCGGCGGAGGCGCAGTAGTTCTGGTAGCGGTGGAGCGCCAGGGAAGGGGATCGGCCGGCGCTGATCTCCGCGACCACCCAGCCCACCAGCCCTGCTCCGGCAGCCCACGCGCGCGGCGGCGCAAACCCGCGTTAGCTCCGATTGCCGCCCCAATTCGAAGGGGATTGCGAGGGTTTACAATCGATCGAGGAGAGGGAAGGGGATTCGCACCTTTGATCTTGTGGAGGAGCAGGGCCGCCTCCTCCAGCCTCCGCCGCCCCCGCCGCTCGTCGTCGTCGAGCACCGTCGCGCGCCTCCGCTTCCCACCCCCCGCCATGACCGGTCGCTCGGAGAGCAGGAGAGCGCCGTCACAAGGTACAACTGGTCCAGCAACGGCTAGTGTCTAATGGGCTTTGCGAAAGCCTCCTCTGCTACAAGGCCTGTTTAAAACGCATGGTTTATTTATTTATTTTTTCACACAAGTGTAGTTTACTCTGCACCGCTCAAAAAAAATCTGAAAAAAGAGGAGAGCAAGAATCTCAAATCAAACTGAACATCTGATTTTGCAACCACCTGGGAATTGATCAAAAAACACAAGCGCAGATTTTAATTTTATTCATCGCTCGCTCACTCGTAGAGTTGCCGTGTTAAAATTACACTAAAAACCTAACAACAGCTAAGCTAGCTAAGCTCCACCTCAACCATCAACAACATGGGAAACAATCCATGTTCCCAGCTACACATATGATACATCAGCTAAGCTCTTCTGTCAACCCAACCAATGGCCCTGGTTGGATTCAAAAGTTGCTCTTGCTCGTCGAAGGCTTGGACCTCTTGCTGTTGAGCTGCGCCACCGGGAACTCCACCAGAACGATGAACGACGAGCTCTCCGCTTCCCGGAGGTACTGTACCGTGCCGCTCATCGTCTTCACCAGCTTCTGGCTTATGTGCAGGCCGAGGCCTTCTCGGGATACCCCTGGGCCGTGGCGGAACATCTCCTGTATCAGCGCCTCTGGGACGCCTGGCGCTGGGTGGACAAGTCTGCGATGATTCATGGGTTAAACAGCTGTTATTTTCAAGGAGATTCGGCCTACCCAGCAAACTGCTTTCAGATTGCTTTCAGTGAAGTGGAATTGCATCCCAGAAAACTCATCAGGCAATCTAATCATCACTCATGAAGAACAAGGGCAACCTCTTTTCACTACTGCGACCTACAAGCTGCCCACTATAGCGAGTCACCATCCCCAAAATATTATAATTTACACGTAAAATAAATGTCTCATGTTCCCCATGTGTTCTTCTGATGCACTACCTCCGTTCCTAAATATAAGACATTTTGGCAGTTTAAATTGAACCAACGGGACATCTTATATTTAGAAACAGAGGGTGTATATAGTTAGTTCAGTTTATGGCATGCGCGGAGAGAGAGAAGGGGGTGGGGGTGGGAGGAGCTAACCTGAATTCTAGATGAGCAATCTGCATGCCAGAACCAATGTGTTCCTTCTTGGGAATGACCTGTAGCACAATAGGCCCTTCAGCTGGCCGAGTAAATTGAAGTGTGCATGCCAAGTAGTCTGCTAGGACTTGCTGAAGCCTTAAGTTATCCCCATATAGGTACATTGATGATACTTCTACTGGCCAATCACGATCAAGAGAAATTTGTTTTTCCTTGCTCAGAGACATGCCTTGCATTAGGACCGTATTCAAAGCTTCTTCAAGGTTGAATTCCACTGTGTTCATCTCCATGTAGCTGTAAAAATAAATAAATATTAAGTAATATTTAATCTATTCATTTTTCCACATATGTACAAGTACATGGAAACGCTAAACTGTTGTGTGCACTGATTTTCTAGCACTATTAGTATTGTGTTGATGGTGGAAGTTTTCATGTCTAAGGATTTGCAGCCAGTAGCGCATATCATGTGTACTCCATAGATTAAATGCAATTGAGAAGAAAGAAAAAGCATGAGATATTAGTAGTTTCAGTTCTGCATCAGCAAAGACAAAAATTACTGGGCTTAGTGAGAACATGATCTCAAGAATAATCAAAGAATACACACCCTATGAGATTTTACACGATGCCAAAAAAATGGCACTTACCACTGTTCGATGCCTTCTAGATCATTGTCATGTAAAATCTTCTTCAACTGTTCTTGACAGAGGACATTTGATGCAAAAAGTTGCCTCTGCTCCTCTGTCAAGTCAGACGGTTCCAACAACTTACGGGTAAATTGCATGCCATTGAGTGGGTTCTTTAATTCTTGACGAATATATGTCAATTCCTTAAAGCTGTGTGTAGCAGCTTGTTCAGACATTTTCTGCACCTGAAGAGCATGCTGAAGCTCCGGGCTGGCCACATGCAAAAAGCAAAGAGCGCCGGTGATCTTACCCTCGGCATCTGTCCTCTTGTTTGCTGTCAGCAGTGATTCCATGTACTTGCCATCTGTGTTGAAGAAACCAAAAGCAAGCTTCTCAGGTTCTTGACCAGAGATCACTGTGTTCATCAGTATGCTAAGCTTGGTTATGGTAGCTTGATCCTTTACCCTGCATCCATAATCATGAAGAGTGAAAACCTCCCCGATCAGCAACTTATCTATTGCATCTTCCCTCTTTATACCAGTAATCTTTTGCATAGCTTCATTCCATTCTAAGCAAGAACCAAGATCATTGATCATAAATATAGGAGGTATGAGCTCATTGGGGTTCTTTACTATTGCAACATAGTCGCCTTGTATCCGGGTGTACTTATCCATAATCATCTTGTGCCCTGTCAAATCTTGTGCTACGAAACAAACCCCAACAACTTTGTCTGAAAGGTCACGACTACAACAGGCGTTAACCATCAAGACTACAGGGCCCTTACTTTCCTGTTGATGGAATGTTTTAAGCTTGATTTCCAAATTTTGCTCTTCGGTTCCTGAAAGAAATGAAACACATATGTGTCACCAAAAAATAATGCCCATGTTATAACTAAGCAGGAAAACATAAAATGACCAGATTCAAGACATAGTGACAACCTTGCAGAGCTGAGTTCAACATTTGCTTAACCACTTCAACAGAATCACCCTCCACGAGATCTACCAGAAGCATCCCTATGGCTTCTGTGGTGGGCAATCCAGTAATTTCTGCAACTTTATTATTCCATCCGTTTATGTTACCAACGATGTCGACAGCCAATATAGGAGCAGTTGCTGTCTCAATTAGGCGCACCATTTCATTTGTCACAATTCTCAATTCAAGTAGCCCCTGTATCTTCTTGATGTCATCAGATGGAGCTTCAACAATTGTCCTTGCATTGTTGTCGTTAGCATCTTCATCTTGCAGGGAGCCACGCAATATTAGCTGGAGAGAATGGATTGCGTCCATTTCAACATCCTCCCAAGGAACACTCCTCCATTTAACTACCTCCAAGAAGGCCCTGAACGAAGAACGCGGATGCATCCTCCTGCCATTGTCATCTGCATCACCTGGTTCATGCTTAGCTCCACCCCACTTGATCTCCTTTGCCGTGTGCGATCGGAACCAGAAGATAAAACCTTTTGAAGAGATCTTTATAGCTGCCATGCCACAGACAACCTCACCGAGCGCAGACGCGCCAGGATAGCCTGCTTCCAGTAAGCTGTCCGTACTTAGCCCAGTAGAGCCATCATGGCACTCCAGCAACCATGCGACAATCTTCTTTATCTCTCCTTCGGAGGGTGTTGATCCCAGCACCATAATCTGGTTTTGGTAACACAATGCTGCACCATCGCACTTCACCAGATCCATTACATTGGGAGACTGGGTAAATATCCCAACAGGAGCATCCCGGAGGAGCATATCACAGAGAAGGGTCTGCGTGCGGAGGATGTGCCTCTCCTTTGCCTGAGAAGCAAGTTCCACCTCCTTGTTGAGCTGTATGCCGAACACTTGCAAGAGGAATTCGCAAGCATACCTGAGCGGGAAGGGGACGAACCTCGGGCTCGTGTGATGGCATACCACCAGCCCCCACAGCTTCCTGCCTTTGGGCTGCTGGTCACTCCCAGTGTCTCCATCCTCATCCTCGTCCTCGTTTATAGTGATCGACATCACTAGCGACGCGATGGAGCCCATGTTGGCCATGTACTGGGCATGGCAACCATGGGGTGCCCTCATGGTCGAGCCACAGAGGCTGATAGGCTGTGACAGGTTGTCATCCTGAATGAGCTTCACAGGACTGGCAGCACAATCACATATCATCCGCACTTTGTTCTTCATAAACAGAAACCTGGATGCTTGTGGGATGTCAGTTGCCGGGTAGTGCAGGCCAAGATACGGCTCCAAATCCGACCTCCTGCACTCGGCAATGACCTCACCATGCTCATCCTCATGGAACTTGTATGCCATCACCCTGTCATAGCCAGTGAGCTCGCTTACCTCCCGGACCAGCACATCGCAGAGCAGGGAGAGGTTCCCACTGGGCAGGGACTGCAGCCTGGAGATGGCCTTGGCCGCGAGCTTGTACGACTTGAGCGCGCCTGCGGCGGTGACGGGCACGTCGGCGGGGTTGACCGGCTCGAGGTCGATGACGAGGCCGACGTCGATGCGGTGCAAGATGGCGTAGAAGGGCTTCCCGGAGGTCCTGGCGTGGACAAGGATTGGGTTGAGCAGATTGACCTCCCCGAATACGGCGGCCTTGTGCAGCGCGACGGCGCTCTGGGAGCGGAAGAGCGTGCGCACGTCGGCGCCGACGGCGAGCGCGTCGCGCTGGTCGATGGTGGGCACGGCGTGCGGCGTGAGGTCGAGCATCTCGGCGGCGTTCTCGCTGTAGGCGAGCAGCGCGAAGGACTCCGGGTGGATGGCGAGCAGGCAGCCGAAGGGCTGGATGTAGCGGCCCCGCTGCATGTTCTGGAGGTAGGCGGAGACGGCGGAGCTGGTGCTGGCGCCGGAGCGGTTGAGCGCGCTGACAGAGGAGGAGTAGTCGAAGTGGCGCTGCGAGCCCTCGAACTCGGCGTGCAGGCGCGCGTCCACGGGCGTCTGCGCCACCACCCGCTCGCTGTGCTTGGACCGCGCCGAGCTCCCCCGCGAGCACGCCGGCCGATTGTTGGACCGCGACGACGACATCTCGCCGCCAGCCACCACCACCGCCCCCCCTCGCTGCTCCACGCTCCTCACTCCCGCCCCTACCGCACGACGGCCAGCGGCAGCGGCAGTGGCGCGGGGGATTCTCCGACGCGGAGGGGCAAATGGGCGGAGGATGAATCGGCGGGAATCATGAGAGCCGGGCGAGGCGGGGGGCGGGGGGAAAGCCGCGACTTTTCTGGAGAAGGACGGGGGAGAGTGGGGGATTGGATTCGCCCGCCGCGGATAAGCACACCACACGCAGTGAGAAGGGAACAGGGAGGGGGTGCGAGTGGGACAGCGATGTTATCCCCACACTCCTCCCTGCGCGGCGCCAAGCCAAACGGTAGAAGAAGCAAGCAACAGCGATGCGCAGTTAACCGACCGCCAGCTCGATCGGCCGGCGCGGCGGCGTTCGGCGCCGGAAAGGGGCGGCGGAGAAAGGGGGCTCGTGGCGGGGCGACGAAGCGAGGCCGGCGCCGGGAAGCAGTACGACGTCACCCCGGCTAGCCTCGTCTTCCCCGCGAGAGCTGGCGGCCCCTTTCCATCTACAGCAGCTCGCCCTGGCGCTACTCCTGGTAAAGCATTTTAGACTGTGCTCAGGGATAAACTGACTACTAATAATAATATTTGATGGATGGATGGATGGATGGCGCCACTTGATCGGAATAATTGAAGAGTGCTTACCTTGTCGGCGCCGTGACGCCAGCTGCGATCTACGAGTGTATTATACTGCTACTGCCCAGCAGCATCCATCTTTGGCCGGTGGATTCGACGCGTGTGGCTCAGATCGGCCGCGGAGCTCCCCTGTTCCCTGCCGATCTTTGCCAGAAGTGTGTGGTGGTGCATGCTGCTTCCGGTCATGATCAACCCTAAACTGTCTTCCTAATAAAGAAATCGTCGGCCTGGATCGGGGCTCGGCTCGGGCGGTTGGTTGCCGGAGGTGGACGGTTAAGGTGGAGAGCGGCGTGCGTGCTTGCTTGCTTTTCGCACAGAAATGGGGGCGGCAACGTCGCTGTCAGATTGTCGGACTAGCGGCGTAACCGTGCCTGAGCCATTCTTTATGCTTAAGGTGGAGCCTCTGTGTACGTCGCACAGGGGCAAGTGGGCAACGGCCAACTGCAATGGAACACGGTGGTGATTGCTGACACGGATGGGAGTGTGATCGGATCGATCGATCGGTCATCTGGGATCGTTTTATCTAGTAGGAGTAGTATACTTTGCATATTTATTTATTCACATATGCAGAAGAAAAAAAATCAACATATGCATGTTGCTTGGTTGCCTGCATCTTTTTTAACATGCATGTGTCGAAATAGAAGGTCCGTTGTTTGGTTGCGGACTTGTTTAAGAAGAAACACAAGTCCGGTTGTTTGGTTACATCCAGGCCAGTTGTGTGATAACCTTCTCCTCGATGTGGTGAGGTTACCAGAGACACGCATGGAAATAACTAAACTAGACAGAACAAACTTAAGCGCAAATACAAGTTTTAACCATGCGTCACAAGTTTTAAGCCAACATATTACGATAAGTTTTAAACGAAACCCAAGTATTAAACCAACAACCAACAAGGGACAGACAACAGGAGCTCAGGCGGTCACGGCGAAGGTGTTGTTATGCTCCTTGCACTTGGTGACCACCTCCACGCCGTCGTCGTTGAAGACGGCCACCTTCATGGTGTCGGGGATCAACAGCTTCAACATCAACATGTACCCGATCATGATCTAGAGAACGGCGGCGAAGGTGGCCCAACCCCGATCAAGGGTGACCCTACCATTTATCACCCTCACCGTCACCCTCCATGTGTAGCTGGTGTTCGTCTTCAGCTTGAACTCTGTAGGGACGGCGAGGAAGTACTTCGTGAACTTCAGAGGCATTGGCAGACTCTCTAGCTTTGGAGCAAGGATAACCTTGCATAAGTGGCTTGGTCCTGACTCCTGATGGTAGTGGTCATAGTTTCTACGTTTGGCGCTTGGGTGATCCTGCATCGGCACTTCGACCAATGGCGACACGACCTCCTTGCCCTTGTCCATCTACATTAGGAACAAAACGCAGTTCAATGGTCAGTATTCATTCATATCGGCCTAACGCTCTTATATTAACCCACCATACTAACCCAACACCGCACACAACCCCCCTCTGTTTCACCACCTCTTCTCTTCCACCTGTGAGTCTCACCACCTCTCCCTCGCCATGAACTCCAACTCCGATTCCAGTCCGTCACACCCTGATTTTCATGCCACAACACTTAAGCTAATAAATAATGATAAAAATTTGGTTTGACAAAAACTCTTGAGTGTTTTGGTCTTTGCTTGATTTGGTTTTTGTGTGTTGGTTGCAAGTGCTCTAAAAATCAAATAAATCCCCCAACTCTTATACTCCTTCTCCTTGATCCAAAACTTTGTCCAATGATCATGCCATGTATATAGGACATAATAGTATTTTCTTACAAAAATATTTTGGCCAAAAAGTGTTTTTCTAAATTAGGTTTTCCAAAACCCCTAAATTGAGACTTGAACTACAAGTGTCTAAAAAATCTTTCAAAAATTATATTTGAATCCTATTAGATATAGGACTCCCAAAAACCACAAAAAATATATTTTGAAAGTTATTTTTCTATTTTATTCAAAGGCTTTTTCTTAAGGCCAGAAATGGTCTTTAATAGGTTAAAATTATTTTATTGTTTCAAAAATATTTGAGAAAATTTAGGGAAGCTCACTGGACATGTATTGTCCATATATATGAGTTTCAACACATGGTCATGTTCAAAATATTGGTCAAATCCCTCAAAAACCCTTTCTGGATATTTCAAACTTTTGAAATATTTACAAAGGAAAGTTTCTTCATTAATTCCAAGAAAATCCTAGCATGTCACATATGACATATTTGATGATCTTGCAAAGCCTCACGCCTTGAAGATCAAGGGAACTTCATCAAAACCCCTCAAAACCATTTCTGTCCATTTTGAAGTTTGAGCAACTTTACATTGCCAAACATGTTCAAATACTCTCAAACTTGGTGCACATGCTCAAATGGTGTAATTATGCATCTAGACCAAATAGCAGAAGTTGGAGAGAAGGATATCTTGATCAAAGTGCCCCCAAACCCTTTCTGATCAGATCCAAATTTGAACAACTCTACATTGCCAACTTTTTACTTGGGACCACAAATTTTGTGGACATGCTCACAACCCCAAATGATGACACTACACCAAGTGGTGCATCAAGGAGGAATGATTTGCAAGACTAAATCTTGGAAAAGCCATTTCTGTTGATTTCTAGGGTTTACCAAAGTTACGTTGACAAATTTGTCCAAATGGGCTCAAACTTCGTGGAACACCCTATTTCTATGTGTCATTTCATCCTGTCAAGTCTCATGCCAAGAGGAATTCATATACTTGCCCAAACCTACATCAAACACCTTCAGGCAAAAACTTAAAATGTATGTTTTGGCCATTTCCACTAATCTCCTTGAGTTGAAACTCCACTCACACCCTAATCTAGCCCCTCTTCACCTCCTACAAGCTTTCCAGCTCGAGGGGAAATGATCGAGTGGGGTGAAACCCCATTTTCCATCTCTAGACAACAACTTTCCTCCCATTTTCTCATCCCTCTCTCACTTCTGGCAAGTCCCAGGGCATCCAAGGCCTGCCCCCCCCCTTGTTTATTCCTTCTGCAGCCACTAGACCCAAGTGGACACGCGGGTGTCGGCCAAAACGAGCTCTAGAGCGCCTGGCAGGGCGTTCGACCGTTGACACTGCGCCCCCCGACCACCTCGAGCCTCCCCCTTGCGCCAGTCGAGGTGCCTCGATGTCCGCAACACGCCACCGCGCTGGCCCCCTCCTTCCCCTCTGTGTCATGCACATGCCGCGTGTGCCCAGAGCCGCCCGAGCCCGCAAATGTGCGTGCGAGCTCGTCGCTCCACCCGGAGCTCACCCCGCTCCCTCTCTCCCTTCCTAGCTCCCTACTACATTCCCACGAACGCCGCAAACAACCCATCGCTCTCTCTCCTGGCCTCTCGAGCCATTGTTGCGGCCACTCGTGCGCCGCGTCCATGGTGAACCATGCGTCGGCCACTTAAGGTCGTTCCGGGCCCTCCTCTCCACTCCATTTCCCCCTCTCCCTCCTAGAAGCCCCCTCGACCCAACCAGTCCTCTCCTCGAGCCCTCCGTCGCTCCCCATGGCTGGAGCCGAGCCGCCGGACTCCGTCCAAATTCGTGCCACCCAGAGCCCTCCTCTCCATCTCATGGTCTTAGGACATCGCCGCCGCCATCATGCATAACTCCCCCGCTCCATTTCTTCTTCCCCGCGGCTACAGCGCCATGCCCCAACCTCACCGTCGCTTTCGTCCACCGCGGGTGATACAATGCTCGCATCTGATCGCCCCAGTAGTCGTGGCGCAGCTCGACGGGTGCATCACACTCCCCTGAACCCGTCGGTGTACCGAGCGTCGCCGGAGATGGCCGGTGCCGCCGGGGAGAGCATCGGCGCCCGCTCAGCCTCGCCTCCCCTGCCTCTGCTCTGTTTGAGCGGGAGGTAGGAGAAGGCCTGAGCGTTGGGCCCCGCTCGTCAGCGACCCGGCGGGCGGGTCCCGCCTGTTTAAGTGGAGACGGACCGGGGGTAAACCCGCCTCCCCATGGCGAAGGCGTACTCCGTCGATGGCACCTTTGGCGTCACCTCCTCTGCCCGCGCGGCTGAGCAACTGGGCCGGACCACTTCTATCTACCACCAAGTGCGCGCTACCGCCGCCCAGATCCAACCCTTTGGTAAATTCTTTTCCTTTTTATTTTTCTGTAGACTTGTAAAATCTCCCAAATATTCAAATAAAGTCCAAATTTGACGGTTCAATTTTCTAGTAATTCCTTAAATCATACTCTACCTGTTGGTGCAACATGCACATTTTTCTAGAATACTTTTCTCCACACAAATTCAATAAAACCCCATTTTCTACTTCTGTGTTGAACTTTAGAAAATCCTAGAGAGGTCATATTTGATCCAAATCCATTGATTCAAGTTCCTAGACACTTCTAAGATTATAACCTAGTTTCTGAACATTTTTGTCTATGCTTTCACTACATCATAAATTATTGAACCATTATATCATATAGACACCAGTTTGCAAATTCATAGGAAATTCATTTGGACTCCAAATCTAGTAAAACCAACTCCTAGCTGCTTCTAAAATCATGCTTTGTTAAATGGGTGCCTCTGCTCATTTTTCAAAATAAAGTTTCTGTACACTTCTTACAAATCCATAAATCATTTTATTCCAACACATTGAAATGTTTAAAAATACCCATTGATCCACTTTCAATGAAACCACTTTGGTCATTTTTCATATGACAAGAGGTACCCTAGAAAATTCCAACTCCTATTTTTACAGCACTTCTATTTTTGCCTTGTTGTGTTGCTTATTGTGAATGTTTCCGACGTTAGTTGATGAAGTAGACGGAGTACTTGGAGAAGGACCAGAAGACTTGAAGACTATGATGAACCAGGCAAGCAGCCCTTTGACCATGTTGATCCCTTTTATGTCATGAAAGCATTAGCATTGTCTCATCGAGTGCATGATATAACTTGAATGGCAACCTTGCTAGGCTTGCCTCCATTACATACCCTGTTGATGCTTGCATTGTTCATGACTCTAACCTTGCTTAGAGTTATGTTGGTGGGTTGTAGAAATATGCTATAGTAGTTGGCTACACAAAATGGATCGGGATTATGCATTGAAACTTGAAAGAGACAAGTGTGGTTTGACATACTTGCAAATAACCAAGTGGGTGCCACTAATGCCCCTGGGAGATGATGAGGAACTATGGCACTACTTGGTGGAGAAGTAGTGTACCGAGGCTTGATGAAAGTGTTGTTTACAGAGATGGATTAGATTTAAGATTTGTTTACCATCCCAACCTTACATGTACAACCACTCTACCCCTTTATGGGACGGGGCATTATGGATTACCTAAGCCGATACTAGCATGGTGCCCACATTACTAGTGATGGGGGTGACATGAGGTTACTCTCGGGACGGATCGTGCTTGGATAGGTGGCCATGATTGTTTTTATAGGGCACCGGACACACCGTTGGTCCCTGCGTGTATGTGTGATAATGAAAGGGCAGAGTCCCAAGGTCTTGATGCTTATACACAAAGGCTGTGTACCAATGAGTGGACCCTATGTCAGTGTCGCCTAGGAAATGATAATGATCGGGTGCTTCCCCCGAGTACTTGAGGTACTGCGGGATCATGGGTGACATGAAGACTTCCCGGATCTTGTGGGTAAAGCGTGCAACCTGTGCAGAGTGTAAAACTATTCGAATAGTCGTGTCCTCGGTCAAGGACAGTTGGGTGGTGCTGCTTAGACTATGTCCACATGTTTCTCGGGAAACAACACGGTTTGGTAAATTTGTTGACGTGATTCGTGAGGAAGTCACGATGAGCCTTGATCATGCGTTGTTCATAACTCTTTCTCGATGTTGATGTATGTAACCTCCTATACTTGTTGCAGACGCATTCATATCCTTGATAAATGTTGATCATACTTGCATGAGAAAAATCAGCTTTCCGCAAAACTGCCAATTTAGCAGTAGAGCCTTGCATAATTATTCTGTTATCACTCTTGGCTTGCTTGCGAGTACATTCAAAGTACTCATTGGCTTGCCACTGGTTATTTTATTGGCCAGGCATGAAAGAACAGGATATGATGAAGATTTCTTGGAGACGAACATGCGAGCGAGGACGCTTCCCACTCAGAATGCCTGTAGGGTTAAGGCAGATGGCATGGGTCCAAGTTGTCAACGAGGATTTCTGCTGTGATGATATATACTCAGGACTTGACCATAATGGTCACAATTTGTGTAATACGGTATGTATGGATGTAAGACTCTTGTTATTGAGCTCTTTTGTGTTCAGTGAGCATTGATATCTGGGATCACTGTACATGTGCATTTGGTGATCTCGACTTATGAGTCGAGGTCCCCACAGAGCTGGTTTCAGAGCCATCCTGACTGTAGGAAGCCTTAGTTAGCATGGTCGTTAGTTAGGGTAAAACTATTTCCAAAACTATTACTAATTTTCAAAAACTATCTATACTTCTCTTCCCCTTCTGAAGTTTTGGAAACTAAGGTATATTCTCCTCGATCTTCCCCTTCAAAACTTTTGCAAATGGCCGCTAGTATCCTTATGCCCCTGACCACTGGATTCCTTGTAATCCTCGTGGATAGCCTAGAAGGAAGAAGCCTTGCCAGACATCCACCCACATCTTCTGAACATAAGATTGGCGACACCACAACAAGACGATGCCAACAAAAGATACATCCTCGAGGAATGAGGACATGAGGACCCAGGAGATGGTGACACCCTTGACACTGCCCAAGATGATGCAACCTGAACCTACGATGACCAGGGCACAGGATATGCAAGATAATGATGTACATCGCTAATAGAGTAACCCTGTCACTACCATTGTTGTATCGGCAACCATCGGTGGATGAGAACCTCGCCATTTGGTCTGCCTCACTATAGTGAGCAGGAAAATGGTTCTCTTCATCCCCCGCTCTTGGTGTCGATGTTGTCATCAACGAAACTGATATGTTGGACCTCTACCATGCCTTGTTATTGTCATTGCATAAAGGATTACCTACCTAGTACCATCGACGCCTTAGAAGACAAAAGGGATCGTCATGGATAAGAAGACAACAGAAGACCGAGTCAATGCCAGCTACGAGGGGACACCTTCACCCCACAACCTCGTTAGGCAAGAAGTTGTTGAGGATTTTTCAGGCTCAACCCGAATCGTTTCATCGAATAACTACAAGAGATGTAGCGACACCTGAGAAAGACCCAGAAGACTGCACGGGACACGAAGCAAGCATGACTATTGAGTCCGAGAACCCCTAGGGTAGGATGAGTCGTGTACCCCCTATGCGCAGTCGAGTATGTTTGATGGTTCGAATAGAACCATGATTGTGCGATGCTTGTTTTTATTTATTTTTTGTGTTTTGAGATAAGTCACACTTTTGCCCTAGGCAACAAGTACACGACTATATCACCTTCCTTACCTTGTTTCTTTTGTTTGGTCCTTTTTGCACCTGTTTGTTTGCACTTGCACTATAGAACCCCCTTTAGGCATTCCCCTCCTCTATGTTGAGTTTCCCTCTCATGTCTCTCATCAACTGAAGACCAGCAAGACAAGATACACCAAGGATTCTACTTCGGCAACCAACTGGCACTGAAGACTTTTGTTGCGGCCTCATCGACCAAGTGCAACCCCGTGGAGTTATGGTTTCCCCTCAAGATAAGAAACCCATCCCCAAACCCTTCGAGACTTCACGAGATACCCCAGATCGAATCCTTAACCATGTGCTTAACCCACAGAATTGCAAGAGAACCAGTCAAGCCTCCGTAACCCTGCACAACATTGTGTTCATTATGAAACTAGTGAGAGTAGTGAGGAAGCACATTATCATCTTAAGATAGCACCAAAACTGACGATGCCATATGAGAGACCAATTTGAGGAAACGGGAATAAAGGACAAATAACTTGATGAGTTTATGTCAGAGACCTTGAGGAACTATCTGAGACTCTTGGGTGGATTATAAGGCTTTCATGTTGGTAGGCGAACTTGGTGGGACCATGTTAATAGAGTAGCATAGCTTTCATTTCCCCTAGATGAATTGGATTTTTGTAGGACAATTATGATTGCAAGATGGAATTCTTGGAAGCATAAGGATTTGACTTGGCCAGGGGATATTGATAGGAGATAGTTGACATTATCCATGTGTATATGAAGAAGAAAAATCTTTGATCCATACTGTCGGGTCCAAAGTGCCATCGTATGATTCTATATTGATGGGCTTAAACCCTTTCGGAAATTGGTTTTCCATTACCCTGTCTGTAAAACAGATCGGGTGGCCTGGACCACGGAACTGAGCAGTATCACATCGGAGGTCGGGAGAGAGCCGTGTGTAGGCTTGATCTCGGCCACTGCCATTCCTGTCTAACCAGGCATCATAGCTGCTAAGACAGGCAGGCGCGCATCCTCTTGATCCGGAAATGGACCGAGGAGGCACTCTATTTGCCTTGATGTGATGTCGAGCGTCATGAGGGTCTAGGTAATCCACAGGGTCCTTGCCCTGACGGCGTGGAGTCGATCGGGTGTTGAGATTTTCCCACATTGGCCTGTCCCGACCTCTAGAGGTCGGTCAGGCGCGTCGGTGGCTAATTCGTCATCAAACTCTGGCAACAAACTGTTGGGGAACGTAGTAATAATTCAAAAAAATTCCTATGTGTCACCAAGATCAATCTAGGAGATGCTAGCAACGAGAGAGAGAGGGAGTGCATCTTCATACCCTTGAAGATCGCTAAGCGGAAGCGTTACAAGAATGCGGTTGATGGAGTCGTACTCGCGGTGATTCAAATCGCGGAAGATCTGATCCAAGCGCCGAACGGACGACACCTCCGCGTTCAACACACATACAGCCCGGGGACGTCTCCTCCTTCTTGCTCCAGCAAGGGGGAGGAGAAGTTGGGGAATAGCTCCGGCAGCACGATAGCGTGGTGGTGGAGCTTCCAGTTCTCCGGTAGGGCTTCACCAAGCTCTACGGAGGTGGAAGAGGAGGTGTTGGAGAGGGGGAGGGCTGCGTCAGGAGAGAGGTGCGGCTGCCCTCCCACCCCCTCACTATTTATAGGGGAAGGGGAGAGGGGGCTGGCCCCTCTAGATGGGATCTAGAGGGGGGTGGCGACCAGGTGGGGGGGGGACTTGCCCCCCAGTAGGTGGGGCGCCCCCACCCCTAGGGTTTCCAACCCTAGGCGCCCTAGGCCCTGGGGGGGGGGGCACACCATCCCACTAAGGGGCTGGTACCCTCCCACATTCATCCCAATAAGCCCTCCGGGGCAGGTGGCCCCACCCGGTGGGCCCCGGAACCCTTCCGGTGGTCCCGATACAATAACGGTGACCCCGAAACTTTTCCGGTGGCTGAAACTGGACTTCCCATATATGAATCTTTACCTCCGGACCCTTCCGGAACTCCTCGTGACATCCAAGATCTCATCCGGGACTCTGAACAACCTTCGGTGACCACATATTAATTCCCGTTACAACTCTAGCGTCACCGAATCATAAGTGTGTAGACCATACGGGTTCGGGAACTATGCAGACATGACCGAGACACCTCTCCGGCCATTAACCAATAGTGTGATGTGGATACCCATATTGGCTCCCACATGTTCCACGATGATCTTATCGGATGAACCACGATGTCGGGGATTCAAACAATCCCGTATGCAATTCCCTTCGTCCATCGATATGTTACTTGCCGGAGATTCGATCGTCGGTGTCCCTATACCTTGTTCAATCTCGTTACCGGCAAGTCTCTTTACTCGTTCCGTAATACATGATCCTGTGACTAACTCCTTAGTCACATTGAGCTCATTATGATGATGCATTACCGAGTGGGCCCAGAGATACCTCTCCGTCATACGGAGTGACAAATCCTTGTCTTGATTCGTGCCAACCCAACAGACACCTTCGGAGATACCTGTAGTGCACCTTTATAGTCACCCAGTTGCGTTGTGACGTTTGATACACCCAAAGCATTCCTACGGTATCCGGGAGTTGAACAATCTCATGGTCTAAGGAAATGATACTTGACATTAGAAAAGCTTTAGCAAACGAACTACATGATCTGGTGCTATGCTTAGGATTGAGTCTTGTCCATCACATCATTATCCTGAAGATGTGATTCTGTTATCAATGACATCCAATGTCCATGGTTAGGAAACCGTAACCATCTATTGATCAAAGAGCTAGTTAACTAGAGGCTCACTAGGGACATGTTGTACTCTATGTATTCACACGTGTATTACGATTTCTGGATAATACAATTATAGCATTAACAATAGACAATTATCATGAACAAGGAAATATAATAATAACCATTTTATTATTGCCTCTAGGGCATATTTCCAACAGTCTCCCACTTGCACTAGAGTCAATAATCTAGTTACATTGTGATGAATCGAACACCCATAGAGTTCCGGTGTTGATCATGTTTTTATCGTGGAAGAGGTTTAGTCAACGGATCTGCGACATTCAGATTTGTATGCACTTTACAAATATCTATGTCTCCATCTTGAATATAACCACGAATGGAGTTGAAACGGCGCTTGATGTGCTTGGTCTTCTTGTGAAACCTGGGCTCCTTGGCAATGGCAATAGCTCCAGTGTTGTCACAGAAGAGAGTCATCAGGCCCGACGCATTTGGAACTACTCCTAGGTCGGTGATGAACTCCTTCATCTAGACTCCTTCATGTGCTGCTTCGGAAGCAGCTATGTACTCCACTTCACATGTAGATGCCGCCACGATGCTTTGCTTGCAACTGCACCAGCTGACTGCCCCACCATTCAAAATATACATGTATCCAGTTACTTGGAGTCATCCAGATCTGTGTCGAAGCTAGCATCGATGTAACCCTTTACGACGAGCTCTTCGTCACCTCCATATACGAGAAACATATCCTTAGTCCGTTTCTGGTACTTCAGGATATTCTTGACCGTTGTCCAGTGCCCCATTCCGGGATCACTTTGGTACCTCCCCACCAAACTTATGGCAAGGTTCACATCAGGTCTGGTACACAGCATGGCATACATAATAGAACCTATGGTTGAGGCATAGGGGATGAAACTCATCTTTTCTCTATCTTCTGTCGAGATCGGCCATTGAGTTGCGCTCAATCTCACACCTTGCAATACAGGCAAGAACCCCTTCTTGGACTGATCCATATTGAACTTCTTCAATATCTTGTCAAGGTATGTGCTTTGTGAAAGACCAATGACGCGTATCGGTCTATCTCTATAGATCTTGATGCCTAATATGTAAGCAGCTTCTCCAAGATCCTTCATTGAAAAACACTTATTCAAGTAGGCCTTTATGCTTTCCAAAAGTTCTATATTATTTCCCATAAACAATATGTTATCCACATATAATATGAGAAATGCTACAGAGCTCCCACTCACTTTCTTGTAAATACAGGCTTCTCCATAAGTCTGTATGAACCCAAACGCTTTGATCACTTCATCAAAGCGAATGTTCCAACTCCGAGATGCTTGCACCAGCCCATAGATGGAGCGCTGGCGCTTGCATACCTTGTCAGCATTCTTAGGACCGATAAAACCTTCCATCTGCATCATATACAATTCTTCCTTAAGGAAACCGTTAAGGAATGCTGTTTTGACGTCCATTTGCCAAATCTCATAATCATAGAATGCGACAATTGCTAACATGATTTGGACGGACTTCAGCATTGCTACGGGAGATAAAGTCTCATCGTAGTCAATTCCTTGAACTTGTCGATAACCCTTAGCGAAAGCCGAGCCTTATAGATGGTCACATTTCCATCCGCGCCAGTCTTCTTCTTAAAGATCCACTTGTTCTCTATGGCTTGCCGATCATCGGGCAAGTCTACCAAAGTCCATACTTTGTTACCATACATGGATCCTATCTCGGATTTCATGGATTCAAGCCATTTGTTGGAATCCGGGCCCGCCATCGCTTCGTCATAATTCTAAGGTTCACCATTGTCTAACAACATGATTTCTAGGATAGGGTTGCTGTACCACTCTGGTGCGGAGCGTGTCCTCCCTACGAAGTTCAGTAGCAACTTGATCCGAAGTTTCATGATCATCATCATTAACTTCCTCTCTAGTCGGTGCAGGCACCACGGAAACAACCTCCTGCACTGCGCTACTCTCCAGTTCAAGAGGGGTTACAATCACCTGATCAAGTTCTACTTTCCTCCCACTTACTCCTTTCGAGAGAAACTCTTTCTCCAGAAAGGATCCATTCTTGGCAATGAAGATCTTGCCTTCGGATATGAGGTAGAAGGTATACCCAATAGTTTCCTTAGGGTATCCTATGAAGACGCACTTTTCCGATTTGGGTTCGAGCTTTTCAGGTTGAAGTTTCTTGACATAAGCATCGCACCCCCAAACTTTCAGAAACGACAACTTAGGTTTCTTCCCAAACCATAATTCATACGGTGTCATCTCAACGGATTTAGACGGTGCCCTATTTAAAGTGAATGCGGCAGTCTCTAAACCAAAACCCCAAAATGATAGCGGTAGATCAGTAAGAGACATCATAGATCGCACCATGTCCAATAGAGCGCGATTACGATTTTTGGACACACCATTACGCTGAGGTGTTCCAGGCAGCGTCAGTTGTGAAACAATTCCACATTTCCTTAGGTGCGTACCAAACTCGTGACTCAAATATTCTCCTCCACGATCTAATCGTAAGAACTTTCTTTTCTGTCACGTTGATTCTCTACCTCATTCTGAAATTCCTTGAACTTTTCAAATGTCTTAGACTTGTGTTTCATTAAGTAGACATACCCATATCTACTTAAGTCATCAGCGAGGGTGAGAACACAACGATAGCCACCGCGAGCCTCAATGCTCATTGGACCGCACACATCAGTATGTATGATTTCCAACAAGTTGGTTGCTCGCTCCATTGTTCCAGAGAACGGAGTCTTGGTCATCTTGCCCAAGAGGCATGGTTCGCACGTGTCAAATGATTCATAATCAAGAGACTCCAAAAGTCCATCTACATGGAGTTTCTTCATGCGTTTGACACCAATATGACCAAGGCTGCAGTGCCACAAGTATGTGGGACTATCATTATTAACCTTACATCTTTTGGCATTCACACTATGAATATGTGTAACATCACATTCAAGGTTCAATAAAAATTAACCATTGACCAGCGGGGCATGACCATAAAAAATATCTCTCATATAAATAGAACAACCATTATTCTCGGATTTAAATGAGTAGCCATCTCGCATCAAATGAGATCCAGATACAATGTTCATGCTCAAAGCTGGTACTAAATAACAATTATTGAGGTTTAAAACTAATCCCGAAGGTATATGTAGAGGTAGCATGCCGACAACGATCACATCGACCTTGGAACCATTCCCGACGCGCATCGTCACCTCATCCTTCGCCAGTCTCTGCTTATTCCGCAGCTCCTGCTTAGAGTTACAAATGTGAGCAACTGCACCGGTATCAAATACCCAGGAGCTACTACGAGCACTGGTAAGGTACACATCAATAACATGTATATCATATATACCTTTGATGTTGCCTGCCTTCTTGTCCACTAGGTACTTGGGGCAGTTCCGCTTCCAGTGACCTGTTCCCTTGCAATAAAAGCACTCAGTCTCAGGCTTGGGTCCATGATACGTCCAAAACGTATCTATAATTTCTGCTTGCTCCATGCCTCTTTTGGGTGATATTGCTATGATATTTATACACTTCCATACACTTTTGATCATATTTGGACTAACCTATTAACTCAGTGCACCCCAGTGCCAGTTTCTGTTTTCTGCTGTTTTTGTATTTCAGGTTTTCCCGTCACGAAAACTGCCAGAAAAATCCCGGAAAAATTATATAAAAAATCAGCGTTCCGGAAGCTTCCACACGGCCGAAGTAGGGCCGGAGGGGGGCCACCAGGACTCCAGGCGCCCTGGTGGCGCGGCCCCCCTCCTGGCCGCGCCGGGGGGGGGGGGGGGCGCCTGGGCCCCCCAGGCCTCCGCTGATGCCCCCCTTTGGCATATATTTAACACACGTCCCGAAACCCTCGAGGACGGAACCCTTTTTCGCGATCTCATCTCTGTTGCGCCGCCGCCGCGCTTCCAAGATCGGGAGCACCAGGAGAACTCTTCCCGGCACCCTGCCGGAGGGGAGGATCACCACCGGGAGCCTCTCCACCACCATGGACGCCTCCCGGATGAGTTGTGAGTAGTCTCCCTTGGACCATGGGTCCATGACCAGTAGCTATGTGATGTTCTCCTCCCCTTCTTGTGCTTCACTAATTAGACCTCGTGAGCTGCCCTACATGATCGAGGCACATATGTAATCCTTATGATGTTGCTATGATGAGTTTGCTGGGATCCGATGGATTGTGAGATTATGTTCAGATTCTGTTTGAGTAATATATTTGATTTACCTCTTTTATATTTATGTTCGTAAGTAATTCTTGCATGTTCTCCGTTGCTATTTATTGCTTTGGCCAAGTAGTAGGTAGTGACTCCAAGAAGGAACGTTATGCTTGATTGTGGGTTCATGCCCCTCGATGACTAGCTTGAGTGACAAAAACATGAGTCTAGGGGATGTGCTATTGCCACAAGGGGGAAAACAATGGTGCTTGTACTCGCGGGTGCAAGGATTGTTTACTTTACGCAAAGTTCTTTTAATGCAGTTGTCTGTTGCTTTGAGTTTACACTATGGGTGGGACTCGCAACTTAATACCAGCGAGATGTTCTGGATAGATATCTCAAGGTGGATGATTAGTAGTAGATGCAGATGGATTTCGGTCTACTTACCTTGGCGTACCGCCCATGCTTTGAACCTCTACCTTTCTTGCAACATAGTTAGCATTGGTTTGCGCACATAATTCTGTCAATTGCCTAGCTGTAATTCGTTTACCTCACATAGCTGTTTTATTGTCTTTTGGGAGAGAGACATCACTAGTGAACATCATGGGACATCGGTCCATATTACCATCACTGATCACATCTGCTATTTATTTTCCGCTTTTACTTATTAGTTGCAGCAATACCTATCACCATTATCTCTTTCGTTTGATCCTTTGTAAACGACAAGGCCGGAGGGATTGACAACCTCTCTGTACTCGTTGGGAGCAAAGTTATTTGTATCTGTGTGCAGGTCCAAGTTGATTGCTAAGTATCTGGCGCCGGTATCTTTGCCAAGGGAAAACTTCCGCTACACTGCATCTCAAACCTTCCACTTGGGGTAACCAACGAGGGGCGAGAAGCCATCAAGCAAAGTTTTCTGGCGCCGTTGCCGGGGACTCCACTCTTCAAGATAGGGGAGTCGCACGCTATCTTTTACCTTTGCTTTTTAGTCTTGTTAGTTTACCTTACAGTTTTGCTTTAGTATCTTTTATCGAAAATCACAAAAATAGTTATCTTGCTTGCTTGCTGCTATGGGTTCCACCGAGAACACCAAGTTGTGTGACTTCACTAGTCATAACAACGATGACTTTATCTGCACGCCTATCACTACACCTGCCACTTCAGCACCTTCTTATGAAATTAAACCTGCTTTACTGAACTTAGTTATGAAAGATCAATTCTCCGGTGCTGGAGATGATGCTGCTTTCACTTAAACAATTTTGTTGAACTTTGTGATATGCAAAAGTACCAAGAAATAGATGGTAATATTGTTAAGCTTAAGCTTTTTCCTTTCTCCTTGAGAGGAGGAGCTGAAATTTGGTTTCAATCTTTGCCTAGAAATAGCATAGATTCATGGGACAAGTGCAAAGATGCTTTTATTGGAAATTACTATCCACCTGCTAAACTTATCCAACTAAGAAGTAACATAATGAATTTTAAACAATTGGATAATGAACACGTTGCCCAAGCTTGGGAACACATGAAATCTCTTGTCAAGAACTGCCCTACTCATGGTTTGACTACTTGGATGGTTATCCAAACTTTTTATGCAGGCTTGAACTTTACCTCGCGGAACTTGTTAGATTCGGCCGCGGGAGGAACCTTTATGTCAACTACACTTGGTGCTGCCACGAAGCTTCTCGATGATATGATGACCAATTATTCCCAATGGCACACCGAACGCGCTCCAACAGGTAGGAAGGTAAACTTTGTCGAGGAGATTTCCTCCCTAAATGAAAAAGTTGACTTGATCATGTCTCTACTTTCGAAGCAATCTTCTATTGATCCTCATGATGTTCCTTTAAATTTTTTGATTGCTCAAGAACAAGTAGATGTGAACTTTATCTCTAGAAACAATTTTAATAACAATGCTTATAGGAGTAATTTTGGTAGCAATCCTAGACCGTTCCCCTCTAATTCTTATGGGAACAACAACGCTTATCCTAGCACCAAGAACTCCACTACTGAACTAGAGATTATGCTTAAAGATTTCATCACTACCCAAAAAGCCTTTAATAAGAGTGTAGTAGAAAAACTAAACAAACTAGATGATCTCTCTTCGAAGGTAGACAATTTAGCCCATGAGGTAGAATTGCTTAAAATTAGAACTTCTCCTCTTGAGGAGAGGAAGGTCACTCCTATGAATGCTATTCAAGTGCAAATTAATGAAAACATTAGGATGTTGGCTAAACTTAAAGAGAGATGGGCTAGAGAAAGGGAAGAAGATAGAATTAAGAACCTTCCTACCCACCACACTGTTGCTACTATCCAAGTCGTTGAGGATATTCAAACTCTTAGCACCCAATGCACTCCTGGCCCCGTTGGACCTATTAATGGTGATGCTATGACCATAGAAACTACCAAACAAGTGAACCTAAAGGACACCACTACCACTTTACTTGATAGTAGTGACCTTGATTTTGACAATTGCACTCTTATCGAAGTTATTGATTTCCTTCACAAGATGTCTAGAGATCCCCGCACTAGCACGCTTAACCTTGCCTTCACAGAGCATATCACTAATGCTCTCATAAACGCTAGGGAGGAGAAACTTAGAGTAGAAGCCTCCATACCAAGAAAGCTAGAAGATGGTTGGGATCCTATGATTAAAATTAAGTTGAATAACTTCTCTTGCTATGCTTTATGTGATGTTGGAGCTAGTACCTCCGTTATGCCCAAAAGAATATATGATATGCTTAAACTGAAACCTTTTGATTCTTGTTCTTTTGGTGTTCGTCTTGTTGATTCTTCCATAAAGAAACCTTTGGGGAGGATCGACGATGTTCTTATCATTGCCAATGACAATTATGTTCCCGTTGATTTTACTATTATGGACATTGAGTGTGAACCTTCTTGTCCAATTATTTTGGGACGTCCTTTTCTTCGCACCGTTGGTGTCATCATTGACATGAAAGAGGGGAATATAAAATTCCAATTTCCTCTCAAGAAAGGGATGGAACACTTCCCTCGAAAGAAGATTAAGTTACCTTTTGAGTCCGTTATACGGACTAGCTATTCTTTTACTCTTGATAAAACTTGATCTCTATGCATTATGCCTAGCTTAAAGGCATAAAAGAAAGCGCTTTTGGGAGGCAGCCCACATGAATAAAATTTTATTTTGCTTTTGTTGTGTCTTGATGTTGTTACTACAGTAGCATCATCATTGTATCTTTACTTTTCAGTTTTGTGCCAAGTGTAGCCTCTGATTGCAAGAAAGTTCAAAAGTTGTGACGTGCTGTCCAGGAAACAGATTCTGTCCTTGGATAGAAAAATTCGTATAAAATCACCAGATCATATTTTTGGTCTGAATTTTTTCGACAGCGTGATCTATACAATTGTCTTTCGGGCGTTTGTTCTGAGTTTTTTGATTAGAGTTGCAGAAGTGCCCCGAAAAAATCATTTACTACCTGCTGTTCTGTTCTTCACAGATTCTGTCCTGTTTTGTCTTTCCTTCATTTTGCAAAACTTGAGCTTGCTTTTTCTTTGCAAAAACCTTTTGGCAATATTGAGAAACAGTTGACCTTCAAGAATATCCTTATTTACAGCAAGGAACAATTATATTATTATGGGTACTAACCTCGCTAATCAGATTATGATGAGTTATGTATGAAGGGAGTTTTCAAGTGTGCGAGGGAAGATGATAAAAAGATTCAGGAGTGTCAAACGCTCAAGCTTGGGGATGCCCCCATGCACCCCCAAGAAATATTCAAGAAGACTTAAGCTTCTAAGCTTGGGGATGCCCCCGTGCATCCCCTTCTCCATCAACATTATCAGTACATCTTTCGTTCCACTATATTTTTATCACTTCATGTGTTATGTGCTATGCTTGGAGCGTCTTGCTTTTAGTTTCGTTTTTAGTTTTCTTTAGCTTTTCATAATGAGTCGGAACTCAGCTTTCTTTGTGTGGGAGAGAAACACGCTCCACTTCAACCTAGAACACAACATAGAATTATCATGTCTATCTTTGCTGTGTATGTTCTTTGTCTTTTAATAGCTACTATCATGTTTAGCTCTTAGTTTTCATGCTTATATTTTTAAAGAGCTTTTGTTTAGTTGGTCGTTGGAACTCTCTTTATTTATCATGCTTATCTTATTAAGATAGTTGGCTTCTGTTGCATTGGTCGATATGTCTATGATAAAAATGCTACGTTCATAATGGTGCTTAGTAGTTCATGTTTTCTTATGGTTAGTCTCAAATAGCCGGGGGGTTCCCAATGTGTTATTGGAGTACCAACATGATTTGTTTGCCTATGATGTGGTATGGTTTAATGATATCTTCCTTCAAGAATTTATTTTGATTGACTTGGCGTATGCTCACGCATATTTAAGACTGTAAAGAAAGTCTGTCAAGCCTTGATGATCTTTTATTTCTGAGTAGCGATATAACTTCCATGCCTGATTCATTGTTGCTTTGTCGCTCTGCATGATTATGACCGTCATTGCTCTTTTAGTTGGTCGCTCCCAGTCTTTTGCTAACCTCCACCTGTACTAAGTGGACTGACTGCTTGTGCATCCAAAATCCTTCAAACCAGTTATGCCATATGAGTCCACCATAACTTCCTATACATGGTATTTACCTGCCATTCCTAACGAAGACTTTCATGTGCCATCTCGAAATTATTCAAAAAAGCATTTCTCTTTTGTGCCTCTGTTTTAGCTCATGAGGAAGTAGTAGTTAATTCATGATCTTTTTAAGTTGGACAAGCTTCACCCCGGGATTGCATGTCTAATGTGCAAACCCATAATACGAGAAGGAACTGGCAAAGAGTGCGCCCGGCTCAAAATTAATATAACAAACAAACCCTCCTTCACGCTTTGTTCATGAGAAATCAGAAAACTTTGGCAGTGATAAACAAAGGAGATTAAGAGGATGTGATCGTCCTCATTCGGGAGCCGTTCCTCGAAACTTGTCCATCTCAAGAAGTGATTGAGTTGTCTGCTAGCATTCGTTGACGAAACATGCATATCCAAAAAAAATAATTATTACCTCTGTTTTTAAAACCAAGAGCTCTGGTACATGTTTTGTCTTTGTTTCCGACCACGGGTTTTCAACTTTGCCAACAAAAGCCACGGTTCGAGAGTCTCCACCTTCTTTTAAAGCACCAACTATTGAGAGCATGATTGTCATTCTGAGTGTAATGTGCATTGTCCCAAAGTAGCATTGTCTTTTGCATGATTATGATATCGTTTATTCTGAAATTCTTGTATCTAGTCATCACTTAAACCTTGGAGGTGCCCCTGCATTTATGTTTTGCTTCACTAAAGGGGGCAAGCGAGATACCCCTTTATCATATTTGCACACCATGCTCATTACAAATCTATTTGATGTTTCAGTATCATATTGTAAAACTTTCAGTTCTTTGTGATTTTCTCATAAGGCAACTTAATTACTACAGATTCATTGTCTCAGTAAGCTTTTGTCATATGACTATGAAAAGTCCTATATGGTTAATAGCATGTCACCATAGAAATTATTCTTGTTATCATTTACCTACTCGAGGACGACCAGGAATTAAGCTTGGGGATGTTGATACGTCCAAAACGTATCTATAATTTCTGCTTGCTCCATGCCTCTTTTGGGTGATATTGCTATGATATTTATACACTTCCATACACTTTTGATCATATTTGGACTAACCTATTAACTCAGTGCACCCCAGTGCCAGTTTCTGTTTTCTGCTGTTTTTGTATTTCAGGTTTTCCCGTCACGAAAACTGCCAGAAAAATCCCGGAAAAATTATATAAAAAATCAGCATTCTGGAAGCTTCCACACGGACGAAGTAGGGCCGGAGGGGGGCCACCAGGGCTCCAGGCGCCCTGGTGGCGCGGCCCCCTCCTGGCCGCGCCGGGGGGGGCGCCTGGGCCCCCCAGGCCTCCGCTGATGCCCCCCTTTGGCATATATTTAACACGCGTCCCGAAACCCTCGAGGACAGAACCCTTTTTCGCGATCTCATCTCTGTTCCGCCGCCGCCGCGCTTCCAAGATCGGGAGCACCAGGAGAACTCTTCCCGGCACCCTGCCGGAGGGGAGGATCACCACCGGGAGCCTCTCCACCACCATGGACGCCTCCCGGATGAGTTGTGAGTAGTCTCCCTTGGACCATGGGTCCATGACCAGTAGCTATGTGATGTTCTCCTCCCCTTCTTGTGCTTCACTAATTAGACCTCGTGAGCTGCCCTACATGATCGAGGCACATATGTAATCCTTATGCTGTTGCTATGATGAGTTTGCTGGGATCCGATGGATTGTGAGATTATGTTCAGATTGTGTTTGAGTAATATATTTGATTTACCTCTTTTATATTTATGTTCGTAAGTAATTCTTGCATGTTCTTCGTTGCTATTTATTGCTTTGGCCAAGTAGTAGGTAGTGACTCCAAGAGGGAACGTTATGCTTGATTGCTTGATTGTGGGTTCATGCCCCTCGATGACTAGCTTGAGTGACAGAAACATGAGTCTAGGGGATGTGCTATTGCCACAAGGGGGAAAACAACGGTGCTTGTACTCGCGGGTGCAAGGATTGTTTACTTTACGCAAAGTTCTTTTAATGCAGTTGTCTGTTGCTTTGAGTTTACACTATGGGTGGGACTCGCAACTTAATACTAGCGAGATGTTCTGGATAGATATCTCAAGGTGGATGACTAGTAATAGATGCAGATGGATTTCGGTCTACTTACCTTGGCGTACCGCCCATGCTTTGAACCTCTACCTTTCTTGCAACATAGTTAGCATTGGTTTGCGCACATAATTCTGTCAATTGCCCAGCTGTAATTCGTTTACCTCACATAGCTGTTTTATTGTCTTTTGGGAGAGAGACATCACTAGTGAACATCATGGGACACCGGTCCATATTACCATCACTGATCACATCCGCTATTTATTTTCCGCTTTTACTTATTAGTTGTAGCAATACCTATCACCATTATCTCTTGCGTTTGATCCTTTGTAAACGACAAGGCCGGAGGGATTGACAACCTCTCTGTACTCGTTGGGAGCAAAGTTATTTGTATCTGTGTGCAGGTCCAAGTTGATTGCTAAGTATCTGGCGCCGTTAGCAGTTGACACCTTCTTGTTGAACCTTGGAGTCTCAGGGGAAATCGATCCTTGGTATCTTTGCCAAGGGAAAACTTCCGCTACACTGCATCTCAAACCTTCCACTTGGGGTAACCAACGAGGGGCGAGAAGCCATCAGTCCATTCTTTGGCATCTTCCCGGCAACTGGCTTACCGGACGTGGCAATTCCCTTGCCGTCTTTCTTGAAGTTCTTCTTACCC
The DNA here is from genome assembly GCA_902687465.1 of Secale cereale. Taxonomy (NCBI): domain Eukaryota; kingdom Viridiplantae; phylum Streptophyta; class Magnoliopsida; order Poales; family Poaceae; genus Secale; species Secale cereale. Next base: position 715,113,581 of record LR738713.1, on the reverse strand, counting down.
TTGCCTTTCTTGAACTTAGTGGTCTTATTCACCATCAACACTTGATGTTCCTTTTTGATCTCCACCTTCGCTGATTTCAGCATTGAATACAACTTGGGAATGGACTTTTCCATCCCTTGCATATTGTAGTTCATCACAAAGCTCTTGTAGCTAGGTGGCAACGACTGGAGGATTCTGTCAATGACCGAGTCGTCTGGAAGATTAATTCCCAGCTGAGACAAGCGGTTGTGCAACCCAGACATTTTGAGTATATGCTCGCTGACAGAACTATTTTCCTCGATCTTACAATGGTAGAACTTGTCGGAGACTTCATATCTCTCGACCCGGACATGAGCTTGGAAAACCATTTTCAGCTCTTGGGACATCTCATATGCTCCGTGTTGCTCAAAACACTTTTGGAGCCCCGACTCTAAGCTGTAAAGCATGCCGCACTGAACTAGGGAGTAATCATCACTACGCAACTGCCAGGCGTTCATAACGTCTTGAGTTGCTGGGAAAATGGGTGCGTCACCTAGCGGTGCTTCAAGGACATATGCTTTCTTGACAGCTATCACTACAAAAAAAGACACATCCGTGACATTTTTGTCCAAACGAAACTTTTTTCTGTCATACTTATGATACTTATATGACAATAATTGTGACAAAACACGGTATCATCATAGATGTGGCGGGGTCCTACTTCTATGACAAAAAATCATGACAGAAAATAGGCTTTTCATCCTGGGCGGGCCGGAGACGCAGCTGCATGACATTCTTTGGGCCGTCCATGACGGAAAAAACTGTGGTAGAAGCGAGGGCGAGGAAAATATCGGGGTGTTCCTGGTTACGGTGGGTGGTCGGGGCCAAGCGATGCGCGTTTCTCTCGTACAAGCACGCACGTGGGTGCGAGGCGTTGGGCTCTAACTGAACCCGAGCGAGGCATTGGGCTTTAACTGAACCCGAACGATTGCACTGCAGGCTACGCGTTACTCGACCCGAGCGATCGATCGATGGCTGTTAACTGAACCCGATCGAGCGATTCCTTCGCTACTGCTGCTAACCGAAGCCGATCGATGCTGCCTCTGCATGAACAGTGAGCGTTGCTGGGAGGGGGGGGGGGG
>LR738713.1:715080143-715112409 GCA_902687465.1 Secale cereale | reverse complement strand
TGGGGGTGGCTGAACAGGACCCCGTGGTGTTGCCTCTGCATGAACAGGACCCCGTTCGATCGAGCCGGTTGGGGCTGCATGAACAGGACCCCGTGGAGGGCTGCATGAACAGGACCACCCCGTGGAGGGCTACATGAACAGTAGACGGTGGAGGGCTGGATGAACAGTAGCCCGTTGAGGGGTGGTTGAACAGGAGCCCGTGGAGAGGGCTGGTTGAACAGTAGCCGGTGGAGTAGCACGCGGTGGAGGCTGAACAGTTGCGGGTGGAGGCTGGAGGAGGTCGACGGTGGATGAACAGTATGTTGGAAATATGCCCTAGAGGCAATAATAAAAGTATTATTATTATATTTCCTTGTTCATGATAATTGTCTGTTATTCATGCTTGAATTGTATTGTACGGAAACAGCGATACTTGTGTGAATATATAGACCACAATGTGTCCCTGGTAAGCCTCTAGTTACCAGCTCGTTGATCAACAGATGGTCACGGTTTCCTGACCATGGACATAGGATGTCAGTGATAACGGGATCACATCATTAGGATAATGATGTGATGGACAAGACCCAATCCTGAGCCTAGCACGAGATCGTATAGTTCGTAATGCATAAGCTTTTCCGGTGTAAAGTATTTATTCCTTAGACCATGAGGTTGTGCAACTCCCGGATGCCATAGGAATACTTTGGGTGTGCCAAACGTCACAACGTAACTGGGTGGCTATAAAGGTACGCAACGGGTATCTCCGAAAGTGTCTGTTGAGTTGGTACGAACCGAGACTGGGATATTGTCACTCCGTATGATGGAGAGGTACCTCTGGGCCCACTCGGTAAGACATCATCATAATGAGCTCAAAGTGACTAAGGAGTTAGTCACGGGATGATGGATTACGGAACGAGTAAAGAGACTTGCCATGACGAGATTGAACAAGGTATCGGGCATACCGACGATCGAATCTCGGGCAAGTACCGTACCGATAGACAAAGGGAATAACATACGGGATTGAGTGAATCCTTGACACAGTGGTTCATCCGATGATATCATCGAGGAACACGTGGGAACCAACATGGGTATCCAGATCCCACTGTTGGTTATTGACCAGAGAGTCGTCTCGGTCATGTCTACGTGTCTCCCGAACCCGTAGGGTCTACACACTTAAGGTTCGGTGACGCTAGGGTTGTAGAGATACATGCACATGGAAACCCGAATGTTGTTCGGAGTCCCGTATGAGATCCCGGACGTCACGAGGAGTTCCGAAATGGTCCGGAGGTAAAGAATGATATATAGGAAGTCCAGTTTCGGCCATCGGGTGAACTCCGGGGGTCACCGGGAGTGTCCCGGGACCACCGGAGGGGTCCCGGGGGTCCACCGGGTGGGGCCACCCATCCCGGTGGGTTCCCTAGGCCGCAAGGGGAAGGGGGCCAGCCCCTAGTGGGCTGGCGCACCCATATGGGCCCCCTCCATGCGCCTAGGGTTGAAACCCTAGGGGGAGGGGGCGCCCCCTATGCCTTGGGGGGCAAGTATCCCCCCTTGGCCGCCGCCCCCCTGGAGATCTGATCTCCCAGGGCCGGCGCCCCCTGGCCCCTATATATAGTGGGGGGGAGAGGGCAGCTGCACCCCAAGCCTCTGGCGCCTCTCCCCCCTCCCGTCACACTTCCTACTCCTTACGCAGGGCGCCGGCGAAGCCCTGCAGGATTTCTTGTTGCATCCACCACCACGCCGTCGTGCTGCTGGATCTCCGACAACCTCTCCTCTGCCCTTGCTGGATCAAGGAGGAGATGCCACTGTACCATACGTGTGTTGAACGCGGAGGTGCCGTCCGTTCGGCGCTGGGATCATCGGTGACGAGGAACGCGAAGAGTACGACTACTTCATCCACGTTCCTTCAAACGCTTCCGCACGCGATCTACAAAAGGGTATGTAGATGCACTCCATTATGCTCGTTGCTATATGACTCCTTAGATTGATCTTGGTGAAGCGTAGGATTTTTTTTTGAATTCTGCTACGTTCCCCAACACAGTAGCCCGTGGAGGCTGGAGGGGGTCGACGGTGGTGATGAACAGTATCCCGTGGAGTCCCGTTTTGCGGTACGCCACACCCCCCGATGAACAGGACCCCCATTTCGACTATAGCGCTCCAACACAAGTCTGTTTCCTCTGTTTTGCGGTATGCCACACCCCTCCCAATGAACATGACCCCCGTTTCAACCGTAGCGCTCCAACACAAGTCCGTTTCCTCCGTTTTGCGGTATGCCACACCCCTCCCGATCAACAGGACCCCTGTTTCGACCATAGGAGGTATGTTTCCTCCATTTTGCCGTACGCCAGACCCCTCCCGATGAATAGGATCCCATTTCGAATGTGGCCGGTCGAACACAAGGTCGTTTCCTCCATTCTGCGGTACGCCAGGCCTCGTTTCCATCGGCTGTTCCGTCCAAGCCCTCCCGATGAACACGACGACGCATTCCGTTCTGACCCAGCCGGTTGACTCCCCATGAACACGACGACGATGCTGTTTCTCCGTTCCGACCCAGCCATGTACACGAGCCCTGGCTGTACGTATGCGCGAGTAGGCATTCGAGACCCTACCCGTATATACATACGTGGCCGTATTTTATTTCTTGCACACTTGCCGTTGTACATACGTGTACATGCTACATGCGCGCCTCTACTACGACACGTGCGCGCCTCTATATCGACCAGTATGTACGTACATGTTCGCGACCAGAATGAACGCTACGTACGCTTCGACTAGATGGGTCCCGACTATCAGGCACTTCCTTGCGTGCGAAGATGTAGCTGGTGGGTCCCAGCAGTCAAGGGGGTGAATCGTTTTTTTGCCCGGATGCACTTCCTTGCGTGCGAAGATGTAGCTGGTGGGTCCCAGTAGTCAGGGGGAAACGTTTTTTTTTTGCGAAATATGGTGGCCCGTCCAGTGGATCCCCGATGTCAGGTGGAGGAATAATTATTTTGCGCGTAATAAGGAGGCACTTCCTTGCTGCGGCTGTGGACCCAGCTATCAGCCTCTCCACGTACAGTCCACGTCCGATGAAAGCCGTTCATTGACCACGTTGACCATGCCGCGCCGGGAGCACCAGGGTGGTGGACGACGGCGAGGCCTAGGAAGGGGACGATGCGGAGCTGGGGAAGACGCGGCAGTGGATGCCCACGCATCGAGGAGTACAAGGGTTCACTAGTTCGCTGCGGTGTGAGGCTGCCGTCGCCGCAGAATAACAGGGGGTGTGGGTGAGTAGAGGGATGGCTTGGCCAGCGGTGGGAATAGTTGGGGGCAATGTTGGGGATATCGCTTATCGGGAACTTATCGGTCGACCCATGATAAGGGGTAAATCGGCTAGTTTATCGGCATATCGGCTGATTTATCACCATATCGGCTGATTTATCGGCCGATTTATCTTATCGGTCAGACAGGGGTAAGCGATAAATCGGCCGATTTATCGGCATATCGGAAGATATCTTGAACAGTGGTAGGGGGCGGTGAGGCCTCCGCGGCAGCACAGCCGACGACGGGAGGCACGAGCATGCGGCACGACCGTCGCTGCTTTGGGTGGCTGGAGCAACAAGACCAGAGGTTGAAGAAGCACTACGGCTGTTGGATGGACATCGTATGGTCACTGGAGCTAGAATTGTTCATATTGACTAAGTTGACAAAGCACTCCGTCCCCGTCAACTTAGTAGGCCCACAAGTCAGCCTCCCACCAAGGTGGGTCCCAACCAGCAGGGGGAGTATTGATTTTTTTTTGTGCGTAATAAGGAGGCGCTTCCGGTGGGTCCGAGCTGACAGCGGGGGGAACGTTTTTTTCGCACAATACGGTGGCCCGTCCGCTGGGTCCCAGCAATCAGGGGGGAAACAATTTTTTTTGCGAAATACGGTGGCCCGTCTGGTGGGTCCTGATACGTCCAAAACGTATCTATAATTTCTGCTTGCTCCATGCCTCTTTTGTGTGATATTGCTATGATATTGATGCACTTCCATACACTTTTGATCATATTTGGACTAACCTATTAACTCAGTGCACCACAGTGCCAGTTCCTGTTTTCTGCTGTTTTTCTATTTCAGGTTTCCCCCATATTAAAAGTGCTCTAAAAATTCCGGGAAAAATACAGGAAAAATCAGCGTACAGGAAGCTTCGCGAAGAACCAAAGCGGGGCCAGAGGGGAGCCAGGGGGGGGCCCAGGCGGCCACCTGGCGCGGCCCCACCCCTGGCCGCGCCAGGGGGGTGCCTGGGGCCCCGGCTCCGCCTCTGGTGACCCCCCTTCGCATATATATTCCTCTCGTCCCGAAACCCTCGAGGACGGAATCCTTTTTCACGATCTCGCCTCTGTTCCGCCGCCGCAGCGCTTCCAAGATCGGGAGCATCAGGAGAACTCTTCCTGGCACCCTGCCGGAGGGGAGAACCACCACCGGGAGCTTCTCCACCACCATGGACGCTTCCCGGATGAGTCGTGAGTAGTCCACCTTGGACCATGGGTCCATGATCAGTAGCTATGTGATGTTCTCCTCCCCTCTTTGCTCTTCATGGTTTAGACCTCGTGAGCTGCCCTACATGATCGAGGCACATATGTAATATTTCTGCTGTTGCTATGCTGAGTTTGCTGGGATCTGATGGATTATGAGACTATGTTCAGATTGTGTTTGAGTAATATATTTGATTCACCTCTTTTATATTTATGTTCTTGAGTAATTCTTGCATGTTCTCCGTTGCTGTTTATTGCTTTGGCCAAGTAGTAGGTAGTAACTCCAAGAGGGAGCGTTATGCTTGATTGTGGGTTCATGCCCCCTGATGACTAGCTTGAGTGACAGAAACATGAGTCTAGGGGATGTTCTGTTGCCACAAGGGGGAAAACAACGGTGCTTGTACTTGCGGATGCAAGGATTGTTTACTTTACGCAAAGTTCTTTTAATGCAGTTGTCTGTTGCTTTGAGTTTACACTTTGGGTGGGATTCGCAACTTAATACCAGCGAGATGTTCTGGATAGATATCTCAAGGTGGATGATTAGTAGTAGATGCAGATGGATTTCGGTCTACTTGCCTTGGCGTACCGCCCATGCTTTTGAGCCTCTACCTTTCCTTGCAGCATAGTTAGCATTGGTTTGCGCACATAATCCTGTCAATTGCCCAGCTGTAATTTGTTTACCTCGCTTTGATGTTTTATCGTCTTTTGGGAGAGAGACATCACTAGTGAACATCATGGGACCCCGGTCCATATTACCACCACTGATCACACCTTCTATTTACTTCCTGTTTTTATTTCCTAGTTGCAGTTATAGCTATCATTATTATCTCTTGTGTTTGATCCTTTGTAAACAACAAGGCCGGAGGGATTGACAACCTCTCTGAACTCGTTGGGAGCGAAGTTATCTGTATCTGTGTGTAGGTCCTGTCAACCGCTAAGTTTTTGGCGCCGTTGACACCTACTTGTCGACCCTCGGAGTCTCACGGGATTCGATCCTTGGTATCTTTGCCAAGGGAAATTTGCCTCTACGCTACATCTCAACCTTCCACTTGGGGTAACCAACGAGGGGCGAGAAGCCATCAAGCAAGTTTCTGGCGACGTTGCCGGGGACTCCACTCTTCAAGATAGGGGAGTTGCACGCTATCTTTTACCTTTGCTTTTTAGTCTTGTTAGTTTACCTTTCAGTTTTTGCTTTAGTGTCCCTTACCAAAAAAAACACAAAAATAGTTATCTTGCTTTTAGTTGGCATTATGTCTGGTCCTTTTGCCTTTGGTGAGGCAGAAGTGCTCACCTTTAAACAAAGAGGTGGTGAAAGTCTAAAAGATGCTTGGTATAGAATTAATGATTCTCAAAAAAGAGCCACCAAGAAGCAATCTACTACTATGCTGCTTAGAAATTTTTATGTTGGAATTACTTCTTGGAATAGGTTTATTCTAGATTCTGCTATCAATGGAAATTTCCTAGAAGCCCCAGTTTGGGAATCTCTTAGTATTATGGAAAATCTTGTTGGAAATCCCCCTGTTGGTAGCATTCAAGAGGACATTACCCTAGCTCACATTATGAAAAAACTTGAAAAGATAGAGCTAGAGATGCCAAGAATTAATAAGATAAATGAGTTGGACCGTAAGATCCAAGGGAATTTGAATAGGCTTGATAGCTCCATGCATAAAATTCTCAAAACTTTGGAGACCATCAAATCCCATGACTTGGATTCTTCTAGGATAGACAAGATTGAGGAAATCTTTGACACTTTAGGAACTACTTTCTCCTCAATCAAAGCCAAAAAGTTAGAAACTCCAGCAAAGAAGGAACCTAAGTTCGTTTACGTTCCAAAGGCTCCTCGTTCCAAAAGTAATCCATCTATTGCCAAAGGGGTTGAAACTGTGAAGACTTTGGAAGAAATACCTCTCTTTGATAAATTTATAAATGAATCTCCCATTGACTTTCCACCTTTTGGTTTTCTCCATAGAAGTATATTTATTAGGCCTTTATTTGAAAGTCCTCTTAAGACTAGTTGTATTATTGAAGAGCTTTTTGATGATCTTGATGATGGTTCAATTGATAGACCTTGATCTTTTTGCATCATGCCTAGCTTAAAGGCATAAAAGAAAGCGCTTTTGGGAGGCAACCCACAAGGAATTAGTTTTTTTTGCTTTTGTTGTGTCTTGATGTTTGTTACTACAGTAGCATCATCATTGTATCTTTTCTTTTCAGATTTGTGCCAAGTTTAGCCTCCGATTGCAAGAAAGTTCAAAAGTTGTGACGTGCTGTCCAGAAAACAGATTCGGTCCTTGGACAGAAACATTCGAATAAAATCACCAGATCATCTTTTTGATCTGAATTTTTTTGACAGCGTGCTCTATAGAATTGGCTTTCGAGCGTCTGTTCTGAGTTTTTTGATTTGAGTTGCAGAAGTGCCCCGAAAAAATTATTTACTACCTGCTGGTCTGTTTTTCACAGATTCTGTCCTGTTTTGCCTTTTCTTCGTTTTGCAAACCCCGAGCTTGCTTTTTTCTTCGCAAAAACCTTTTGGCAATCTTGAGAAACAGTAGCTCTTCAAGATTATCTTTATTTCCAGTAGGGAAAAATTATTTTATTGTGGGTACTAACCTCGCTAATCACATTATGATGAGTTATGTATGAAGGGAGTTTTCAAGTGTGCGAGGGAAGATGATAAAAGAAGATTCAGGAGGGTCAAACGCTCAAGCTTGGGGATGCGTCCGTGCACCCCCAAGAAATATTCAAGAAGACTCAAGCGTCTAAGCTTGGGGATGCCCCCATGCATCCCCTTCTCCATCAACAATTATTAGTTCGTCTTTCGTTCCACTATATTTTAATCGCTTCATGCGTTATGTGCTATGCTTGGAGCGTCTTGCTCTTAGTTTCCTTTTTTAGTTTTCTTTAGCTTTGCTTGCTGTTCATAACAAGTTAGAACCCAGCTTTCTTTGTGTGGGAGAGAAACACGCTTCACTTCAACCTAGAACACAACATAGGATTTTCATGCTTATCTTTGCTGTGTGTGTTCTTTGTCTTTCCATAGCTGCTGTCATGTTTAGCTCTTAGTTTTCATGCTTTTCTTTTTAAAGAGCTTTTGTTTAGTTGGTTGCTGAACTCTCTTGAGTTTTCATGTTTATCTTGTTAAGAGAGTTTGCCTGTTGCACTGAGTTGTGTGTCTTAACTTAAAGTAGGTAATTGAGGTTGCTATTTAATTTTAGTAGTAACTTGCAATAGTTTTGAGGTATTGCCATGAGTAATGTCTGAACTTTTGGTGTCAAGAGCTTTAGCCTATTAGTGATAGATGTCGTATTTTGGGCAATCCATGTTTATTTTCGAAAACCTACAAAATAGTTGAGAACTTTAGCTACTAAATGGATCACTAATCTTTGGAGGGATCGAATATTAGAGTACACTCACGTACCATGAGTCGAGGATGCGCAAGGATAACCAAACCCCCATACACTCCTCCTCGGGGTACTTGTCTCTTTGTGAACCTCCTAATTAGATTGAGAGTTACCGATAATAAGTGCATGAGTTCTTCGGACTAATGTGAGTACTCGAAAGTTGACACTTCCACCTAGCCATATTTTTCTAGCCTCTTCGGTACCGTGCATTGCCCTTTCTCACCTCGAGAGTTGGCGCATACTTCGCCGGTGCATCCAAATCCTTGGTGAAAGGATCGATATGGTTGACTAGAGGGGGGGGGGTGAATAGGCAACAACCAATTTTTAGCTTTTCTTAATCACTTTAAATTAAGCGTCAAAGTAAGTTGTCTAGATAAACTATTAAGATGACAACTAGAGAAAGGAACGGAAAACAACAACACAAGTAGGCTATAGGAATTAACAAGTAAAGCTTGCAAAAGTAAAGGTGAGAAATAACCACAAGTGGAGACGGTGAAGACAAGGATGTGATATCGAAGTTCCTTCCCTTTGAGGGGAAGTTGGTCTCCGTTGGAGCGGTGTGGAGGCACAATGCTCCCCAAGAAGCCACTAGGGCCACCGTATTCTCCTCACGCCCTTACACAATGCAAGGTGCCGTGAATCCACTAGTGGTGCCCTTGAAGGTGTCAACCGGACCTTTACAAACAAGGTTGGGGCTCTCTCCACAACTTAATTGGAGGCTCCCAACGAAACTCCGGAGCTTCACCACAATGGATTGTGGCTCCGAAGTGACCTCTTCCGTCTAGAGTGCTCAAACACCCAAGAGTAACAAAATCCACACAAGAAAGTATGGGGGAATCAAGTTTCCTTTGGTGGAAGTGTAGATCTAGGTCTCCTCCTTCAATCCCTAGCAAATCAACAAGTTTGGTTGGCTAGGGAGAGAGATCGGGCAAGAAACCTTTAATGGCATTAATGGTGGAGAGAGAGAGGTAAGAGATAAGGTGGAGGTAGGAGAAGGTGTCCTTAAATAGGGACATCCCAAATCCAACCGTTATGTTCAGATTTCCATAGGACCGGTAGTTCCGTTGCTCCAGCCGGTAGAACCGGTGAGTGAAGAAACCTGCGCCCGAGCCACTAGAGCGGTACTTCCGGTGGCCAGCCCGGTAGTACCGGTCTTCCGTGGAAAACCGGAACTACCGCCCAACCTCCGGTCAACTACCGCTTGGAAACCAGAAGGTTTTAACCAGGGGCGGTAGTTAGGACGGTGGTTGGGCCGGAACTACCGCCTGGCAGATAGTCTCTGTGTGGTGGCAGTCAGAGCGGTACTACCGCCCGGAACACCGGTAGTACCGGTCTTACCGGTACTTCCGGGCCACCACCGGTCTACCACCGCACCCAGTACAGAGGGTATCACCCCTGAGCGGTACTTGGGGCGGTGGTTTGACCGGAACTACCGGCCACCGGTACAACCGCCCAATAGGGCGGAACTACCGCTGTGGAGAAATCTATAAGAGGAAGAAATGACATGGGACCTCTCTCTCTACGAACGGAGGCAATATGGTGGGTGCAAAGAAACTGTGTGCGTGACTTGATTCACCAATTACCTTCCGATGTGGGTTCCCTCTTAATAGTACGGATTTCCTATGACCAAAAGAAACAGAAAGGCATTGGAAACTCCGTCTTCGATCTTTTCCTTAAAGAGAGAAAGACTAACCATCTTGTGCCACATGTTATCAACCTGAGTAATATTGACACACGATTAGTCCAAACACGGATTGTCATCATCACCAAAACCTCAGGCAAGAGATGCTCTTACAATCTCCCCCTTTATGGTGAATGATGACAACCATGAAACGGTCACGGGAGTTTATAGAATAAGGAAAAGCTCCCCCTGAATGTGAGCACTTAATAGAGTTTGCTTTTGGAATGCAAAAGTGCTGACACTAGGATCTATGCTCCCCCTAGGTTATATAAACCAACCAGTGACTTAACATTAAAACGGATATAACATTAAAGCAGATAACCAACGGAACATATGAAAGCAACATGCATGGATAATTAAGATGGTGGCACATGTCTTACACCATGCAACAGGAGTTCACGGTAACGAAGTTCAAAGAGCATAGAAACTAAGGAAGTTCACAGAGAAGCACAAATAAACGCATACACCAAGAAACACTCCCATGCAACTCCCGTGACCTAGCAATACTCGACTCTCCCCCTTTGGCATCAAGCACCAAAAAGGAAAAGATCGAGACTAACGCCCCAGGGCTCAGTACAGCTCGTCGCCAGTCGCCAGAGAGTCATCGGAGTCACCATCATCAGAGCCGTCAGTGTCTTCGTCGTCCTCGGCAATCTCAGCGTCAGTCTCCATTGCATCCGCAGTCGCTCGAGTGGTGGAGGTGGTGGGCTCATCGTCTGACGACTGACAGTTGGCAATGCACCACCTGTCCTCAGGAGTGATGCTCTTCTCGGAACCGCTCTTCACATCAGGCACATTGAGGTGCCTCATCAGCTGAATCTGCCGGCGTCGTGCCATCTTTTCATTCACATGAGCTTTGTAGAGCTTCTTCTGGACGTGGGCCTGCAGACAGAAGGTCTTCTTGACTTTGGCAGTAAGTTTCTCCACCCAGGAGGGCTTGGCCCCAGCCTCTAGCTCAAAGTCATCATCATCTGAGGTAGCAAAGACATCCTCTTCATTGCCCGCAGCGAACCTAGGAGTCTTATGCTTCTTCTGTCTCAGAACCTTGACCTCGTGCTCCGTAAGCCTGTCCGGAGTAGAGAGAGGCACTCCAGGCCTCCTGACTTCCCACACTGAGTAAAGGAAACACATCACAAAGGGAGCGTAGATTGGTACCTTGTGGTACCAGACACAGTTGTACATCTCCTCCCACATCCATTTGGAAACATCAAAAGTAATGCCCTTGCCACACTTTGTCTTCATTGCCACAAGCAGATCCACAAGATAGCCATAGATATCATCCTGGTTCCCAACCTTGGGCAGCATCATACACCGAAACACACGGTGAAGGATGTCATAAACAGGCAGAAGGTCATTGGATTTACCTATTATGCCATGACCAGGGATGTAGAGAGGAGCAAGCTTCACTTTATCCATGGGTTGGGCCCGGTTGTGAGGACAGAGACCACCTTGACCCTCCAAGCCAGTGTCCTCATAGCCCAAGGCATTGCAGAAAGCACTCCAGGGAACACGGAAGAACTCGTCCCGGCACATAAATGAGAGGTGACGCTGATCGTCACTGCCGAAGTGGACAGTAGCAAAGAACTGATGAATGAGTTCCACATCAAAGTCACAACGCAGCTCCATGAGCTTGACTAAATCAAACTCCTCACAGACTTCCAGAGCCTCTCCAAAGTAAGCAGGGTTGCTTCTCCACTTGGCAAGGTCAATTGACCACATACGGGTGAACTTGTTCTTGTGGTGCTCAAAGATGTCATCCACAATCCTCAATTGCATCTCATTGCGGAAACGAGGATTATTCCAACGAGGAGGAGGTGGTGCGGTGTAGGGGTCTTGAAACCTAAACTTCTCCCAGTCAGAAAGCTTCCATTTGTACATCGGAAGCGCTGCACGTTGCTTGGCTGCCACTGACTTTTCCCGGCGAGTTGTTTTGGAGGGGATCACAACCTCGGGAACATCTTCATCATCGGCGGGCCTCTTGCCCCTACGGGCCTTCCTTTTGGCGAACTGACCAGAGCGAGAGCTAGAGCCACCTGCAAACGCACACGAAGAACACATAGCAACCCAGAAAAGATGAGAGGAATGTACACAAGAGCGGAAGAATAATTCACTAGTACGTACGAAGAGTAGAAACATTGCATATGGGTTCAGAGCATCCGGTAGTTTCGGTATGAGCACCGGTAGTTCCGGCCAGCGGTTGTACCGGTCAAGAGACCGGTAGTACCGCTGAGAACGGATCTATGGAGAAGAAGGAAACTACCCGATCTCAAAAACTACATGCACGGTGTCTATTCTTATTATGCACAAGTGAATAGGAAACTATACGGACCTCTCCCTCAAAACATTTAGCCAAAAATGGAGGACTACACGCATTGCCCTAGAAAGAGGATTCAAGAGGAACCCTAATACCAAGAAGAAGCAGGGCAATACCGGTGTCCATGGGAGGAGATCGAAGGAGGAGCGGCCTCCACGGAGTAGATCCAGTGAGGGACTGACGGATCCGTAGAGCCGGAGGGCGCTACGGGGCAGAGAGCGGAGTAACCGGCGGCTGGGGAAAAAAATAATGAACGGGTGAAGAAGAACCCCTTCAGCCCGTGCTTTATATACCTCCCCAGATCAGCACCGGTAGTACCGGTCCGGGGACCGGTAGTACCGGTCCGGCAGCTGCCAGGTGGTGGAGCGGTACTTCCGCGCCAGGCGGTAGTTCCGCTAAACACGACCGGTAGTTCCGGCCAGGGGGTACAGGTCAGAGAATTAGCGGTAGAACCGCCTTCTCTAGACCGGTACAACCGCTGGGCTGGAAACCAGTGATTTAGCGGTAGAACCGCTAAAACCACCGGTTGTACCGCCTGGGTGAGCCCACTCACTCCATGTTAACAAACTTGTGTACATTGGAATAGATGGCTGGGATGGGATGGCTTGGGATGGAGAATGTCACTGAAGTACGAGAAAAACACGAAGACCAAAAACCAACCAGGGAGAAAAACGGAGGGTGGTGGCCGAAGCCACCAATGTTAGAGTCAACTGGCATGGCACCACGAAGAATTATCCTTGGGCCCATAACCATAACTCGTCTCTGAAACACAAGTGTCATCATAAATGACGAATGTGAAAAGCATATCAATTTATGTAAGTGGGGGGAGGGTGAGTTCATTGAGAGAACATCACTCCCCCTATTTCCATGCCTACACCTAGAATAGATAATATGATGAGTATGGTGGGGTGTGCACGTGCTCAAACCACATTGCTCAAATCAATGATATTTAGCTCATGCCTTAACTCGCAAAACCTTGCTTCATCCAATGGCTTCGTGAAGATGTCTGCAAGGTTATCATGAGTGTTGACGTAGTGAAGCTCGATCTCTCCTTGCCGAATGTGATCCCGTATGAAGTGGTACCGAATCTCAATATGCTTCGTCTTGAAGTGTAGCACCGGGTTGAGAGAAATCTTGATGGCACTTTCATTGTCACACCAAAGAGGCACTTTGTCACAAGTGACACCGTAATCCTTTAAAGTTTGCCTCATCCATAAAAGTTGGGCACAACAACTGCCAACAGCCACATACTCTGCTTCGGTGGACGAGAGAGATACACAACTTTGCTTTTTGGAAGACCAACTAACAAGAGAGCAACCAAGAAATTGGCACCCTCCCGAAGTGGACTTCCTATCCACTTTGTCTCCCGCCCAGTCAGAATCAGAAAAACCTACAAGGTTGAAATTTGCTCCTCTCGGGTACCATAAGCCAAAGTTTGGGGTATGAGCCAAATATCGAAAGATTCGCTTGACAGCCACAAAGTGACTCTCCTTAGGTGAGGCTTGAAACCGTGCACAAATTCCCACACTCAACATAATATCCGGTCTAGATGCACAAAGGTAAAGCAAAGATCCGATCATAGAGCGATATACCTTTTGATCCACCGCTTTACCATTGGGATCAATGTCAAGTTGGCATTCGGTCGGCATAGGATTAGTAGCCGGCTTGACATCACTTAGATTGAACCTCTTGAGCATGTCTTGAGTATACTTGGATTGTTTGATGAAGATGCCTTCTCTTCTTTGTTTGATTTCAAATCCAAGGAAGTACTTCAACTCTCCCATCATGGACATCTCAAAATGTGTGGTCATGAGTGCGGCGAACTCATCATTGAAAGCTTTGTTAGGAGAACCAAAGATAATATCATCAACATATAGTTGGCATACAAACAACTCCCCTTTGACCTTCTTAGTAAAAAGAGTAGGGTCAATTTTCCCAATTTCAAATCCACGATCTTGTAACAACTCGGTAAGATGCTCATACCACGCACGTGGGGCCTGTTTAAGGCCATAGAGTGCCTTATCGAGTTGGTACACGTGATTGGGGAACTTAGGATCCTCGAACCCCGGGAGTTGTTTAACATACACCAACTCATTAATGGGACCATTAAGAAATGCACTTTTCACATCCATTTGTTGCAATTTAAAGTTATGATGGGAAGCATAGGCAAGCAACAAACGAATGGATTCAAGACGAGCAACAGGGGCAAAGGTTTCACCGTAGTCGATACCCTCGACTTGGGAGTAGCCTTGAGCCACCAGACGTGCCTTGTTGCGGATGACAATGCCATGGGCATCTTGCTTGTTCTTAAAGATCCATTTGGTTCCAATGACATTATGGTTCTCCTTTGGTCTTGGTACCAGACGCCACACTTTGTTACGCTCGAAGTTATTGAGTTCTTCATGCATGGCATTGAGCCAGTCAGGGTCTTCGAGCGCCTCATAGACCTTCTTAGGTTCAACAAAGGAGACAAAAGCTTGATGAGCACAATAGTTTGCTAATTGTCTACGAGTGCTTACCCCCCTTTTGATGCTTCCTAAAATGTTCTCGATATGATGCTCGTTGGAAGCAAGCCTGGAGGCAACTTTTGCAGCACGACGCTCTAATTGCTCTTCAAGTGATAGCTGAGGAGCACTGAGTTGATCATCTTGAGCGTCATCAGGAGCTAGATCTTGATCTTGAGCTTCCTCTTGACCTTGATCTTGCTCGGGGGACTGAACCTGGCCTTGTGCATCAATTGGTGGTTCTTCACCAACTTGAGATTGATCTTGCACTTGGCCTTGTTCATCAGGTTGAGGGCCTTCACTTTGTTCTTCGGAAGCGTGTGGGTCTTGGGTTGGTGATGGTTCCACTTGAGGGGAACATTGTCCATCTCCTTCGGCCACAAGGGGTTCCTCAACGGGTAGGATATATCCAACACCCATTCTTCTTATGGCTTGAGGAGGAATTTCATCACCTGCATCACAAGTACCACTTTGCTCCACTTGGGAGCCGTTATTTTCATCAAACTCTACGTTACTCGTCTCCTCTATGAGTCCAGTGGACTTGTTGAGGACACGGTAAGCATGAGAGTTTGTAGCATAACCAACAAATATGCCCTCATGAGCTCTAGATTCAAATTTGGACAAACGAACACCTTTCTTGAGAATGAAACACTTACACCCGAACACCCGGAAATACTTGAGATTGGGCTTGTTTCCGGTAAGAATCTCATACGGAGTTTTGTTCAAGGCTTTGCAGAGATAGAGACGATTTGAGGCATGGCAAGCGGTGTTGATGGCTTCGGCCCAAAAGTTGTATGGAGAGTTGAATTCAGCCATCATGGTTCTTGCAGCATCTATTAAAGTTCGGTTCTTTCTCTCCGCAACACCATTTTGTTGAGGGGTATACGGGGCTGCATATTGATGTTTGATCCCCTCATCACCAAGAAACTCATCCAAGGTGTAGTTCTTGAACTCGGTGCCGTTGTCACTTCTGATCATCAAAATCTTTGCTTCATGTTGTCGTTGAGCTTCATTTGCAAAGTTGATGATAGTTTGTTGGGTCTCACTCTTCTTCTTGAAGAAGTATACCCAGGTATATCTTGAGTAATCATCCACAATCACCAAGCAATACTTCCTACCCCCAAGACTATCAAAAGTGGGAGGCCCAAAGAGGTCCATGTGGAGGAGCTCTAGGGGTCTCTTTGAATAGATGATAGTCGTGGGAGGGTGAGCCTTCTCATGTAATTTTTCTTTAATGCACGCCCTGCAAGCACGGTCTTTGGCAAAGCTAACATTTGTTAGTCCTCGGACATGGTCCCCCTTGAGAAGACTTTGCAAAGATCTCATATTGACGTGGGCCAAACGGCGATGCCAAAGCCATCCCACATCAACTTTAGCCATTTGGCATGTCGCGACCTTAGTGGGTTGCTTCGAGAAGTTAACCACATAAAGGCCGTTCTCGACATGCCCAACATAGGCTACTTTAAGAGTCTTGCTCCACAAGAGGGCCACAGAATCAATATCAAAGAATGTAGCAAAGCCCATGAGTGCAAGTTGGCGAACAGAAAGTAAATTGTATGCAAGGGACTCAACAAGCATGACTTTCTCGATCGTGAGATCATGAGAGACAACAACCTTGCCAAGTCCCAATACCTTAGAAGATGAAGCATCACCCCATTCGACGTTGGTGGCCATAGATGAACCGAGATGCACGTCCACCACCAAGTCTTTGCTTCCGGTCATATGATTTGTGGCTCCGCTATCGAGCAACCATGATCCCCCACCGGAAGCAAACCCCTACAATAGATCAATGCTTGGATTTAGGTACCCATTTGGTAATGGGTCCTTTGAGGTTAGTGACAAGGGTCTTGGGAACCCAAATGGACCATTCAATGAACTCATAAGAAGAACCAACAAATTTAGCAAACACATGGCCATCACTAGCACGGCATAAAACATATGAGGGATTAAAATCGCCGGCCATGTTTGATGGTATGGTGGAGTTTTTCTTGACACCACCACTTTTCTTCTTGGTTGACGTGCCCTCTCCTTCTTTCATAAAGGATTGTTGGAGAGGGGGTGGTTGCCTTGTCTTGTCATTCTTCTTCTTCTTGGGCTTAGGAGCATACCCAATTCCTTCCTTTGCCACAACTTCCTTTTGACTGCTCAGAAGGGCGTTGAGGTTCTTCTCACCTTGTATGCAAGTCACAAGGCCTTTCTCAAGTTGCTTCTTTAATTCGGCATTCTCTTCAACAAGATGCACATGCTCACAACATGGGTTAGCAGCATTTGCATTATCAATTAAAACCATGCGAGGAAAGATAGCCTTTTCCTTGGTTAGCGAAACTTGAAGTTGATCATGAGACTCCTTGAGAGTAGCATGCATTCCTTTCAAGGCCTTGTGAGCCTTGTCAAGTATGTCAAACTCCTCTTTGAGTTTAGCATGTTCAACCTCAAGTTTTACCTTCTCAGAGTTAAGGACACGAGAGACAACTAAAGCATGATCAAGATCTTTCTTTAATTTAGCATGATCATCATTGTGTGACTCCTCAAGAGTCAAACGAAGACCACGCTCTTCCTCTAGGGCGTTAGAGAGATCCGATATCTCATCGGCATAGTCTCGACTATGCCCTTCCATTTTAGTAATGGTTTCCTCGTGAGCCTCGATAATGTCATTGGCCTCACTGAGTTGTTCCAATAGAGCAACAACATGCTTCTTGGATTTGCCCTTGAGATTCTTTATGAACACATCAAATTCATTTTCTCCCTCCTTAATACCCTCACCCTCATCAATACAATTAGTCAATGAGGGGTTAGAAGAGATAGTAGTATTGATGTTTGGGGTTACCTTGTTGGTGGCCTTGGCCATGAGACACTTGGCGGTGATGTTCTCGTTTGGTGAGTTGAAGAGAGATGAGTGCGGAGTGGTAGCAATTGCAATTGTGGCCATAGTGGTCACCTCATCGTCTTCATCATTGTCATCATCCTCCACATATTCTTCTTGAGCCACCAACACTTTCGGAGGAGTCTTCTTGATGAAGTTGTTCTTGTTGGGATAGGACTTTGACTTGTCCTTCCGAATAAGCTTGCCTCCAAAGTCTTCTCTCTTCTCATATGGGCAATCCACAACGAAGTGACTTACATTTCCACAGTTGAAACATGTCCTTACTCGTTGCTTCCCTTTGTTCCCACTGGAGTTGTTCCTGTTAAAGTTGGACCTTGAGTTCTTCTTGCCCCAGAATTGCCTTGAAGCAAGAGCCATGTGCTCGTGATAGGCATATTTGGTGTCCTCGGGGCAACACTCATCATCATCTTCCACTTCCTCCTCTTCCACACAAGCCTTGGCCTTCAGAGCAAGATTAGGCTTCTTGGATCGTTGAGCTCTTAGGACCGCATTGTCGGCGGTTACGTCAAGGATCCTCATGGCAAAGAATTCATCCAACACTTCGTTTGAGGATAAAGTGTGGAAGTCCGGTCTCTGACGAATGACAGAGGACATGGCCTTATGATAGGGCATCATGGCCTTGAGGAACTTGCGCTTGATCCAATTGTCATCCGTATCCTTACTGCCATGATCTCGAAGAGACACTGCAAGAATAGTTAATCTTCGATAAAGTTCACGAGGATCTTCATCTTCGATCATAGCAAACTCATCAGCTTCATCTTGCACCACTTCATAGTTGGAGCGTTGAATACTTGTGCTTCCCTTGTACATTGTGCCAACATGCTCCCATGCTTCCTTGTCCACAGTGAATGGACGAAGATGAGCAATGTCTTCAGGAGGGATGGAATCTTGAAGAATGCAAAGTGCAGACTCGTTGAACTGATGATCAGCAGTTTCTCTTGGAGTCATGTTGTCGGGATCATATGGATAAAAGCCTTGCTCAATGATTCTCCAAAGATTAGTGGAACAATGATTATTATGACGTTTGAAGCGAAACACCCAAGTAGCAAAATCAGTATTTTTAACAAACTTGGGAGGGGGCCCAACAGAATTTAAATGCGGTGTGGGAACGGGTCCTCCATAGTGAGTAGGAGGAGCAGATTGGGCAAATTTCCCACTTCCATGCTTAGTGACCGGGGCTTGCTCACTACTAGCTTCTCCCTTGTCAGGATTAGCCTCTGACACGTTGGTAGCGGGATGACCCACTTCCAACGGTGAGGTGGATAATTTAAGCCCCTCAAACATTTCTTTAAACATGCCTTTGACCTCGCTCGCTAGTGATTCTTTCAATGTGGTCAAGGCCACATTGAACTCCTCACGAGTGACCGAGGCTCCCCCATCTGACGTAGGCAAGGACGGATTTCCACCGGAATGGTCCTCCGTCTCGACTACGTTGTCAACCATACTCTTCGGACGGTAAAGTCCTTAAAAAGAGATGAGGCTCTGATACCAATTAAATGATCGATATGGTTGACTAGAGGGGGGGGGGGTGAATAGGCAACAACCAATTTTTAGCTTTTCTTAATCACTTTAAATTAAGCATCAAAGTAAGTTGTCTAGATATACTATTAAGATGACAACTAGAGAAAGGAACGGAAAACAACAACACAAGTAGGCTATAGGAATTAACAAGTAAAGCTTGCAAAAGTAAAGGTGAGAAATAACCACAAGTGGAGACGGTGAAGACAAGGATGTGATATCGAAGTTCCTTCCCTTTGAGGGGAAGTACGTCTCCGTTGGAGCGGTGTGGAGGCACAATGCTCCCCAAGAAGCCACTAGGGCCACCATATTCTCCTCACGCCCTTACACAATGCAAGGTGCCGTGAATCCACTAGTAGTGCCCTTGAAGGTGGCAACCGGACCTTTACAAACAAGGTTGGGGCTCTCTCCACAACTTAATTGGAGGCTCCCAACAAAACTCCGGAGCTTCACCACAATGGATTGTGGCTCCAAAGTGACCTCTTCCGTCTAGAGTGCTCAAACACCCAAGAGTAACAAAATCCACACAAGAAAGTATGGGGGAATCAAGTTTCCTTTGGTGGAAGTGTAGATCTAGGTCTCCTCCGTCAATCCCTAGCAAATCAACAAGTTTGGTTGGCTAGGGAGAGAGATCGGGCAAGAAAGCTTTAGTGGCATTAATGGTGGAGAGAGAGAGGTAAGAGATAAGGTGGAGGTAGGAGAAGGGGGTCCTTAAATAGGGACATCCCAAATCCAACCGTTATGTGCAGATTTCCATAGGACCGGTAGTTCCGCTGCTCCAGCCGGTAGAACCGGTGAGTGAAGAAACCTGCGCCCGAGCCACTAGAGCGGTACTTCCGGTGGCCAGCCCGGTAGTACCGGTCTTCCGAGGAAAACCGGAACTACCGCCCAACCTCCGGTCAACTACCGCTTGGAAACCAGAAGGTTTTAACCAGGGGCGGTAGTTAGGACGGTGGTTGGGCCGGAACTACCGCCTGGCAGATAGTCTCTGTGTGGTGGCAGTCAGAGCGGTACTACCGCCCGGAACACCGGTAGTACCGGTCTTACCGGTACTTCCGGGCCACCACCGGTCTACCACCGCACCCAGTACAGAGGGTATCACCCCTGAGCGGTACTTGGGGCGGTGGTTTGACCGGAACTACCGGCCACCGGTACAACCGCCCAATAGGGCGGAACTACCGCTGTGGAGAAATCTATAAGAGGAAGAAATGACATGGGACCTCTCTCTCTATGAACGGAGGCAATATGGTGGGTGCAAAGAAACTGTGTGCGTGACTTGATTCACCAATTACCTTCCGATGTGGGTTCCCTCTTAATAGTACGGATTTCCTATGACCAAAAGAAACAGAAAGGCATTGGAAACTCCGTCTTCGATCTTTTCCTTAAAGAGAGAAAGACTAACCGTCTTGTGCCACATGTTATCAACCTGAGTAATATTGACACACGATTAGTCCAAACACGGATTGTCATCATCACCAAAACCTCAGGCAAGAGATGCTCTTACACTTGGCACGATACACTCTGTCATCATAAGCCTCATTATACCCTTCCTCAAAACAGCCACCATACCTACCTATCAAGGCATTTCCATAGCCTTTCTGAGATACATTGCCGTGCAACATCCATCTTCTCATGACTTGATCTTCATGTCATACATGCTTTTTGCTTGATCGATGAGCCGCATGCTAGTTGGGCCTTGCCCTAATCATTGCTACATGACACGCTAGTATCATTGCATATCCTGCTACACTGGCAGAGGCATACATTTGCATACATCATGATAGTTTCATTTTCTTTATGTTGAGTACTTTTGTAAAGTGTGAAAGATCTTCTATACTTCTTGTAATATATAGAGTGTTGCCCCTAAAGTGAGGAAAAGATCCCAAAGAGGACAAAATCAAAAGATCCCAAAGAGGACAAAATCAAAAGATCCCAAAGAGGACAAATGAGAGTTAAATAGAAAGAGCCATTGAGGCCACAAAAAAATAAAAAAAATAGAAAAAGAGAAAAAGAAATAAAAAGAGAGAAGGGGGCTCACTACTATTCCTTTTGAGATATCCACACTCGTACTCCATCTTATACCTTGTACTCCATAGAGATTATCATTCATGCATATAGCTATGTGGGGACCTTCACACTATAGAACTTGGCTTGTATATTCCAATGACGAGCCTCCTCAAAAGAGCTCTAGGTCTTCTTGAGCAAGCAAGTTGGATGCACCCCCACTAGTTCCATTGGAGAGCTTACCTTAGCTCATATGTGCATCCTTTGCATGGCAATCCCTACTCCTCACATCATATCTATCATTTGGCTTTCTCTCGCCTATGATTGTCCTCATTGATGTGAGCCTTTCACACCTTTTTTTGTCTTCCCCCTTCATCATTTTTCTCTTTGCCATCCTAAGTGTCGACTTTCTTGCTTACGCTCATCCATTGCATGAGTGCTCAAAATATCGAAAGGGAGTGGATCATTTTGACTTGTACCTGACTGGTGGTCTGGGGATGAGTCAAGATAAGATTCCAAAGAAGACCAAGTGTGAAACTTTAGTAGATTAAGTTCTCAACATACAAAACTATGTTTTACTCTCTCATATATCCCTATCCCCTTTTTTGCACGCAAACACCATTTGGAGACATTCGAGTCACGGACAGCGAGAGCTCTTGCACCTTTATGTTCTTATGTTGCTTATTACAATGCTAATATAGACTCTTGCTTGTTATGACTTGAATTGAATTACATGCCTTGATTGCTTTACTTAAAAAGTTCTTATATGGTTGGTAGCATGTCACCACAGAAATTATGCTTGTTATCATTTACCTACTTGAGGACGAGCAGGAATTAAGCTTGGGGATGTTGATACGTCCAAAACGTATCTATAATTTCTGCTTGCTCCATGCCTATTTTGTGTGATATTGCTATGATATTGATGCACTTCCATACACTTTTGATCATATTTGGACTAACCTATTAACTCAGTGCACCACAGTGCCAGTTCCTGTTTTCTGCTATTTTTCTATTTCAGGTTTCCCCCATATTAAAAGTGCTCTAAAAATTCCGGGAAAAATACAGGAAAAATCAGCGTACAGGAAGCTTCGCGAAGAACCAAAGCGGGGCCAAAGGGGAGCCAGGGGGGCCCAGGCGGCCACCTGGCGCGGCCCCACCCCTGGCCGCGCCAGGGGGGCGCCTGGGGCCCCGGCTCCGCCTCTGGTGACCCCCCTTCGCATATATATTCCTCTCGTCCCGAAACCCTCGAGGACGGAACCCTTTTTCGCGATCTTGCCTCTGTTCCGCCGCCGCAGCGCTTCCAAGATCGGGAGCATCAGGAGAACTCTTCCCGGCACCCTGCCGGAGGGGAGAACCACCACCGGGAGCTTCTCCACCACCATGGACGCTTCTCGGATGAGTCGTGAGTAGTCCACCTTGGACCATGGGTCCATGATCAGTAGCTATGTGATGTTCTCCTCCCCTCTTTGCTCTTCATGGTTTAGACCTCGTGAGCTGCCCTACATGATCGAGGCACATATGTAATATTTCTGCTGTTGCTATGCTGAGTTTGCTGGGATCTGATGGATTATGAGACTATGTTCAGATTGTGTTTGAGTAATATATTTGATTCACCTCTTTTATATTTATGTTCTTGAGTAATTCTTGCATGTTCTCCGTTGCTGTTTATTGCTTTGGCCAAGTAGTAGGTAGTAACTCCAAGAGGGAGCGTTATGCTTGATTGTGGGTTCATGCCCCCTGATGACTAGCTTGAGTGACAGAAACATGAGTCTAGGGGATGTGCTGTTGCCACAAGGGGGAAACAACGGTGCTTGTATTTGCGGATGCAAGGATTGTTTACTTTACGCAAAGTTCTTTTAATGCAGTTGTCTGTTGCTTTGAGTTTACACTTTGGGTGGGATTCGCAACTTAATACCAGTGAGATGTTCTGGATAGATATCTCAAGGTGGATGATTAGTAGTAGATGCAGATGGATTTCGGTCTACTTGCCTTGGCGTACCGCCCATGCTTTTGAGCCTCTACCTTTCCTTGCAGCATAGTTAGCATTGGTTTGCGCACATAATCCTGTCAATTGCCTAGCTGTAATTTGTTTACCTCGCTTTGCTATTTTATCATCTTTTGGGAGAGAGACATCACTAGTGAACATCATGGGACCCCGGTCCATATTACCACCACTGATCACACCTTCTATTTACTTCCTGTTTTTATTTCCTAGTTGCAGTCATAGCTATCATTATTATCTCTTGTGTGTGATCCTTTGTAAACAACAAGGCCGGAGGGATTGACAACCTCTCTGAACTCGTTGGGAGCGAAGTTATCTGTATCTGTGTGCAGGTCCTGTCAACCGCTAAGTTTCTGGCGCCGTTGACACCTACTTGTCGACCCTCGGAGTCTCACGGGATTCGATCCTTGGTATCTTTGCCAACGGAAATTTGCCGCTACGCTACATCTCAACCTTCCACTTGGGGTAACCAACGAGGGGCGAGAAGCCATCAGGTCCCTGCTGTCAGGTGGAGGAATCATTATTTTCCACGTAATAAGGAGGCACTTCCTTGCTGCCATCGTGAACCCAGCTGTCAGCCTCTCCACGTATAGTCCACGTCCGATGAAAGCCGTTCCTTAACCATGTTGACCATGCTACGCCGAGAGCACCAGGGCGATGGACGACGGCGAGTCCTAGGAAGGGGACGACGCGGATCCGGAGAAGACACGGTAGTGGATGCCCACGTGTAGAGGAGTATGAGGGTTCACTGGTTCGCTGCGGTGTGAGGCTGCCGTCACGAATAACAGGGGGTGTGGGTGAGTACAGGGATGGCCTGGCCAACGGTGGGAGTAGAAGAGGGCGGTGAGGCCTCCGCCGCATCGCAGCCGGCCACGGGAGGCAGGAGCATGAGGCACGACCGGCGCTGGTTTGGGCGGCTAGAGCAAGAAGACAAGAGGTTAAAGAAGCACTACGACCGTTGGTTGGACATCATACGGTCACGGGAGCTAGAATCGTGCATATTGACTAAGTTCACAAAGCCCTCCGTCCCCGTCAACTTAGTAGGCCCACAAGTCAGCCTGCCACTATACTGGGTCCCAGCTAGCAGGGGGTATTCATTTTTTGTGCGTAATAAGGAGGCAGTTCCTTGCGTGCGAAGATATAGCTGGTGGGTCCAAGCTGTCAGCGGCGGTAACGTTTTTTTTGCGAAATACAGAAGCCCTTTCGGTGGGTCCCAGATGTCAGGTGGAGGAATCATTATTTTGCGTGTAATAAGGAGGCATTTCCTTGCGTGCGGCCGTGGACCCAGCTGTCAGCCTTTTCACGTACAGTCCACTGCAGATGCATGTCGGTCGTTGACCACGTTGACCAGGCCGCGCCGAGAGCACCAGGGCGGTGGACGACGACGAGGGCTAGGAAGGGAACGACACGGAGGTTGGGAAGACTCGGCAGTTGTTTCCCACGCGGAGGGGAGTACGACTGTACGAGGGTTCACTTGTTCATCTCCTGTCACCAGAGAATAACAGTAGGTATGGGTGAGTAGAGGGATGGCTAGGCTAGCGATGGGAGTACGGTGGGGCGGTGAGGCCTGCGCGGCAGCACAGCCGGCCGCGGGGAGGAGGGAGCAGGCAGTTTTGCCGGCGCTTGTTTGAGCGGCTGGAGCAGGAAGAGCAGAGATTGAAGAAGCACGACGGCCGTTGGATGGACATCCAACAGTCACTGCTTGTGCGTCAACCTTTTTTTAGAAAAGCCTCAAATCTGTGGAAAACATCATACATCCCATCTGCCATTATTTCTAATAATTTACAGCCCATTTGCTAATTCTTAAGGTTTTTTTGAGCCCATATTCTTTTTGTTAGTATTACAGCCCATATTGTGGCCACGGTTAAAAAATTATACGAAATTTTGCATATTTCGATGCGGTTCGAACTGTTTTTAATCCTGAAATTTTGAGTCACATTCAAACTGATTTTAGAAATAAATGTATATCAATATAAAATCCAAAAAATTGTCCCTGCATAAAAATCAATACAATTTAAAATCTCGAAATGAAAAAAAGAAATTTGAAACTAATTGCCGGTTTGATGTGTTTTAAAAATGTACATCCCATTTCTCATTACTGATAGGCCATTTTCTCGGCCAGCCGAATGAAGCCCTCGTCGTCTTGAAAGATTTGCAGCCCAACAGGCATGATAAAGTGACTTACTTGGCAAATCACAAAAAAACTGGGCTGTGGCCGTGGACCCAACTATCAGCCTCTCTACGTACAGTACTCTTCCGATGGAAGTCGGTCGTTGACCACATTGACCACGCCGCGCTGAGAGCACCAAGGCGATGGACGACGGCGAGGCCTAGGAAGGGGACGACGCGGTGCTGGGGAAGACGCGGCAGTGGATGCCCACGCGGAGAGGAGTACGAGGGTTCACTGGTTCGGCTGCGGTGTGAGGCTGCCGTCTCCGCAGAATAACAGGGGGTGTGGGTGAGTGGAGGGATGGCCTGGCCAGCGGTGGGAGTAGTATGGGGGCGGTGAGGCCTCCGCGGCGGCACAGCCAACCACGGGAGGCAGGAGCAGGCGGCATGACCGGCGCTGCTTTGGGTGGCAGTCGAGTAGCGCTTCACAGCGAAGCGTGCTAAGCAGAGCTGCTAGCAGCAGGAGGCGTGAGCAGGTGGTCCCGGCGGCACTGGAGGAAGAAGACGAGAGATTGAAGATGGATGCCGGTCGTTGGTTGTAAATCCAACGGCTAACGATGTCAGAATCATTTATTGACTAAGTTGACAATGACTTGCATTGGCTTCGGCCTATTGGCGCACATTTCAGCCTCCAAAAATGTGGCACGTATTCAACCCATTTTTTCAGAATTCCAGTCTTTTTTTGCGGGGTAGAATTTACAGTCCATTTGATCTTTTTTAATTACATTCCATTAGCTGGGCTGGGTGAATAAATAATGTAGCATCCATGCGGCTCATTTATGTTTTTTCTAAAAAATTACAGGCCATTTGCACTTTCTCATAATACACGATTTTGTTGGGCTGATTCAAATTATAATGTTGGGGTGGCGCAGCAATGTTATCAAAAAATAAATAGGGGCTGAGCATTTTATTATATATATATATATATATATATATATATATATATATATATATATATATATATATATATAGATATTTAAATAATAAGTGATTTATTATTACATTGGTCCTTAAATCTTACCAAGCTTTTGTACACAATCACCAGGATTTTCGTTGCCAAAACAAATCCAGAATTTTATTGTTAAGAAATTATTTTTATAAGTTAACAAGATGTGAGATATTGTTTTCTTACATATGTAAGTATCTGTTAAATATATGATGACAATAACAATAATATATAATAACATACAAAATAATTTAAATATATATAATATAGTTAGAAGGGAAACATAAGTTGGATCAGGCGTTCCTATTCTTATATAGAAAAATAGAACACACCTCTGCGTTTTCTTCAAAATAAAAACATAAATTGGGCTGCCGATGTTTCAGGAAAAATAAAACCTCGGATGGGAGGTCCATAGGCCGGTCGATACATGACGGCCCTCAAGAAAATACAAACAGGCCTATGGACCTCCCATCCGAGGTCGTGGGCTACGCATGTTAAAAAAGAAAGCCTAGACGGGGCAGGCCAAAACCCCAGCTGATACTTGCTGCCCCAGTGATAATAAATGATACCTGCCAGCTCCCCGGCTTCGTTGTGAATTTATCTCCTATAGTAACTACGTTGAAGCACCTAAAAAAATGTAACTATGTTGACAAACCCGTGGGCCCCAATGTCAGTATAGCATTAGGAGGAAGCATTTTTTCGATGAGGCACTTGCTTGCGTACAGCCATAGACCTGGTGGGTCCCGACTGTCCGCCTCTCCACGTACATTCCTCTTCAGATTCCTCTCGTTTGTTCAGCATGTTCACAACGACAGACAGCGGCGTCGCGGCGAGTGCACAAAGGTGCAGGAGGAGATCCGACCACCTGACGAAGTGCCTTATTAGTAACAAAACAACTAAACTAGCCCAGTGGCCGAGTGACACTACCCGACAGCTGTTCCGCCCGGGTTCGATTCCACCTGTGCAGAGAAAATATCTCCAAATTTTTTGCCTCTGCCTTTATTAACATGTGGATCCCAATTGTCATCTACGCACACCACGTCCTACACTTGCCAAAACTCCGTCCCTCGTTTTCTCTGTTTTTCGCACACTCGACATTGTGTGGACATTTTGAAAATAGCATATCTTTTTGACTGTGCATCATATGAAGATGTGCTATGCATGAATGTTGATCAGCATGATGTTAACTGGCTGGTAGTTCCAGTTTTGACCATGAATAAAACTTCCAGCATGATGTTAACACTGTTTGAAAAGGCCGTGTTAATATAAATGCTCTGTCTCTGAAAGTTGCAATTTCTTATCTGAAACTGAACTTGGAGTTTCTTATCTGAAACTAAAACTTGTAGTTTCTTCTATGAGAATCACATTGTCTGCACTTTTATACTCTTATGAAACTACATTTTTAAGTGCTAAAAATATATCTCTAGAATTCATAAAATACTTCATATGCTCAATACTGCAAATCTGAAATTCAAAAGACATTCATATCTGAAAGTACTCTCAGAATACACAACACAAAACACAATTCACAACCGGTAAATACTAACAACCTAAGCTCCTCCTGACAATTCACAACCTGCCCGACTATTGGTCTGGGGGGGGGGTCCCTCCTATTCTTTGGTGGCAGACAGCCGCCCCGTGAGACGATGTGAATGGCGAGGGAGAGGATGGCGGGGAAGCGTCGTCGGGCCAACTGTTTTTCTCCTCTTGCAGTTGGGTTCGGTCGACGAAGACTCCACCGGCTCGCTCTGGCACGACACCCTCACAAACGGCACCCTGTAGATGCTCGATCCTTCAATCTCTGGTGGATGCTCCATCTGGGATCGATACTCCACAGTGAGCACCACACATCCCACTGATGGTGGTGGATGCCAATGCTTAGATGGAGCAGGGTTGGTGTGTGTAATTTTTACTTGGCACCTCTCACTCTGCATATATGCCGGTTCCATCCGTACATTTGTGCAGTTCCACCAAAATGCAGCTGAATAACCCTGTTTGCACAGATAATGAAAAGGCATGATTAGATTATAGTGGCACTAGTTGATGAAACATACACTAATAAACAAAATAAAATATTACATCATACTGGAAATCGACCCAACTCTCCCCGATACACCTTCTGCCAGTGATGAACATCAGTGTACAACGGTAGTACAAGGAGGGGCCTTGAGACATTAAAATCTCTATTTTTGTGCAGATCAACTAAAATTAAGCACCCCGGTTTGCAGAAACACTTAAACATTAGCAATGGGACTAGTTGATGAAACATACATTAACAAAGGGAAGCACTTTCTTTATCTACATTGAAAATGAAATGATAGAGATGACACTCGCTCTATTTTAAGTTTTTAACTGTATTATTACTTCATTTTATCAGTGACACTAGGGTCGAGCAGGTGGAAAACGAGGTGTACCGTGCGTCGGAAGGATGAAGGTCGGGGGTGCTTAGACTGGGATGCTGAAGCTGGCTCTTTCAGTCCCTATCTCCCCCCTGATGTTTCTGTGGTAGCATTTGGGTTGTAACCCAAACTTGGTTGAGCTGGTGTTGCGTCCCCCTACCTGCATAACTTATGTCGTGAACTTGTCTCCTTCTAGTACTCAGTCCGTTCTACTAGTAGTTGCATAACTGCCCGTTTACACTGAGATGTTGTTGGATAATGGTTCTCTATGGTTGGGTTTCTTTAATGAAATCAGAGGGAACCCCCTCTTTCGATATATAAAAAAACAGTGACACTAGCGATGTGATATGTCTCCAACGTATCTATAATTTCTGATTGTTCCATGCTATTATTTATGAAGTCTTGGATGTTTAATGGGCTTTATCATTCACTTTTATATCATTTTTGGGACTAACCTACTAACCCAAAGGCCCAGTCCAGATTGCCGTTTTTTGCCTATTTCAGGGTTTTGCAGAAAAATAATATCAAGCGGAGTCCAAACGAAATGAAACCTTCGCGAGAGATATTTACGGAGAAAATCACGCTAGATGAACTTGAGAACCACGTCAGGGGAGCCTCGAGTGGCCCTCGAGGGTGGGGGCGCGCCCCCCTTCCCAGGGCGCGCCCCCCTGCCTCGAGGCCCACTCGAGCGTCCCCCGATGCCCTCCTTCTTCCTATATAAGTCCACGTACCCCAGAAACTCCGTATACACAGTGAAAACCCTAATTCCACCGCCGTAGCTTCTGTTAGCACTCTGATTGCTCCTTGTTTGCTTGTGTGTGTTGGACTGCTTGCTTGTCACTATGGCTCAGAACAATACCAAATTGTGTGACTTCTCCAATACCAATAACAATGATTTTATTAGCACTCTGATTGCTCCTATTACCGATGCTGAATCTTGTGAGATCAATGCTGCTTTGTTGAATCTTGTCATGAAAGATCAATTCTCCGGCCTTCCTAGTGAAGATGCCGCTACCCATCTAAACAACTTTGTTGATTTGTGTGATATGCAAAAGAAAAGGGATACGGATAACAATATTGTTAAATTAAAGTTATTTCTGTTTTCACATAGAGATCGTGCTAAAACTTGGCTTTCCTCTTTGCCTAGAAATAGTATTGATTCGTGGAATAAGTGCAAAGATGCCTTTCTCTCTAAGTATTTCCCTCCTGCTAAGATCATCTCTCTTAGAAACGATATTATGAATTTTAAGCAACTAGATCATGAGCATGTTGCACAAGCTTGGGAGAGAATAAAATTGATGATACGTAATTGCCCTACACATGGTTTGGATCTATGGATGATTATTCAGAACTTTTATGCTGGCTTGAATTTTGCTTCTAGAAATCTTTTAGATCCGGCCGCCGGAGGCACTTTCATGGAAACTAACTTAGGAGAAGCCACCAAACTCCTAGATAATATTATGGTTAATTATTCTCAATGGCACACCGAAAGATCTACTAGTAAAAAAGTGCATGCTATCGAAGAAATAAGTGTTTTGAGTGGAAAGATGGATGAACTTATGAAATTATTTGCTGCTAAGAGTGCTTCTTCTGATCCTAATGATAAGCCTTTGTCCACTTTGATTGAGAATAACAATGAATCTTTGGATGTGAATTTTGTTGGTAGGAATAATTTTGGTAACAATGCTTATAGAGGTAATTTTAATCCTAGGCCTTTCCCTAGTAATTCCTTTAATAATTATGGTAATTCCTACAACAACTCTTATGGAAAGATGCCTTCTAAATTTGAAACTAGTGTTAAAGAGTTTATGATCTCGCAAAAGAATTCCAATGCTATGCTTGAAGAGAAATTGCTTAAGGTTGATGAATTGGCTAGAAGTGTGGATAGAATTACTCTTGATGTTGATGCTTTGAAACTTAGATCTATCCCACCTAAGCATGATATCAATGAGTCTCTCAAAGCCATGAGAATTTTCATTGATGAATGCAAAGAAAGAACCGCTAGAATGCATGCTAAAAGAGAAGATTATATTAAATCGTGTTCTTCTAGTTATCATGAAAATAAAGATGAAGATCTGAAAGTTATTGATGTGTCTCCTATTAGATCATTGTTTTCTAGTATTAATCTTGATGAAGATAGGATTGGAGATGATTCTGCTTTAAGGTGTCCCAATGATTCGGAGCTTTTAGATCTTGATGCTAAAATTGCTAAAAGTGGGAGTGAAGAGATTAAAACTTTGCATAATGATGAACCCACTACTTTGGATTTCAAGGGATTAAATTATGATAATTACTCTTTGATTGATTGTATTTCCTTGTTGCAATCCGTGCTAAATTCTCCGCATGCTTATAGTCAAAATAAAGCTTTCACTAAACATATAGTTGTGGCTTTGATGCAATCTTATGAAGAAAAACTTGAGTTGGAAGTTTCTATACCTACAAAGCTTTATGATGAGTGGGAACCTACTATAAAAATAAAAATAAAAGATCATGAATGCTATGCTTTGTGTGATTTGGGTGCTAGTGTCTCCACTATCCCAAAAACTTTGTGTGATTTGCTAGGGTTCCATGAGCTTGATGATTGTTCTTTAAAGTTGCGTCTTGCGAATTCCACTATTAAGAAACCTATGGTAAGAATTAATGATGTTCTTATTGTTGCCAATAGGAATTATGTGCCCGTAGATTTCATTGTTCTTGATATAGATTGCAATCCTTCATGTCCTATTATTCTTGGTATACCTTTCCTTAGAACGATTGGTGCAATTATTGATATGAAGGAAGGAAATATTAGATTGCAATTTCCGTTAAGGAAAGGCATGGAACACTTTCCTTGAAATAAAATCAAATTACCATATGAATCTATCATGAGAGCCACTTATGGATTGCCTTCCAAGGATGGCAATACCTGATTTATCTTGTATCGTGCCTAGCTAGGGGCGTAAAACGATAGCGCTTGTTGGGAGGCAACCCAATTTTATGTTTTTTGTTTTTGTTGCTGTTAGGGAATAAATATTTCATCTAGCCTATGATTAGATGTGGTTTCATGTTTTGTTTAGTGTGTGTGCCAAGTAGAACCTTTGGGAAGACTTGTGTGAAGTTTATATGATCTTGATGTGAAAAACAGAATCGTTAGCGCTCACTAAAGTAGTCGTGGGATTTTACTGGAGCGTGATTTTTAGTTGATTATTTTTGCAGATGATAGTTAGAAAAATTTCTCAAATTTACCAATTTAGTTTGAATTCTTTGGAGTTCCAGAAGTAGGCGAACCCTGCAGATTACTACAGACTGTTCTGTCTTTGACAGATTCTGGTTTTCGTGTGTTGTTTGCTTATTCCGATGCATCTATGAGTAGTATTGGAGGATATGAACCATAGAGAAGTTGGATTACAGTAGGTTTAACACCAATATAAACAAAGAATTAATTAATTGCTGTACCTTTGAGTAGTGGTTTGCTTTCTTATACTAACTGTCGTGGAAATAACACGGCAGATGTCCGGATCACGGACTTAGTGGTGAGGCGCGCATCTATGTAGTAGCTTGAAAAGGTTGAGCGGAATCGAGAGACGCGATGCAAGACACGGATTTAGACAGCTTCGGGCCCCGGGAAACATCATCCGGAATAGCCCTACGTGCTGTTTGAGGCTAGGTCTCATTGATCCTGATGGTGTCGCCGGTAAACCGGCTCTTGTTGTCTAACCCTAGAAACTTGTCTAAACCTCTCCTCTAAACTTGTCTACTTGTGGTTTGTCTAAAACTTGTCCTCTTTGGGGAGCCCTGCCCCTCCTTATATATGTTGAAGGGGAGGCTTTACATGACTAGTCCTAGTAGGACTAGGATTGATCTATTACAAGGAGTCCTAGTCTTGCTTCCTTTCTGGAGAATATTCCTTGCACTTTATTATTAAACCGGCCCACTATTAATATGAACCGGCCTTCTGGGCCTTGGGCCTTGTCATCCATGATCCGCCTGCCGGGT
>LR738713.1:715056768-715075950 GCA_902687465.1 Secale cereale | reverse complement strand
TGTCGTGGAAATAACACGGCAGATGTCCGGATCACGGACTTAGTGGTGAGGCGCGCATCTATGTAGTAGCTTGAAAAGGTTGAGCGGAATCGAGAGACGCGATGCAAGACACGGATTTAGACAGCTTCGGGCCCCGGGAAACATCATCCGGAATAGCCCTACGTGCTGTTTGAGGCTAGGTCTCATTGATCCTGATGGTGTCGCCGGTAAACCGGCTCTTGTTGTCTAACCCTAGAAACTTGTCTAAACCTCTCCTCTAAACTTGTCTACTTGTGGTTTGTCTAAAACTTGTCCTCTTTGGGGAGCCCTGCCCCTCCTTATATATGTTGAAGGGGAGGCTTTACATGACTAGTCCTAGTAGGACTAGGATTGATCTATTACAAGGAGTCCTAGTCTTGCTTCCTTTCTGGAGAATATTCCTTGCACTTTATTATTAAACCGGCCCACTATTAATATGAACCGGCCTTCTGGGCCTTGGGCCTTGTCATCCATGATCCGCCTGCCGGGTCACCAATATTTTACCAAGTGTAAACCGCCAAGTAGAATGCCAAGTCCGGCCGGGTTATAATTCCGGCCGGTTCATACCGCGGGGTAATATCCCCGACACTAACGGAGCTCACGAGAATTTTTGTCTAAGTTTTGTGTTGTGAAGTTTTCTAGTTTTGAGTATTGCTTTGATGGACTATGGAACAAGGAGTAGCAAAGGCCTAAGATTGGGATTCCCATGGCACCCCAAGTAAATTCAAGATAATCAAAAGCCTAAGCTTGGGGATGCCCCGGGAAGGCATCCCCTCTTTCGTCTTCATCCATCGGTAACTATACTTGGAGCTATATTTTTATTCGCAACATGATATGTGTTTTGCTTGGAGCGTCTTGTATAATTTGAGTCTTTGCTTCTTAGTTTGACACAATAATCCTTGCTGGACACACCTATTTGAGAGAGTTAAATATGGCCTAGAAATTGTTAGAACACTCTATGTGCTTCACTTATATCTTTTGAGTTGAATAGTTTTTGCTCTAGTGCTTCATTTATATCTTTTAGAGCACGGTGGTGATAATATTTGGTAGAAATTGTTGAACTCTCATGATTCACTTACATCTATTTGAGAGTCTATTAAAACAGCATGGTAATGTGTTTAGGCTAAAGAAACTAGTCTTCACATGATAGACATCCAATGTCATTGTAGTAAAAAAAATCACACTAAGTGCATTGAATAGAATGAGATGTTGGATGCTTGATAATTGTTTTGAGATATGAGGATAGTGATATTAGAGTCATGCTAGTGGAGTTATTATGAAATTGAGAAATACTTGTGTTAAGGTTAGTGATTCCCGTATCATGCACGTATGGTGAACCTCTATATGACGAAGTTAGAGCATGATGTATCTGTAGAGTGCCAACCTTTGTGTGGAGGTCGGGGGCGCGCGATGGTTAACTCCTACCAACCTCCCCCTATGAGCATGCGTTGATTGCTTTGTTTTGATGACTCGTAGATTTTTGCAATAAGTATATGAGTTCTTATGACTAATGTTGAGTCCATGGATTATACGCACTCTCACCCTTCCACCATTGCTAGCCTCTCTTGTACCGCGCAACTTTCACCGGTGCCTTAAACCCACTATATATCCTTCCTCAAAACAACCACCATATTGTTCCTCAAAACAAACACCATACCTACCTATCATGGCATTTCCATAGCCATTACGAGATATATTTCCATGCAACTTTCCACCGTTCCGTTTATATGACACGCATCATATTGTCATATTGCCATTGCATGATCATGTAGTTGACATCATATTTGTGGCAAAGCCACCATGCATAATTTTCATACATGTCACTCTTGTTTCATTGCACATACCGGTACACCGCCGGAGGCATTCATATAGAGTCATACTTTGTTGTTGTAGTATCGAGTTGTAATATCGAGTTGTAATGAAAGTGTGATGATCATCATTATTAGAGCATTGTCCCATGGGAGGAAAGGCTAAATATATAAAGCCCCTCCACGAAAAAAAAGAAAAAGAAAAAAAAGAAAGGCCCAAAAAATGAAAAAAGGGACAATTGCTACTATCTTTTTCCACACTTGTGCTTCAAAGTAGCACCATGTTCTTCATTGTAGAGAGTCTCGTGTTTAGTCACTTTCATATACTCGTGGGAATTTTCATTATAGAACTTGGCTTGTATATTCCAACGATGGGCTTCCTCAAATGCCCTAGGTCTTCGTGAGCAAGTAAGTTGGATGCACACCCATTAGTTTCTTTTGTTGAGCTTTCATTCATATTTAGCTCTAGTGCATCCGTTGCATGGCAATCCCTACTCACTCACATTGATATCTATTGATGGGCATCTCCATAGCCCGTTGATACGCCTAGTCGATGTGCGACTATCTCCCTCCTTTTTGTCTTCTCCATAACCACCTCTATTCCACCCATAGTGCTATATCCATGGCTCATGCTCATGTATTGCGTGAAAGTTGAAAGGTTTGAAAAGATAGAGTATGAAAACAAATGCTTGGCTGAAATTGGGGTTGTGCATGATATGAATATTGTGTGTGATGAAGAGGGAGCATAGCCAGACTATATGATTTTGTAGGGATAACTTTCTTTAGCCATAGTATTTTGAGAATACATGATTGCTTTGTTAGTATTGCTTGAAGTATTGTTATTTCTTATGTCAATATAGACTTTTATCTTGAATCTTTCAGATCTGAACATTCATGCCACAATTAAGAGAATTACATTGAAAAACTATATTGGTTAGCATTCCACATCAAAAATTCTTTCTGTATCATTTACCTACTCGAGGACGAGCATGAATTAAGCTTGGGGATGCTTGGTACGTCTCCAACGTATCTATAATTTTTTATTGTTCCATGCTATTATTTATGAAGTCTTGGATGTTTAATGGGCTTTATCATTCACTTTTATATCATTTTTGGGACTAACCTACTAACCCAAAGGCCCAGTCCAGATTGCTGTTTTTTTGCCTATTTTAGGGTTTTGCAGAAAAAGAATATCAAACGTAGTCCAAACGGAATGAAAACTTCGCGAGAGATATTTTTGGAGAAAATCACGCCAGAGGAACTTGAGAACCATGTTAGGGGAGCCTCGAGTGGCCCTCGAGGGTGGGGGGCACGCCCCCTGCCTCGAGACCCACTCGAGCGTCCCCCGGTGCCCTCCTTCTTCCTATATAAGTCCACGTACCCCAGAAACTCCGTATACAGAGAGAAAACCCTAATTCCACTGCCGTAGCTTCTGTTCCCGTGGAGATCCCATCTTTTGAGCCTGTTCCGGAGCTCCACCGGAGGGGGATCCATCACGGAGGCCTTCATCATCATCATCATCGCCCTCACCATGAGTTGTGAGTAGTTTACCACAGACCTTCAGGTCCATAGCTAGTATCTAGATGGCTTCTTCTCTCTCTCCGGATCTCAATACAAAGTTCTCCTCGGCCTCCAAGGAGATCTATTCGATGTAATCTCTTTTTGCGGTGTGTTCGTCGAGATCCGATGAATTGTGAGTTTATGATCAAGGTTATCTATGAAAGATATTTTGTTCTTCTCTGAACTTTTTATGTGTGCTCATAATATCCTTGCAAGTCTGTTCGAATTATTGGTTTGGTTTGGCCTACTAGATCTATAGTTCTTGCAATGGGAGAAGTGCTTGGCTTTGGGTTCAATCTTGCGGTGTCCTTTCACAATGACAGTAGGGGGAGCAAGGCATGTATTGTATTGTTGCCATCGAGGATAAAAAGATGGGGTTTACATCATATTGCTTGAGTTTATCCCTCTACATCATGTCATCTTGCTTAAGGCGTTACTCTGTTCTTATGAACTCAATACACTAGATGCATGCTGGATAGCGGTCGATGTGTGGAGTAATAGTAGTAGATGCAGGCAGGAGTCGGTCTACTTGTCTCGGATGTGATGCCTATATACAATGATCATGCCTAGATAGTCTCATAATTATTCGTTTTTCTATCAATTTCTCGACAGTAATTTGTTTACCCGCCGTAGAATATCGCTATCATGAGAGAAGCCACTAGAGAAAACTATGGCCCCCGGGTCTATTCTCAACATATCAATCTACATCTACTTTACTTTTACCACTTTTATTTGCTGTTTTATTAAACTAATAATACCAAAAATATAAACTATCATCTCTATCAAATCTCACTTTCGTAAGTGACTGTAAAGGGATTGACGACCCCTTATCGCGTTGGCTGCGAAGTTCTTATTTGTTTGTGCAGGTGGGAGGGACTCGCGCGTGGTCTCCTAATGGATTGATACCTTGGTTCTAAAAAACTGAGGGAAATACTTACGCTACTATGTTGCATCTCCCTTTCCTCTTCGAGGGAATACAACGCAAGCTCAAGAGGTAGCACGGTGCCAAAACATTGCCTCAAATTAATAGTGCCACTAGATTAAGGTGCAAAATAATAACACTACTGCTTTATCATGGCAGTGCCAAATCAGTGGCACAAGAGCATGATCAACATGCATGATCTTTGGCAAACGATCAGACCAAAAAGGAACATACCTCGTGATGGGAACCATATCTGCAGTCAACGCCATCGTAGAAGGGATGACACCAGTCACCAACATGGATGATTCAATTCATGGGACCTTTTGGTGTAGTTCACCTAAAATGAAGCAATGTCCCATGAGCTAGCAGCTTTTTTTAAGAAAAGGGCTCCAGCCCCGGTTCCATTTCCATCAGAAAACGAAAAGAAGCAACTTATCTTAATGGGAAATTTAGCAGGACATGAAAAAAGTGCAATTGATTCATATTACTGGAGGCATTACATTGAAAACAACATTGGTTTAATGTGTCCTTACTTTTAACAGTGTGACCGCTACATTTTACCAGTGGCATTGGTTTAACATAAGAGCGGCTCGGGGCAACAAACATCAAAAGAGGATATCTGGGTTGGTCCCATTTTTGTTCGGTATATAGCCACCTTATACTCTGTGAGGCTGGCAAATCTAGTGTTCGACTTACTCTGTTGACTTGTCCCCCAGTCCCCACTTTCTTTCCTTTTTCAACCAATAGATCGGGTTTATATTGAGTGTGTACTGCGTTCCCTTTATTTCCCTATTAGACCTAGAGACTAGTTGGATAGCCAGTCTCTGCTACTTTTCGTCCCCATTATTTCCTCTTTCGACCAAGTCCTAGATTCAGGTCACAAGTCTTCCCCCACCCCTACCCCCTTTCTTCCTTGTTTGAACCAAGTACTACTAGATTCGAGTGCATGAACTAGTTTTACCTCTTAACAGTAAAAAATTAGGTGGTTTTCGAACAGCCGATCGATCCTAACTACACGAGGGGGCCTGAGAAATAGTAAAAGATACAAATGCAGGGACGTCAGGAGCTCGGGAAGTAGAGCAAGGCCGGTTTCGAAGGAAGTTATACCTGAGGGTCGCCGGGATGTCGCTAGGTGGGCGGCGGGAGGCCGGATCTGCCCACACTACGGCAACGAGGAAGAAGGGGTGGGAGGTCCTCCCTCGCCAGCGATGCTTGGGAGAGAACGGCAAGGCACGCTGATCGGACGCGCCGGCAATGAGTAAGAGCCGTGGCCGAGGACGACCGCGTGAACGTTGCACCTTCTCACCTTCCCCGGCGGAGAGTACCCGGCCGGATCTGTGACCATCGGTGAGTAGAGAGAGAGAGTGTGGCCACCGCTATCGTGTTTAGATCTGGAGAGGACGAGACAGTGTGAAGAGAGCAACACTAGCAAGCAAGCACGAAGGCTCCTGCCTATATAGTGGAATACTAGTTTTCTTTTGTCTACCGGCCGGAGCTGGCTTGACCTCGGTAATGACTGTCGAGAAGTGTTAGGGATATTACTAGCAGGTATGAACCGGCTAGTGTAAACCGGATTATTATAATATGTTTGTGTGGTTGTAATATTTAGTAAAGGCTGCGGCCCATGAGATCTTAGGCCCATGTATAGAGTTATGGTTTGTAAACCGCCCGATGATGTAACTTGAGAGATAAGGAAGAAAAGAGCAGAGACCGAGGCGGACACGAGTATGAGCCGGCCTCGGGACTCTGTAAACCGGACCAGGCGTCACCTCTATATAAAGGGACGACCCGGCGACGGTTCAGGGACAAGCAAGAAACAATCCGTCGAGACACAGGCAAGCGATCCGCTCCCTGTTCATCGACGCCCAAGCAATACCAAACCAAACTAGACGTAGGCTTTTACCTTCATCGAAGGGGCCGAACTAGTATAAACCCTCTGTGTCCTTTGTGTGCTCTTAACCCCTTCAAGCTAACCTGTGCGATGGTTCCATCATCAAGTCCGTTAATCCGGACATCTGCCGTGTTATTTCCACGACAAGAAGTCTCATGCACGTGCCCCGGAGGCGCAGTTGACGTCATTTTGATCTGAAGCACCGGATTATAACATATAACATGAAAAAATGCCACATGACAAGAAATCATAACCTCACTGCCCAAAGGAGACAAGATGAATCCCGACGGACAAACTAGACGAGGATCAAAGCTCAAATTAAAGATAAACTCGTAGAAAAGGGGTCCGTCGATAGATGTCCTAATTAACATAGCCGACTTGACCTAGATGGCAACCGAGTAGTCTTCATGCATGTGCTCCCAATGACTAGCCCAACTCAGTTGTCGCTGTTTAACCCTCGCAGTGATCCAAAGCACATGACACCTAATTTTGCGAGATGACAAGAAACCTTTTTTTAGATTTCTCACCAGAACTACAGCCCTGTACAACACAGCCTGCACGATATGTAGACGATAGCCAATCCAGGCATGTCTGCTGGAGTCTGGTCACATGCATGGACGAACTGATCTTCCGTGTCTTGCAGGGATCGTCCAGGTAGCAACGTATGTACTTCTATTAACTCACCCGACTTGCGGGGCCGGGGAGTGTGCCTTATGGCCGGTTCTCAATTGCGGTGCCACATGTGTGTGCAAACGTAATATGACGCGCGTTCCATTCGGAGAGCGGCGTGCCAGACCGACCGACCATCTGGGGTGCGACGCGAACGCGCCGGGCGTGTTGTATACTCCGTACATGTGTACCGCCGTTTTCTTGAGGCTTTGCTCCATGGCGCCATCCATGGATAAAAAATTAGTATACGGTACTATTTAAAAGTCAAGGGCGGGGCTTTTCCCGCGCTGTAGGCGGGGCAGTTCCGCCTAATCGACAGAGACGCGAGAAGATGAGGGAGTAGGCTGCTGCAAACGTAGGGCTGTGTGATTTGACAGTGAGTTACTGCTGGATAGGTGGGGCCCGGTGATTTGACTTGCCATTATCATTTTAACTGCCAAGCCGGATTCTTGACCACCTCCATACAGGTGCCTCTCCCGATGCTCCACAATGTATAGGCTGGCTATTGCTTGAGAGCCCACTCCTCCACTTTTTCCTTGCCTCTTTCCCCCACATATGCAAATCCTAAACCCTAAACCCCACATATGCAAAAATGCCATGTAAAGCGGGCTTATAGCCCACTATTGTACTTGATCCTACAGGTGCTAAGCCTGCCACATAGGCATAAAGTCTGATGTGCCAAGTTAATTAAGAAGGGAGATACTAGCTTGGTGACCCCAGGAAGAAACGGTGATAAGCACGTGTACCTAGATGAAGCAAACTTAGCAACAAAATACTAAGCACCTATGCATTGGTGACTTGAGTTCCTAAGCCATTTAATGCCCATAGCACCTCATCTCCAATTCATTGGAAGAGGTCACTCCTTGGCAGATGCAATAAATACTACGAAGAAAGAGATAGAGAGAAGTAAACAAAAAATACTCTTATAGCCAACCTTATAGCTAACCTTGATGAATATGTATGACATGCCAACATCAGATAGCCTAACACACCGTGTTAAATCTCCAAGGGCGCGACTGCGTGAGCGAGGCGATGGTCGTGGTAGGCGCGACCATGATATGGGCTGCCGGCAGCCCTTGGATCTGAGATCGAACGGTCGCATGCTAAGTTGCTGAAAATTTGCAGAATAACCATCCGGGATAGGATATTCACCCATAGGTCTAGAATCACGCCATGCAATCGTTCGATCTCAGATCCAAGGGCTCTTGGAAGCCCGTATCATGGGAGAATGGAAAGCTTCGTATCACCTGTAATTCTCCCGACGCTTGACATGACATCGAAAGCCATTTAATTGGGCGTCGAGTAGACATGACATCTAATTGGGTCCCCATAGTACTGTGCATGAATCCATTTATCCACTAGGCAAGCCACTACCCTTCCATTCGCACGCGCCCCCCACTCGACATTTTTACAATCGATAAACCACTCCTAGTCGTCCCGTCCTTTCACATTACGACAATTCCACTAATCCTAACCCTCCTCCCAAATCCATGGCGTACCAAATCTCCATGATCGGAGGTGAGTACAAGGTTAGAACCATCACCGGCGATGAGTTCGACGTCATCTACACCCGTTCTTCCGCAACGGTGAAATAATGCCTTGCTCGCTTCAAACGCATGTTCGAAAACTCAAATGATGAGTGGGTCCCTGGGCTAGATATTGAGTACACCACAGTCCTGGGAAGCGAGAAGAAACTAAAGGAGGCAGAGAAGAAGAAGCTCGCCGTGATCCAGGTTTGCGTGCATGACTTATGCTTGGTCTACCACATAGGCCATGCTGAGGTTGAGTGCGAGAAATTTAAGAACTTCCTCAAGGGCGGCCGAGTCAAATTCGTTATTGTAGACTTTAGGAACGATAAGAAAATCATGGGTCGGGTAGGCCTCGTTGTAGGCGAGCCCTTCAATCTCCAGAAGGAGCGCCCGGTGTCCTCCTCTCAGCCTTCAATGCTGACCCTGGCAGGAGCCATGGTTCATCCTATGTACGGTGAACTGAAGAAACCTCCGCACATGTTTCATCGTGCATGGCAGTGGACTGTACTAGATATAGACCACATCCACTACGCTGCAATGGATGGCTGCCTTTGTTTCAATATCTACAAGGGTTGGATGAAGAGCAAGAGCCAAGTGTGCGGTTCAAGCAAAGAAGTATCGCCCAAGAGGAAGAGGGATGATACATCTCCAACGTATCTATAATTTTTGATTGTTCCATGCTATTATTTATGAAGTCTTGGATGTTTAATGGGCTTTATCATTCACTTTTATATCATTTTGGGGACTAACCTACTAACCCAAAGGCCCAGTCCAGACTGCTGTTTTTTTTGCCGATTTCAAGGTTTTGCAAAAACAGAATATCAAACGGAGTCCAAACGGAATAAAACCTTCGCGAGAGATATTTTTGGAGAAAATCACGCCAGAGGAACTTGAGAACCACGTCAGGGGAGCCTCGAGTGGCCCTCGAGGGTGGGGGGCGCGCCCCCTTCCCAGGGCGCGCCCCCTGCCTCGTGGCCCCCTCGAGCATCCACCGGTGCCCTCCTTCTTCCTATATAAGTCTACGTAGCCCAGAAACTCCGTGAACAGAGAGAAAACCCTAATTGCACCGCCGTACCTTCTGTTCCCGTGGAGATCCCATCTTGGAGCCTGTTCCGGAGCTCCACCGGAGGGGGATCCATCACGGAGGCCTTCTTCATCATCATCATCGCCGTCACCATGAGTTGTGAGTAGTTTAGCACACACCTTCGGGTCCATAGCTAGTATCTAGATGGCTTCTTCTCTCTCTCTCTCTGGATCTCAATACAAAGTTATCCTCGGTCTTCGAGGAGGTCTATTCGATGTAATCTCTTTTTGCGGTGTGTTTGTCGAGATCCGATGAATTGTGAGTTTATGATCAAGGTTATCTATGAAAGATATTTGGTTCTTCTCTAAACTTTTTATGTGTGCTCATAATATCCTTGCAAGTCTCTTCGAATTATTGGTTTGGTTTGGCCTACTAGATCTATAGTTCTTGCAATGGGAGAAGTGCTTGGCTTTGGGCCTTTCCTAGTGACAGTAGGGGCAGCAAGGCACGTATTGTATTGTTGCCATCGAGGATAAAAATATGGGGTTTATATGATATTGCTTGAGTTTATCCCTCTACATTATGTCAACTTGCTTAAGGCGTTACTCTGTTCTTATGAACCCAATACACTAGATGCATGCTGGATAGCGGTCGATGTGTGGAGTAATAGTAGTAGATGCAGGCAGGAGTCGGTCTACTTGTCTCGGACGTGATGCCTATATACAATGATCATACCTAGATAGTCTCATAATTATTCGCTTTTCTATCAATTACTCGACAGTAATTTGTTTACCCGCCGTAGAATATCGCCATCATGAGAGAAGCCACTAGAGAAAACTATGGCCTTCGGGTCTATTCTCAACATATCAATCTACATCTACTTTACTTTTACCGCTTTTATTTGCTGTTCTTATAAACTAAAAATACCAAAAATATAAACTATCATCTCTATCAAATCTCACTTTCGTACGTGACCGTAAAGGGATAGACAACCCCTTATCACATTGGCTGCGAAGTTCTTATTTGTTTGTGCAGGTGCGAGGGACTCGTGCGTGGTCTCCTACTGGATTGATACCTTGGTTCTCAAAAACTGAGGGAAATACTTACGCTACTGTGATGCATCTCCCTTTCCTCTTCGAGGGAATACAACGCAAGCTCAAGAGGTAGCAAGGGACAAGGACGAAGTCGAGGACGTGGACGAGGACTCCGAGTAAGGTGGCAGTGTCGTTGCTCATGGTGGTTCTAATGTAGTGTCTACCAGATTAGTTGCTTAGTTTAATTTCTAGTGTGCTTAGTTTATTTGAAGGTTGTGTTGTGCTGAGCCCCCAACAGAACTATGTTATGTTTCTTCTCGTTATATTTCGTACATTTCATCTTTTAGTTGGTATAGTACTACCACCCGTTTCTTGACATTATATACATACAATATATATATGGCCAACATCATATAGCCAACAGTTTAGTTGTCAAAGAATTTCAGGGTGCTTAGTTTTGTCAAAGAATTCTAGGGTGCTTTGTTTTATTTGAGGGATGTGTTGTGCTGGACACCATTAACCTATCATTGTGAG
This sequence comes from Secale cereale, assembly GCA_902687465.1. Taxonomy (NCBI): domain Eukaryota; kingdom Viridiplantae; phylum Streptophyta; class Magnoliopsida; order Poales; family Poaceae; genus Secale; species Secale cereale. The sequence continues at coordinate 715,064,961 of LR738713.1, read as the reverse complement.
AATCTGCTTATTTTTGTCATGTAACATGGTCAACGGGTTTGACGTGAAAATAACAATGTCTAATGGCATTTCTGAGCAAACATCTAACTTAACGATGGCATTTTTTAGATATCTAATTGCATTTTTGAGTAGGCATCTCACGGATCGATGGCATTTTTTGAATAGTTGTAACTTCTAATGGCAAAACTGAGTAGTGATACACAACTAGTGGCATAAATAATGAGAACCCAAGAATTAAGTAGGGCTAATTTCTTTATTTCTTTATTTCTTTATTTCTTTATACCTTTGTGTGCGAAACAATATACGCTGCCTCCCGCTAGATTTTCTTTACAGAGACAACATAGAACTATATGAGTGACCTGTTAAATTTTGGAATTATTCCGGTTCGTTTAGCCTTTTTTATACATTAATTGAGTTTCTGGTCATTTAATGTGCACCGTTCAAATTCGAACTACAAGCACATGCTCCCGTGCACCAAAGTTGACTTAAAAATCACATGTGTGTCCTCGGGTGAATTTCTAGGTCCCATGCAAGAAATGGGAATGAAATTCAAACATCTGGGCATCGAGGTTTGGCCGAGAACATTGAGAAGCTTGGTTTTAAAATTCTTGTAAATCCTAAACACGCCTGAAAATCATGAAACTTGGCATGGTGTCATGTCATGGTACTACCATGCCGTGGTAAAATTTTTGCAGAGTAGGAACAAGTTTTGGTATAAGTTTCTTGCAAACCGAAGCTTCTCTCAAGAAGGCTCGTGGTTCTGAGAGGGAACATGTCACCTTTGTGTGCATAATTCAAATTTTAAATACAAGCACATGCTCCAGTGCAACAAAGCTGGTTGAAAAATCACATGTGTGTCCTTGGGTAAATTTCTAGGTCCCATGCCAGAAATGGGAATGAAATTCAAACATCTGGGCGTCATGGCTCGGCTGGAAACGTTGAGAAACTTGGTTTTTTAATTCATGTAAATCCGAAACACGCATGAAAATCATGAAACTTGGCTTGGTGCCATGACATGGCACCAACATGCTATGGTAATTTTGCTGTCCGATTTGTGAAGGCGCACACATTAACAATCAACAAAGTCATTATGAAACAAGTGCTGTCACGTTACAATAGAAAACACAAGTATTATTGAAACCATGGGCGTTCTATTTACCATTTACGTGCCGCCACGCGTACCCTTTTTTATTAGCTAGGAGGCGTCGTGCATGGTAGCTATTTGAGTACGGGAGGCGTGCGATCACCCTTGCACGTGCTTATCGGGAGGAGAGCCCTTTGACCTCCATCTGCCGTCCACCTCTCTCCCAAGGTATCCATTAATTGCGCCCGAGCCTCTGTTTAATGGTGTGTCAATGTCTCACTCGACTGAGATTTAAGAGAGAAAAAGGAAAATCCGAAAAGAAAATTTTGCACGGATCTTGATGTAAGATCCGACGGACCTATATAGCATCTACTGCGACTTATAGCAAGACTGATGAATATATATAAGGACGACGAGAGTGGATAATAATTGTCTTACATAATTAGGAAGATAATTAGAAAAGCCACATGCGGCTACGCCCGAAATACACAAGGGCAAACGAAGAAGGAAGACACATACAACGATCTGGCTCGCTGATCTCTACTTTCTTTATGCGCTGCAGGTCGCGGAGACTAGTTCTCGCGGCGGGAGATGATCTCTTTCATCAGTTTCATGTCCTTAATACGCTGCTTGGCAGCATCCATGGATTCCTCCACCAGCATGTTGCGCTCGATGCGGAGCATGAAATTCTCGTCCATAAGTTTCTTGATGATGACGCCCGTCCTCTGCAACACGGCAGCGGTCTCCTCCTCCTGCTTAGCCCTTCCGGCGATCTTCGCCCTTAGCAGGTCGCGCTAGCCCTAGACCTTTGCATTGCTCTCCCCTAGTTGCCGGATGATGCCGGTAGCCTCGTCCTGCATCCTCGCCCAGCCGGAGATCTGATCCATCTGGCTATGGACTATCACATGCATGCGCCTGTAAGAGTCCTCGCCTGCCCATGAGAAATTTTCCCAGGCCGCCGCAGCGCGGCGAGATGTCCCTGCTGCTTTGGCGGCGCGACGGGACATCTTTGCTGCTTCCGCGGCGTGGCTGGACCAGTCTGCTACATCGACAGTGTGGTGGGACCTCCGTGCTGCTTCAGCGGCGCGGCGGGACCTCTATGCCGCTACTGCTGCACGGCTGGACATGTCGGCTGCTTTCGCGATGAGGCGAGACATCTCTCGTGCTTCCTCTTCCATGCTCACCTCTCCCTGGTGGAAATCTCTCGACCCAGAACTCACGCTGGCTATGGCTTGATTGACTTGATTGTTTTTTGTGGATGAGGAGTTGAGGAGGAATCTATAGTCATCTTATAACCGAGTACTACTAATACGCTCCTAAGTGGAAACCGTTTAGGTTGTGATCGGTGTGAATAGGTTCGCAATTAAATATAGCGTGGTACTAGTAGTAATTTAAAATGTGACGAGACGCGCTCAAAATTTATTAAAAGGCTAGAGGGCGGGGTAGTCTAGCTTGGTCCTTTTCATGAGAGGCGAGGGGCCTTTGTGATTTGATAGCTCATTACTGCTGGAAGGTGGGGCCTTGTGATTTGACTGCTCGTATAAATGTGCCGACAACCTGAGGAGGAGCAAAGAACTATGCGGTATACTCAAGTTTTCCAGTGGAGTACGACGGAGGAGCACGAAACACGGCAGCCCAGTGCCATATCCTATACTCTCTACTCTTATTATATATTACTAGCAAGAGGCATTATTCTATTGGCGATAAAGAATGATCTAATTTGCTAGTCATCTCATTTTTAGCATTGTTCTATTCATGCCTCGCAAAGAAGGTGACACGTGCGGCGAAACTCCCGAAGCAAAATAAGAAACACAGGAGCAAAAGAAGAAGGAGTATTATCACCCCCAAAAAAGAAGGAAGACACACACACACAAGTCTGGGGCGCTGCTCTCACTACATGAAGGGTTACTGGCCGCGGAGTCATAACTACTTCGTCATCGCCTCCACAACCTCCATCTTGTTGCGCGTCTCCTCCGCCATCTTCATCATTGTGTCCATGACGCGGGATTTCTCGACGCGAGCCTTCATCATCTGTTCCATGGCCGCATTACATACCTTGACAGCAGCCGGGTGCTCGATGCGTAGCTTCGCCAACTCCTCCTTATGTTCCATGACGAGGGCCTACAACATCTTCATCGAGGAACTACTATTCTCATGCAGCTTCTTCCAGTCGGCGTTCTCCTCCTTCAGCGGGTCGAGCTCGTGGCAGAGGTTCGCCTTGTCCTCCTAAAGTTGCAAGATTTCGCCGGTCGCCTTCTTCTCCAAGGCAATGCTCTTCTTCAGCAGCATCACTAAGCCGACGGTCAACCCCCCCTGCTCATTGAGCTCAGCGGGCATGTCATCGAGGCTCTCCTTCAGCAGCTCCACCAAGCCGTGGATGAACTCCTTCTGCTTATTGAGGTGCTTATTGAGCTGGTCGGGCATGCCGTCGAGGGAGAAAGACTCCAGCGCCGCCAGCTCGGCATGTTCGCCTCCGCGTCTAGGGCGCTCCTGGGAGCCATCGCCTGCCCGTGAGAGATCTTTCGAGGTCTCTGCATGGCGGTGAGCCCTCTTTTTATTCGCAGCCATGGTTGCCGCTCGCTTGTTAGGAGTAGTTCTCGACCTAGAGCTCTGCACACCGGCCATGGCAAGGACGGACGAAGAAGGAGGACTTATGAGGAGGAAGGTAGAGTAATTTTCGGTTAAGTAGTTCCTCTTTTTATAACCTAAGTACTGGCACTAGTACTAAAACCTGCATGGAACACGTTCAGGTTTGGTACGTACTGGTAGGTGTGAGCAGGCTTGCACTTAATTGTAGAACTAGTACTTTCGAATGTGATGGGAACAAGGTAAATATAAATTTATGGTTTTTGGTTTCGAGGCCCAAAACATCTCCCGATGAGTTTAGTGGAACATAAATTTCAAGTAGACTACACTGCTCAGATGCGTAAATATTATGTTACTGTCAAAAATTGGCACAAAATACGAAGGAGACCAATGGAAGTACTACTAGCAACCCATGATTTAACTACTCGCATGCGCGCAGTGGAGTTGTAATGTCTTCTTCTGCCCTCACGTCCACTCAATTTGCATGCGCTGTATTAATTGACTATCAATGAAGTGAAGGACTTTACACGTGTCAAATTATCACATGGGGTGGATCTTGGTACAAAATTGCGTCCGCCCATGTACCCGCGTGTGCGTGCGAGGGAATGAGTGCGTGCGTGGTGTGCGTGCACATCTTCGCTTCGTGCATGTACCGCCAGTGCGGCTCAGGGAGGACGAGTACATTCTTCTGGAACCAGCAGCACGTCATTGTGATCAATCCACACAAGGATGTCGCAACAACGCCTCCACATGTGCCATGTGGCTTCATGAACTTTAAGAGAGACATTGTGTAGCGTGCCATTGTATTTTGCACATACTCGAAGTACTAGTAAGGTACACGTGCATTGCACGCGTCAGATTTTGCAACCAAATTACAAATAAATACCACACAGTAGCATGTAAGCTCTGAGTCATATATGCCTGATGTAGACCTTCGTTTAATTCTTATAGTTCATATCATTCAAATTCAATTAGTTTTTATAAAAAACCTAGGGCCTCTTTGATTCGTAGGATTTCCAAAACGTGGGAATAGGAAGAACATGAGATTAGAGTGGAATGTCGTCTTGAATCCTACAGGATGGTACGAGTGTTTGATTGTGCATAAAAAAACGCAGAATTCTTTCAAAGAGGTTTGAGTGGATGGGATGTTTCCTATGAAATCTAGTGCAAATGAATCATATGGAAAAATTCCTATGGTTTACAATCCTACGAATCAAACAACCAAGATAGGAAAAATTCCTAAGGATTAGAATCCTCCAAAATTCCTTCGAGAATCCTTTGAATCAAAGAAGCCCTTAGTCTATTTTATGATTCATGAAATTGTGCGTTGTAAAGCATAAAGTAAAAATGAATAATGGTAGTTCAACTAGGAAAAAAAATTGGGCAGTTATGATATGGAAGATTCTAGAACAAAGGAGAACCACTGTTGTTTTGAGATTTGTGCATTATGCTTAAGTTCAACCATGGAGTCTGCTAGATTGTACATGTGGCAAAATCCAGTGGGGGCTAGAAGATGGTGCGAGGGGCCGAGTGGAGGGAGACTATGAAGGAGTGCACAACTGCGAGATCGATATTTAGAGAGAGGGGGCGAGAACGTGCGCTGTTGCACGCAGTGGCTGAGTCATGAAAAATGTCCCATGAGCTAGGGGGCCAAGCATTGCTAATCCTTTACGAGGAGGGCCAGTTCATCAACTTAAGCCATTTTTACCAGCAATTGTCTAATGATCACATTCATATTAGCCTCGATATATAGTGATGTTAGGGGGGCAGGGCCCTTGCTACCCCTGTCTTCGCCATTGTGCGCGCGTCTGAGAGATGAAGCGGAAGGCATGGATGATGATAGGGGGCGCTGGATATGTAATTAATGTGGGTGTATTAGCTATATATGTAATCCTATATAGAGAGGTATAGATTGATCGATGTGGACGTGAGAAAGAAGGTGATACCTCACTAGATATATAGAATGATCGGTTTATGTGGAAAACTATGAAAGACCTAGCTATACGCACACACACACACCTAGAGGAACATCGATCGTTGCACATGCATGTCAGAGATAAAGAATGCCCGATATGATGGAGAGGGGGGATGTGTGTGTGTGTGTGTGCCTTCATGGGAGACTGACCTGAAGAAAAAGATTGCATGTGTGCGATGGATAATGCCGAATGGTAGTGTGTGTGCATGCATGCATGAGAGAAAGTTAGTGGTACAATTATAAAGAGAAGACCAATGTGTGGGTTTAAAGACTAGGTGAGGTCATAATCAATGTAAAGTTGAATTCAAATATTTGAATAAGAGATCATGATGTTTGAAACCCATGCATGCATGAATATAACGGAGATCTGCGCGGTGTGGTTTGGAAATGAGCATGTTGCAATGTATACACATTAAACAAGGTCAGATTGGTTTGAATCTGATATACCGATGGCAGACATCGTTTGGCCACATTGCATCCGTGCATGGACACACTATTCTAATTGGAGATGATGGGTGGCTTTCGTATCACATATATATAGGACACCTCTTTTGTACTCATAGGAGTATGTACTCTCATCCTCAATATACCTCATATATGCATTAATTATACCTCTTTATCATTCTCAATATACTTCATTAAATATTTTAAGATACCCCAATACGAGTTTTGTTGAAAAAATATCATCTGCGATGTACTTTTTGTAATATATTTTTTTCACGTACAAACACATCAGTATATACGTAAATATTTAAAATATGTAGACTCGCATTAATTTTTTCATGAAAATCATTTTGAGGTATCTAGTAATTACTAATGAAGTATATTAAAAATAGTAAAAAGGTATAAAAGATTCATCTATATGGTATATGAGGAGCGGGAGTACGTACTCACAGGAGTACACAATGCATATTTTTTATATAGTGTGCGGATAACTTTAACTTTGAAAGATGGTCGTTGGATGAGGCCAATCCGATGGTGCAGAGCTGGCAAATTTGAGCACTACTGGCCGTTGGATATCATCTAGATTCCACCAGATTTTGCCACATGTACAATCTAGAAGACTCTATGGTTGAACTTAAGCATAATGCACAAACCTCAAAACACAAGCACTTCTTCTTTGTTCTAGAATCTTCCATATCAGAATTGCCCAAATGTTTTTCTACATGATTTGTTTTTTACTTTATGCCTTACAATGCACAATTCCATGAATCTTAAAATAGATTAGCTTTCTTATAAAAACTAGATGATTTTGAATGAAATGAACTATAAGAATTAAACGAACATCTACATCATGCATATATGACTCAAAGCTTACATGCTATAATGTGGTATTTATTCATAATTTGGTAGCCAAATTCATGCATGCAATGCACGTGTACCTTACTAGTCTAAATGGTGTGTGTGTGTGTGTTGTGCGTGTTAAACACATTGTACGTAGTATATCATACTAGTCTAAATTGTCTTTTTTGGGTACACGTTAAGCTTGTTCTCCTGAAATTTCAAGCTGCGCCTTGTTATGCCGAAATTTCAAGCTAGCGTCTATGTCTATTGTGCTGCGAAACTCCCGCCTCTTGAACCAGCACCTTGTTAGCCCAAAATATTTAAGATATATCTTTGTCTCATTGTGCTCCGACAATTCCCTACATCTCAACCCGCGCCTTGTTATTCCAAAATTTCAACGCGCGCGAAAACTCCCACCTCCTATGAAATCCTGACACGCGAAATGCCTGTGATACCCCTGAACCGAAAGAACCGCCTCAAATCGGTGGGGGTACTTTCGTAACTTACCCCACATTTCGGACAAGCGCGTCCCTAAGCCATGGTTCCCCACTCCCATCCCATCCGCCCACCCATTCGTACCCCGAGGCCAGCAAAACCCACGAAGCCCCACACCCTCCTCCGTCCGCCACCCAGCCGGAGCCTCTTCCCCAACGACGTCGTCCACAGCAACACCTCGACGTCCCTCATCCACCGTACCGGATGAGGATCCATCGTTGATCTGGTCGTCCCGCCGGTTCAGCCACCCCGTCCTCCACCTCCAAGGAGCTGCCCCGACGTTCCCCTCGTCTTTCGCGCCACCTCCATTCCCACACTGCCTTCTTCACCTGCACCATCGGAAGAGCATCATCATCACCATTTCCTCGGATGAAGCTGCGGCCTAATCGGCGCCACCAAAGAGGTTGTACAGTAATCGCCGCATTTTCTTCTTGATTCGATCTCACAGTGCTGCCAGCGCTCGGTCCCGAGCCGACAGGGCGCTGCTCCATCCACGGCGGCGTCGCCGGCCACTTCCTCCACGGCGTCGCTCCCTCTGGGCGACGTCCACATCAGTAGGAGCTACTGCTTCTTTAGCTCTCGCTCGCGCTGCTGCTCTGCTCTTGCTCTCAGTCCCCTGCCTGGTCTGCTCTTGCTCTTGCTCTTGCTCGCGCTGCTGCTCTCTCTCTTGCTCTTGCTTGCGATGCTGCTCCGATTTAGGTACACTTCAGTCGACTGAATCGACTTTTGGGTCAGTCGATTTTCAAGGGGTAGGGGGGGGGGGCTTGCC
>LR738713.1:715043719-715056629 GCA_902687465.1 Secale cereale | reverse complement strand
AAGAACCAGCCGCAGCGGGGAGGGGGGCTCGCCGGAGAGGTACCCCACTATCTATCTTAGGGTTCAGGGTGGGGGCGGTGGTCGCCGGCGGTGGTGGGGCGGTGGCGTGGGGATCGTCGGAGAAAAATCTCGGCACAGGGGGTCCTACAGGGATGACCGGGGCGGCGGCGGACCGGCGGTGGGGAGTGTTCTTCGGGCGGGCGGGGCGGCGTGGGCGGCTGTTTGGCCGGTGGTGGCTGGCGGCTCAGGGGGGTGGAGGTTGAAGATGAACTGCAGGCCCTTGATTTCGTATCCAACGACTGCAAAATCGATTGACCAAAGATGAAAAGGTCAGTCGACTGACGTGTAGGCTCACCTCTAGTGCATTCAGATTCGACAGTAAAATTCAGTTTCGACGGCAAAATTCAGTTTCGACAGTTAAGTTCAGTTTCGATAGTAAAATTCAGTTTCGACAATTAAGTTTAGTTTCGACAATTAAATTCAATTTCGACAGCAAAATTCAGTTTCGATAGTTAAGTTCAGTTTCGATAGTTAAATTCAGTTTAGACAGTTAAGTTCAGAGATTAGCGGCTGATGTATACATCTAGCACTTTGTGGTTATGTATTTTACATCATCTATTGGAGATGCTATTAGAATTCCACTCAGGTTAACATTGTCTCTTTTGTCCTGCTTCAGCCTCGGCGTCGTACAACTCACTGGAGCTGCTCCAACAACGAAACCCTCCATCACAACGGAGCAGTACCTCGGGCTCCATCTCCAGACGCCTAAGATCTTCTTCCCCTCGTCCGATAGCCAAGTCAGCCGGAGCATCCTCACCGGCTAACCCAATCACGCTGAGATCGACATGGCTTCGCCAAAGATGTTGTACACTTCTTGTGTTTGACTTAATCTCACCATGCTTCTTTGCATCCTATGATCTTCCAATTCTTGTGAACCAAACACCCAGATTGGCAGAAATCCTGTGTTTTTAAATTCTCTGTTTTGCACGTGCATTCCTATCCTATTCCTGTCTATTTCCTATCCCTGCATTGTTAGAATCCTCAAATTCAAATAAGACCATACACAATTACTTCTGTTACATATATGTGTCAAAGAAAACCTTGTGTGGTTTGTCTTGCTCCTGCGGTGCTGTGTTCCACCCCAGCTCAGCTGCTCCAACGATGGAAGGGTTCACCATAGCAGGGATCCACTTTCCAGACTGTCTTTCGCCACCTCAGATCTTCTTCCCCGCCGCCGGCCGCCACGACAACTACATTACCATCATCAACTGAGCAGATGACCTTGAGGACTACACGGGTCCGCAACAGAGGTCGCACTCTTCCGTGTCTACTTATGTTATGCATCGCTTAATACGATGACATGCTACTTTATCGTCGTGTTCACCTATTAGACTCCGACTCAGGTCCAAACTTATGCTGAAACTTGAGTTTTTAAATGGTTGTGGGGTACATATTGGGCCAGCAATCAGTACTATCTGTCTACTATCTGCTTAATCTCGGGTGTCTACTATGGGTTTCATGTTGGGTGCAAACAAACACTAAAGGAGCCATTATCTGTATTTTGTAACTAAAGCTATTATCTGCCGGCTATCATTGGTTTTGGGTCTATCCACAGTTTGCTACCTTCACTCTGGATTTTTCCATGCACTCCTTACATAATCTCACTATGTTTTATTCCTATGCATGTTAGGTATTGTACACAGTGGAACTGAACATGTAGCAAAAGAGACAAGCCTTGCGTGGCAATAAAATTTCATGCAGACGTCGCTCCATGGTGGGCGCAAAGGCAGCCCCCCTCCACCCATTTCGGATTGTAATCAAGAGGAAGATAACTCCTTAGAGGGGGATTCAGAGACAGATGACCATTCCTATTCCACCCCCGAGGTGCATGCTCTAACTTGGCAGGGTTAGGTTGCTCATATCGTGTGTATGGTATCTTGCATTGCTATGTCATTTGCTTAGTTTAGACATGATTTGTGTGAATGCCACCTGTTTAGTGTCTAATTACCATATATGTGAATTATGCAATGCCATCCTTTTGCAAGACTTTATATATGTGAATTATGCAATGCTATCTTGTTGCAATGCATTATATATTTGAATTATGCAATGCCATGCTGTTTAGCCAAGCGTCATATTTGTGAATTATATCATGCCGTCCTTTTTTTGTATTTCTCATTGCTTTTGTCGACAATGTTTGTATATTCAACTGCTCTTCCTGTGCATCAGCCATTTGAATTGGTGATGGAGAAATCTGGAGTGAAAACAAGGTCTTCAGAACAGACAATGCTACCTGGTGAAGCAGATATGTTGCTCGTTACAGATAGCTCTTCAGAGGAGGATTCAGAGGCAGATGACCAGTCCTATTATCCCCCTGAGGTGTATGCTCAAACTTGACACGGTTATATTACTCATATCATGCATATGTTGTATTGCAATGCTTAGTTTTACATCATATACATGATATTGAATGCCATCTCCTTAGTTGACACATCATATATGCGATTGCCCTTTGCTCACTTTCTTAGTATATAAATCATATATTTGAATTATATCATGCCATGATGTTTACATAGACATCATGTATCTGAATTATGGCATGCCAACCCATTTTCTAAAGACATAATATAGTTATGTCATCTCATCCAGTTCACATAGTCATCATATTTTGAATTATGTCATTCTATCCATGAATTATATCATGCCATCATGTTTCCATCGATGTCATGTTTGTGATTTATGGCATGCCAACCACTTTAATAGACACATCGTATAGTTATATCATGTTTACATAGTCATCATATTTTGAAGTATGTCATTCTATCATGTTTAGTTAGCCATCATACATGTGAAATTGTGTCATGCTATCCAGTTTAATTCGCCATCATATATTTAAAATTATGTCCTGCTATTCTCTTTGGTTAGACAACATAAATGTGAATTTCCTGCCCTGTTTTCTTCCCTACTATCCATTGCACATGTCTATCTTACAATGTCTGTACATTCAATTACTTTTCTTGTTTATCAGCCATTTCAATTGGAGGGGGTGATGGCAGTATCTGTGGGAGTAAAGACACGGTCTTCAGAAAAGATCGTGCTACCTATCGATGGAGATAGAACCACAGTTGTACTTGCCCAAGAACCAGCCCCACAACGTATGCAGATTGTACCCCTACCCAGTTGGACGGAGAACCAGCTACACCCCTTCTAACCCCAACCCCGGCAGATAGTAACCCAGTTCCCATTGACACAACACCGTCTCCACCACAAAGCACCCAAACACGAGCAGTTAGTAATGCAACTACAGTGCCCAAAGCACGAGGACCACCACTCCAAACCCCAAGTCAATGCTTAAAGCAGAAGAAGAATTGTTCTCAGGTTAGGTTCCGTAGCTATGGTTCATACTACTTTGCTATTGCATCACTGTATTTACTCATACCAAGTAATTTCAAATTTGAAGGATGCAATTGAAAGTGCGTTATATCGACTAGAGGGGGGGGGGTGAATAGGCGATTTTTATAAATTCTTCACTGAGGAATTTGCTGTTGAGGAAATTCCTTAGCGAAGAACTACTTGCAGCGGAATAAGTACTCAGAAGTAAACATAACAGAATACAACCATGGTCATCATGAAGAAATGAAGACAAGCACAGAGTATGGAAAGCGTAATCACAGGATAACATAGAATGAAGACAAACAGACCAAAGAAATTGAACTGAGGAAATTGAGAAAGTCTTCAGTCAAAGTCTTTAAACAGATATGAACAAGCACACAACACATATATGAGGAAATGAAAGAGTTGAGGAAATAGAACCAGTAAGCTGATGACCCACAAGTGTAGGGGATCTATCGTAGTCCTTTCGATAACTAAGAGTGTCGAACCCAACGAGGAGCAGAAGGAAATGATAGGCAGTTTTCAGTAACGTATTATCTGCAAGCACTGAAATTATAGGTAACAGATAGTTTTGTGATAATATAATTGGTAGCAAGTGACAAAAGGTAAAAGTAAATAAGGTGCAGCAAGGTGGCCCAATCCTTTTTGTAGCAAATGACAAGCCTGGACAAACTCTTATATAAAGGAAAGCGCTCCCGAGGACACATGGGAATTATCGTCAAGCTAGTTTTCATCACGATCATCTGATTCGCGTTCAGTACTTTGATAGTTCGGTATGTGGGTGGACCGGTGCTTGGGTGCTGTCCTTACTTGGACAAGCCTCCCACGTATGATTAACCTCTAATGCAAGCATCCTCAACTACAAAAGAAGTATTAAGGTAAACCTAACCATAGCATGAAACATATGGATCCAAATCAGCCCCTTACGAAGCAACGCATAAACTAGGGTTTAAACTTCTGTCACTCTAGCAACCCATCATCTACTTATTACTTCCCAATGCCTTCCTCTAGGCCCAGATAATGGTGAAGTGTCATGTAGTCGATGTTCACATGACACCACTAGAGGAGAGACAACATACATCTCATCAGAATATCAAACGAATACCGAATTCACATGACTACTAATAGCAAGACTTTTCCCATGTCCTCGGGAACAAAAGTAACTACTCACAAGACATAATATTGTTCATGATCAGAGGGGTATTAATATGCACAATGGATCTGAACATATGATCTTCCACCAAATAAACCAACTAGTATCAACTACAAGGAGTAATCAACACTACAAGCAACCCACAGGTACCAATCTGAGGTTTGGGTACAAAGATTGGATACAAGAGATGAACTAGGGTTTGACAGGAGATGGTGCTGGTGAAGATGTTGATGAAGATAGCTCTCCACAAGATGGGAGAGTTGTTGGTGACGACGGCGGTGACAATTTCCCCCTCCCGGAGGGAAGTATCCCCGGCAGAATAGTTCTGCCGGAGCCCTAGATTGGTTTCCGCCTCGAGACGGCGGCGTATGGTCCCGAAAGCCTCCTTATTATTTTTTCTAGGTCAAAACACCTCATATAGGAGAAGATGGGCATCAGGGGGCCTTCGAGGGGCCCACGAGACAGGGGGCGCGCCCTGGGAGGGGGGCGCGCCCCCACCCTCGTGGACAGCCAGGGCCCCCCTCGTGAACTTCTTTTGCCAGATATTTTTTATATTTTCTGAAACGGAGTTCTGTTGAGTTTCGGGGCTTTTGGAGTTGTGCAGAATAGGTTTCCAGAGTTTACTCCTTTTCCAGCCCATAATTCCAGTGTCGGTGTACTAAGGTAGGGGTACCTCAGTACCCCAACTTGTGCACGGGCAGTAGCAGCTTCCCGCGGCAGGGTCTACCACGTGCTCGCCGGAGGCATTCCTGCTCCATATAAAACCATTCAAAAACAAAGTATACAAGACAGAAGATCGAGACCCCGGCAAGTGGAGCTTGCCGGGAAGGCCGTTCCAGGCTCTAGATTACCTCACTCACGCAAGACCCTGGCAAGAGGAGTTTGCCAGGGAGACTAGAAGATTATGTTACAGAAGACATGCCTCGGCGCTATATGCGCCCCGGCAAGGCCCGGGGAGCGACAAGCTTCAGAGCCCGGCAAGCTCCCGGGCCCGGCAAGGTCAAGACCCCGGCAAGGTGCTTGCCGGGGAGAGTTGCGCTGCGTGCCCGCGCTCCAGCTCATCGAACCACGCGTCGCACTGGGGCCATTCCAGGGACGCGTGGCGGATGGCTGTGCAGCCTGGGGGACACGGTGGCACTCCACGGTGGTGAAGCCATCGCCGTGGCAAACGGAGACGCGAGGGCGGGAGCTTTTGGGGTCGACGGCGACGGGCATTGAATGCTCTTGTCCCCCACTGTCAAAGTAGGTAGCGACCACTGTTCACGCACTGTAGCTCCACTATTCCCGCACTATTACAACTACCACCTCTTTTACATTTTTACCCTTTCTCCTACGTTGACACCTGTCGGTGACCCCTTGCACTATAAAAGGAGGCCCATGCACAACGTAGAGGGGGTTCGGAACCTAGATCCCTCATACGCTCGGTGTAGCTAGTTCTTAAAGCTCCCGAGCTCTCCAACTCAATACAAACTAAGCAGGAGTAGGGTTTTACGCGTCCATCGCGGCCCGAACCTGGGTAAACTGCCCGCGTGATCTCCACGATCTGCTCTTCGTGCCCCCTCCGCCCTCTTACCGCACAAGCAAGGGGCTCCGGTCCCATAGGTGTTCGTGGTGGACAGTTTCCCCCGACATCTTTGGCGCGCCAGGTAGGGGGCGTCGAGGTTGTGCGAACCTGATCCGGTGCTCACGCGGGCGCATTCTTCATCAACCTCTCCGAATTCGTCAGCTTCATCAACAACAGTACCATGGCCCCGAAGAAGAAGGCTTCGGAGGTCGCAGGCTCATCTGCGTCTCATCCGCCACCACCAGAGCCAACGGTGGGCGGGGGAGACGCCGTCGGAAGGGTGGTCGCCGGCGAGGATACGCGCGGCGCCACCAAATCCAAGGACAAGACGGACGACCGAGCCTCGGTCTCCGTGGACGCGCCACGTCCATCTCAGCAAACAACAACCCAGCAGCGCCATACCACAGGAGGTGGTATCCGCTTGCTGGGCCAAGGGCAAACCGGAGGCTCGCGGGACGCTCCGGGCCATCGTCCTGGCACAAGCAAGGCGCGGTCGCCGGGGCGGGACCCTGCTCCTTCTAACGTTGTTAGGAGTCCGAGCATATCCCGCTCCTCGCACCGCTCGCCCCCGCTCCCCTCCACTCCGGCAGAAGCGCTCGCAAGGGCGCAACTGCTCCTCGACTTCCCTCCAGCGGCAGACAAGGCCGAAGACTGGAGGGCCACCATCCAGAGCCTGATCGCCTTCGCCAACAACGACTCTCCACAGCAGCCGGTGACCTCGCGGCCGCGGCAAGTCGAGAAGACGAAGGCCGACGGCGACAAGACCGCCGGGGGTGCAACCACCGTGCACTCCCCGCCGCAGAAACAGAAGACGCCGCCCCGCCGGAACAACGCCGACGACGGCTCTACAGCGTCGTCGGATCCGCGAGCTCGTCGGGACCAGCGCCAAGTCCTTGACGACCGGCGACAAGAAGACGCTCGAACAACGATCGAGCGCCGCCGAGAAGCTCGGCGACAGTCAGACCGGAGAGCTGGGGACGCTGTCGACGCGCGCGTGCCCGGTGAACCAGGCGACTTGCCGTACGCGGCAGGTTGCCCTGCGTTTACCCGTGAGCTGCGGCGCGTCCAGTGGCCCAACATGAAGAACTTCAAACCCGACGTACCGGAGAAGTACGACGGCAAGACGCAGCCTTCGGAATTCCTCAGCATTTACACCATCGCGGTGCAGGCTGCCGGGGGGCGCGACGAGAAGATTTTGGCAAACTACTTCCCACTCGTGCTTAAGCCGAACGTTCGTTCGTGGCTTATGCACTTGCCGGAAGGCTCCATTTCTTCTTGGGCCGATCTTTGCCACCAGTTTGTCGGTGCCTTTACGGGCGGCCACAAACCCCACGGCCAGGAGAGTGATCTCCACATTCTGGCCCAGAAGGAAGGAGAATCCCTGCGCAAGTACATCCAACGCTTCAGTCGAGTGCAGCACAACATCCCCGACGTCCACCCTGCCGCGGTTATCAGCGCGTTCCACTAGAACGTGCGTAACCGCCGCATGCGTGAAGAAATGGCCATGACCAAGATACGGGATGTCAGCGAGCTCTATGCTCTGGCTGATAAGTGCGCACGCGCAGAAGAGGGGAGGAGACTCCCCGGGGAGGATGCTGGCGCGGGAGGAAGCGACAGCGACGACGCCGCCCCGGCAAAGAAGAGCCGGCGGCGGAATAATAGAAGGAAAAACAAGAAGGAGGTGCTTGCCGTCGAGAAGTCCGGCAAGGAGGCTCCCGCCAAGCAAACACAGGCTGGCGGCTCCGGCAAGGAGCCTGCCCCTGTAGCGGCAGCCGACAAGCAGGACGGCTCCGACAAGCAATACTGTAAGATCCACCGCACCAAGGGCCACGACCTCTCCAACTGCAAGCGCGTCGAGTACCTCGTCGAGCAGCAGAAAGCTGAATACGAGAGGCGCGACAAGGAGAAGGCCCAAGGTGGCGGAGGAGAGCCAAGCAAGAAGCGGCCATTCAATGGCCGGGGAGGACGCCGCGGCAAGGCCAAGCAGCGGCAAGGTGATCGACCTCCCCGGGGCCGCGACAAGGACGAAGAAGACGACGACGAAGACATGGAGGATGAGGATAACAGCGAGCAGGAGTTCCAAAAGGCCACGCAGGTCCTGTGCGTCGACGGTGGCGCCTCTCTGCACACCTCCCACCGCCAGCTCAAGCAGTGGGTGCGCGAGGTGAATGCAGCAGAGCCGCCCGTGGAGTCGCGCAGGCTCCTCAAATGGTCCAGCACGCCCATCATTTTTGATCTTGAGGATCACCCTGACCGCACCACTGCGGTCGGGTGCTTGCCGATGCTGGTCTCCCCCACCATCCGCAACCTCAAGGTCACCAAAATGTTGGTTGACGGCGGGGCCGGGCTCAACTTGATCTCCTCTGCTGTGATCAAGAAACTCCAAATCCCAGATGGCGAGCTCGAAGAGACCGGTTCTTTCCAAGGAATCAACCCGGGAAGGAGCAAGCCCAAGGGGAAGATAACTCTGCCGGTGACCTTTGGCGGGGAGCTCAACTTCAGAACTGAGCGCATCACATTCGACGTCGCCGATATTCCATTGCCATATAATGGAATACTCGGCCGTCCCGCCCTCGCCAAGTTCATGGCAGCTTCCCACCACGCCTACAATGTACTCAAGATGCCGGGGCCGATAAGCGTCATCACTGTCCATGGCGACAAGAAGGATGCGCTTGTCTGCGCCGACAAGATCTACCGGGATGCAGCAGCCGCAGCAGAGAAGGACACACTTGCCGCTGAAGCTCCCGGGGGGAAGAAGACCAAGACCAAGTCCGGCAAGTGCTCTGGGGCCCACTCCGGCAACCGCACCTCTTCGGAGTGCTGCGCTGCCATCGAGGACGTTCCATCGAGCTCCACCGACAAGTGTAAGAAGGGGATGGCCGCTCCTCCGGCAACCAAGAAGGTGTCCGCCAAGGAGGACGGCACTGGTGGTACCTTCACCATCAGTGCCACGCTTGATAGCAAATAGGAAAGCGCGCTCGTTGCCTTCCTGCGGGCGAATGTCGATGTGTTTGCATGGCAACCATCTGACATCCCCGGTGTTCCCAGGAAGGTAATTGAGCACAAGCTTGCTGTTTGTCCTCATGCGCGGCCCGTCAAGCAGAAGGTGAGGAAGCAAGCCGTGGAGCGCCAAGAATTCATCAACGAAGAGATCAAGAAGCTAGAGGCAGCAGGCCTAGTTAGAGGTGTGATCCATCCGACGTGGTTAGCAAACCCAGTCGTCGTGCGCAAGGCCAACGGGAAGTGGAGACTGTGTATAGACTTCACCGATGTGAATAAAGCATGTCCCAAGGATCCATTCCCTTTGTCGCGCATTGACCAGATCGTTGACTCCACTGCCAGATGTGAGCTACTCTCTTTTCTTGATGCATATTCAGGCTACCACCAGATCTTTATGGCCAAAGAGGATGAAGAGAAGACTGCATTTATCACTTCATGTGGCACTTATTGCTTCATACGCATGCCATTTGGATTGAAGAATGCAGGGTCAACATTTGCAAGGGTAGTGCACACTGCTTTCGAGCCACAGATCCACAGAAATGTAGAGGCTTACATGGATGACATCGTGGTGAAGAGCAAGAGCAAGGATACCCTGGTCCAAGATTTGGAAGAGACATTTCAGAACCTGCGCAGGATACAGCTCAAGTTGAACCCCGAGAAGTGCGTCTTCGGAGTCCCCTCCGGCAAGCTTCTCGGGTTCTTTGTGTCACAAAGGGGGATTGAAGCTAACCCCGACAAGATTAAGGCCATTGAGCAGATCGAGGCCCCGAAGCGCGTCAAGGATGTCAGAAGGCTTGCAGGTTGTGTGGCTTCCCTCAGTAGGTTCATTTCGAAGTCTGCAGAACGCGCCCTGCCTTTCTTCAAAATTCTGAAGAAGGCAGGTCCCATGAAGTGGACTCCGGAAGCGGAGGCGGCGCTGCAAGATTTGAAACGGTACCTATCCTCCACTCCAATACTTGTCGCACCTAGACCACAGGAAAAGTTGTTGCTATACCTAGCGGCAACCAACCAGGTGGTTAGTGCTGCGTTAGTAGCGGAGAGGGAGGCCGACGAGGAGTCTGCGCCACCGGCAAGCGAATCCAGCGACAAGCAGGGGGCTGCTCCGGCAAGTTCTGGCCCCGACAAGGACAACTCTGCGCAGGAACAGGAAGAAGTGCGGAAGAAGATGGTGCAGCGCCCAGTGTATTTTGTAAGCTCCCTCCTCCAGGGGGCTAGATCAAGATACTCTGGTGTGCAAAAGTTGCTTTTCGGCCTCCTCATGGCCTCGAGAAAGCTGCGCCATTACTTCCAGGCCCATGAAATAACAGTGGTCACTCGCTTTCCGCTGAAGAGGATATTGCACAATCCAGAAGCAACAGGCAGGATCGTTGAGTGGGCACTGGAGCTGTCGAGCTTTGGACTCAAGTTTGAAAGTACCTCAACCATACAGAGTCGAGCCTTGGAAGAATTCATAGCTGAGTGGACCCCAACGCCCGATGAAGAAGTCCAAGAGACAAGTGCACCCGTACAAGAAGCGACAAGTGAATGGGTGATGTATTTTGATGGTGCCTTCTCGCTGCAAGGCGCCGGTGCCGGCGTGGTACTTATCGCGCCCACCGGAGAGCACCTCAAGTATGTTATCCAGATGCACTTTCCCAGGGAGCAGGCGACAAACAACACTGCTGAATACGAAGGCTTGCTTGTCGGCCTCAGGATTGCGGCCGAACTTGGGATCAGGAAACTGATTGTGCGGGGAGATTCTTAGTTGGTGGTCCGACAAGTCAACAAGAATTACCAGAGCCCTTTGATGGAAGCTTATGTAGACGAAGTGAGGAAGCTTGAGGAACACTTTGAAGGTCTGCAAATGGAGCACGTCCCGAGAGCTCAGAACGAAATTGCAGATGGCCTTTCAAAGTGTGCTTCGATGAAGTTACCTGTGGAACCAGGGACCTTCTTGCTCAAGCTGACTCAACCATCCGTTACACCATCAATTGGGCAGTCCAAGAAAAGAAAGTTGGTCTCCGGCGACTACTTGCCGGCGGATCTTCCTGAAACCGCCGCCAAGGTCCCCAAGGTCAGCGATCAGAACGCTGAGGAACAAGTTGCTCCTGCAGATCCTCCGATCTGTGCAGTTGAAGCAAGTGTTCCCGACAAGCCTCGCCCCGGCGAGCTTGCCGGGGGACCATCAGCTCCGGCAGAACCAGAGGTCCTTGCCGTGGAAGCTGAGGTCCCCGCAGCGGCCCTCATGCCTTTAGTCCTTGCCGTTGAGCCTCGGGCTCCGGCATGGGCGCAGCAGATCGTCCGTTTCCTGCAAACTGGAGAACTTCCCGACGACCCAGAAGAGATAGAGAAGATAACCAGGCAGTCAAGTATGTACCAGTTCGTGGATAACGAGCTGTACAGAAGAAGACTCAATGGAGTGAGGTTGAAGTGCATCTCCAGGGAAGATGGACAGAAGCTGTTGGCAGAAATACACGGAGGCATATGCGGCCACCACATTGGCGCAAGGGCGCTTGCCGGGAAAGCTTTCCGGCAAGGGTTCTTCTGGCAAGAAGCCCTCCAAGATGCAACTGCACTAGTAACCAAGTGTGAAGCGTGCCAGTTCCATGCAAAGCAGATTCATCAACCAGCTCAAGCTCTCCAAACAATCCCTTTGTCCTGGCCCTTCTCGGTCTGGGGGCTCGATATCCTCGGCCCTTTCCCCCGGGCAGTCGGGGGCTTTGAGTACTTGTACGTTGCAATCGACAAGTTCACAAAGTGGCCAGAAGTGGAACCAGTGAGAAAGGTGACAACACAGTCAGCGGTCAGGTTCTTCAGGTCGATTGTTTGCCGTTTCGGGATCCCTAACAGGATCATCACCGACAACGGTACACAATTTACTAGTCGCACCTTCATGCAGTACGTCCAAGACCTTGGCGCCAAGGTCTGTTTCGCTTCTGTTGCTCACCCAAGGAGCAACGGTCAAGCGGAGAGGGCGAATGCTGAAGTGCTGCGCGGACTCAAGACAAGGACCTTTGACATGCTGCGCAAGTGCGGAAGAAATTGGATAGAGGAGCTACCGGCGGCTCTTTGGTCAATCAGAACGACACCAAGTCGAGCCACCGGATAGACACCCTTTGCTCTAGTCTATGGAGCAGAGGCAGTTCTCCCCACGGAACTCGTATACGGATCTCCTCGAGTGCTCGCTTACGATGAGCTCGAGCAAGAGCAATTGCGACAAGATGATGCATTGCTCCTCGAGGAGGAACGTCTCCAGGCTGCTGTACGAGCTGCTCGATACCAGCAAGCCTTGCGTCGCTACCATAGCCGCAAGGTCAAGGCCAGGAGTCTCGAGGAAGGCGACCTTGTTCTTCGGCGTGTTCAGTCCGCCAAGAATTCCAACAAGTTGACGCCGAAGTGGGAAGGCCCTTATCGGGTGAGACAAGTCACGAGGCCCGGCGCTGTCCGCCTTGAGACCGAAGAAGGCTTACCGGTGAGCAACTCCTGGAACATAGAGCATCTTTGCAAGTTTCACCCATAAGGCGCGGTTGCCGTGACCCGCTCCGGCAACCACCTTTTGTACAAGCTTTGCCGCTGTTGCATGTAACCCTTTGTACAAAGCCGGGCGCAGACCCAGTGCATCAGTAAATTTTTTTGTGTTTTGCGCTATTTGCCTTTTACATGCTTTTCTCTGCTATTTGCATGTATTATTTGGCATCTTGTGCAACGTACACATCCGGTAAGCATTAGCACGCCGAAAGGCCATATACTTGTTTCCCTCTTCTTTTTCCTTGCCTCTTAAGCAGAAAGAATGTTCCTCGCGCACAAGTTTGCCGGGGGGG
>LR738713.1:715033003-715043628 GCA_902687465.1 Secale cereale | reverse complement strand
AGATGGAAGAGGAACCAAGTGCTGTTCAAGAAAGAGAAGTCTTACCGAGAAGCAAGATATGAAAGCTAAGTTATTAGAATTTGAGTAGTTCAAATTTTTAATTTTTAGTTGTCTTCCTTGAACAATCACACTTTGTATGGAAAACCTGTGCGCGGAGGAACCTATCCGTGGCTAGCCGCACCCTTATCTTGTTTTCGAGTACGCTCAACGACTTAAGTGAGCTGCGACGAGTGTCGCGCCCTTGTTTCGTTTTCGAGTTCGCTCAGCAAGCTAAGTGCGTTGCGACTAGCTGCGGCAAGGTTGCTTGCCGGTAAGGCTTTGGCCAGCAAGCTGCTCAGAGTCCAGTACTCAGCGCTCGCGGCAAGGACCCCTCGCCGGCAAGCTCCCCGGGAGCGTAGGGTGAAAAACATACAAAGTGAATAACCAGGATAAGGAAGATAACATTGCACTGATTGATCAAAATAGGATAAATATCTTACAAAGGATAGCTTGTCGCAATGGTTAATGAGTTCATAACACCCTATGCAGCAACAAAAGAGATAAAGAAAAAGGAGGCCTAATCTACGCGGTCGCCCTCGATCCTGGAGATCTTGTTCACTTTGGCGATGATGTGGGCGACCTGTGCCTTCAGCGCCTCCGTATTCGCGTCGGCCGGCAAGCTGCGGAGAACGTTGGTGAGGTTTATGCCGGGATTGCGGTATACAATCTTCGTCAGGACGCGCTCCAAGGTTCCCGCACAGAGCTGGCGCGACTCCTCGGCCAGTTGCGCGGGGAGCTTCTTCCGAAGACCTGCAAGAGCCGGCGCGATCCCTCTGAAGAAGAGGCTAAGCTTGGCGCTGTGAGGGAGGTTTGGATCCGGAGAGTAGATGAGGTGCTCAACCTTCAGCGCCAGCAGCTCTTGGTCGATGTTGGATGCAGAAGACACCAGGTCATCGGTCCACACCTCGACGGTCCGGCGGAAGTTCTCGGCCGCAGTGTTGGCGCTCTCCACCAAGCCCCGCTCCTTGCGGAGCTCTTCCTTCAGCTTGGTTTCCCGGTCCCGGACGGCGTCGAGCGAGTCCTTCAACGTGGAAACCTTCAGCTCCAGATCCTCAATGGAGTCCTTGGCGGCCTTCAGCTCATCGCCCTGCTTGGAGAGGCGCACCTGGAGTTTGGAATTAGTGTGGGCGTCCTTCTCGCGCTCTGTATTGAGCGCGGTGACCCTCTCCACGCTCGCTTTCAAGTATTCCTCCAGCTACGCAACCTTGGCCTCGAGCTCCTTCTTGGCGGTCTCCGCGGCTTCAGCGGCAGCCTTCGCCTCCTTCAGCTCTCCGCCAAGGGCCTGCTCCCGAGCGGCAAGGTCTTCCTCGTGGGAGTCGAGGTTAACCTTCCGCTGGGTCAGCTCTCCTTCTCGCAGGGACAGCTCCAACCCGGCGAGCCGCTGCTGCTCTTCGGCTTCAGCCTTCTCCAGGAGCCACTCCTGGTACTCCCCGGCGAGCCTCTCGCGCTCCTCCGCCACGTCACGGAGGGCAGCCTGGTTGGCGGCGCGGAGCTCCGCCGCGCGCTTCTCCATCTCGACGGCGGCCTTGGCGGCAAGGGCCTCCCGGGAAGCAAGCTTCGCCTGCCTGGCCCGGTAAAGGGCCAGGAGCTGATGGAGCAGCTTCTCCTCCTCGGGCCCGTCGCTTCCGCCGGGTGCCTCGACAATCTTCAGTCCCGCGGAGGCGAGAACTTCTCCATCGAAGGCCTCGCCCTCCGCGGGGGCTCGCGACGAAGAACCCCACGGCACCTGGATGAAGACGCCGTTGGGAGCTTCAAGATAGTAGCCCGCCTGCTCCTTTTCGGCGGAGGGGTCGGCGGCCGGTGCAGCACTTGATGCTCCTGCCGCCTCCGCGCCGGCAGTGCGGTCGCCGTCCCCCTCCCCGGCCGCTGCGTCCGCAGCCGGAGCAGTCTCCTCCGCAGCCGGCTCGGCGGCCCCCGCCGTGTCCTCAGCGACAGGGGCGTCGCCGCCGCCACCCTGCGCGCCCTCCTACTCAATGACGATGACTTCCGTCTCCATCTGCTCGGAGGGAGGAGGATCTGGAAGAAGAAGAAAAAGCGAAAGAAGTTCAAGCAAATATCCAAAAAGAGATGAATACAAGAAGACGAAATTACAAACATACCTTGGCGGACGTCGTCAGCGGCAGGCTCCCTCGCCGGGGAGCTCTGCCTTGGCGGAGTGGCCGCCCTCGCCGGGCTACTCGCCCTTGGCGGGGTACCCACCCTTGGCGGAGTGCTCTCCCTTGCCGGGGAGTTCGGCCTTGGCGGGGACGGCGGGGCCTGCGGCTCCTCGGGAGTGACCTCCGGACGCTCCTGAGGTTGTGGCTCCACCTCTACGCAAGACAAAAACACCAAGGTATTAGCACAAGACGAAATCCTCAAGCGCGCCCGGCGAGCGGAAAGATTGAAACCAAACTTACGCTGGGGGCTGCGCTGGGGGCTGCTCCTCGGAGCAGCGCTCGGGTCCGGCGGGCTCGTCTCCGGCACGTCTCCTGTCGTCGCGACGGGCGAGTCGTCCGCGACCTCGACCACGGGCACTTTGGCCTTTTTCGCCACCCGCTCCGCCAAGGTCCTGAAGTTAAAACAAAAGCAAGATCAGCATCAACAATAATCAAGACGAAGTTTAAGAAGATACGAAGCCTCGAGTTCTTACTCCTGTTCCTCCTCGTCGTCGTCGTCGCTCAAGGCGGAGAAGTCGAACGCCACCTGAGACACGTCCGCACGGGGAACAGGAGGCGAGGGCTCCCTCGGGCGCTTGGCGGTCCCCGGCGGGCTTGCTGGGCCTAGCGTCCTGCACTGTGGCCGCTCTCTCTCCGGCGCCTCCGCTCCCTCTGGCGCCTCCGCTCCCTGCGGCGCCCCTGTTTCCTCCGGCGGCGTTGCCTCTCGCCGCGGCCTCGGTCAGGATTCCAGGGATCCCGGAGTGCCTCAGGGAGGGGACCCCAGCGAGCTCGTCGGGAGGAAGCTTTAGCAGTCTGCGGATCTCCGCCTCCTCTGCCTGGCAGGACGCTGCGCAGCCTCCGCCTCCTCGGGCGTGAAGCCAAATTCTCCTGCCGCTGCGGCTACAGCGGCCTCTTCAACCCGAGAAGCTATGTACGCTATCTCTTGGTCGGTGGTGTCCCTTGTGAGCTCCCGGATCTCGTCCTTGTTCTTTGCCACCTCCACCAGGTTGTCGAAGAAGTTCAAGATGACGTCTGGCTTGGGCGGGATCCACGTGCGGTCGATACCGTGCGAGTCACACGCGGGCATCATGGCGCGAAGGGCATCCCGGGCCGTGCTGTTGCAGAGGGGCACCACTCCCCGGGGAGCTCTGAACCACTCTGGGTGGGCCGGGTCATGCTTAAATAGTTCCCGGACCATCCCCTTCAGCTCCAGTGATGTGAAGTTGAAGTTTAGCCCGGGGCGCAGCCTCATTATGTCCGCCGCGTTGCCGTAATCCCAGGCTGGCCTCTTTCTATCTTGAAGAGGGGCGATGCGGCGGCGGAGGAAATCTGTGCCTATTTCTGCGACAGACAACCTTGCTACCCGAAGACGAAGAATTCTGATGAGGGCGACGTCGAGCTTGCCGTCGTCCGAGTCCAGCTCGCTCCAGTCCCTGCCGCGCGTGATAGGTGTTGTGCGCGGCGCAGTGAAGGGCTGCGGCTCATCCTCAACTATCCAACACCAGTCAGCACGCCACTCCTCCCACTTGCCGCGGAGCTCCCCCGGCAAGTAGGACTCCTTCTTGTTCAAGTGAAAGACCCAAGATATTCCTCCGGAGAGGGGGGCGCCGGCCTCTGCTCTAGGGGTAAAGAAGTGCCTAAACAGCGCTACGTTTGGGTATATCCCAATATAGTTTTCGCACATATGTGCGAAAACCGCCATCGTGAGGATGGCGTTGGGGGTAAAGTCAAGAAGGTGGAGGCCGTAGGTGTGCATAATGTCGCAGAAAAAGTCAGAAAAAGGGGGACATAGGCCGCAGTGGAAGAAAGCTGCGAAGAAATAGTACCCGCCGGGGTAGTTGTCCTTGGCGGCGGCCGGATAGGCTCGGGTGCGGGGGTGCGCCTTGGTCTTCTTGGCCCAGAACAAGTAATACTTGTTCCAGAGCTCCCGCGCGCTGAGCCTCGGCGAGAAGACGAGGTTCCGCTTCCGCAACAAGGTAAGCCTCGCCGCTTGCTCCGATTTCTCCTTCTTGGTCTTCTCCACCTTCGCCTTCTCGGTCTTCGGGGCCATGGCGGAGGCGGCGAGGGAAGGGGGACGAAGAGTCCGGCGGCGCCGCAGATGCGGAAGACGGCGGAGGAGGTGTGGAGGCGGAGCGCAAGAGGGGATCTCCGGAGATGGAAGAAGATGCAATGAAGGTGTAGGAGGGGAACCGCTCCTGCTTCCTTTGCTTTTATGGGGAAGTGAGGGGCGTTTCGCTCTTTCCATTAAAAGAAAGAGGCCACGTCCCATCCCACGACGCCGCAATCGACGCGTGCCGTTACGGGGGGACGCGGCGGATGCGGAAGAGGATTCGGCGTGCCGTGGGCCGCGCGTGCCCGTGCACTGTTTTGGGCCTGGCCCAACAGCGCTCGGCACCGTGTGTGGCCCAGGCCCGGGGGCTCCTGTCGGTGTACTAAGGTAGGGGTACCTCAGTACCCCAACTTGTGCACGGGCAGTAGCAGCTTCCCGCGGCAGGGTCTACCACGTGCTCGCCGGAGGCATTCCTGCTCCATATAAAACCATTCAAAAACAAAGTATACAAGACAGAAGATCGAGACCCCGGCAAGTGGAGCTTGCCGGGAAGGCCGTTCCAGGCTCTAGATTACCTCACTCACGCAAGACCCTGGCAAGAGGAGTTTGCCAGGGAGACTAGAAGATTATGTTACAGAAGACATGCCTCGGCACTATATGCGCCCCGGCAGGGCCCGGGGAGCGACAAGCTTCAGAGCCCGGCAAGCTCCCGGGCCCGGCAAGGTCAAGACCCCGGCAAGGTGCTTGCCGGGGAGAGTCGCGCTGCGTGCCCGCGCTCCAGCTCATCGAACCACGCGTCGCACTGGGGCCATTCCAGGGACGCGTGGCGGATGGCTGTGCAGCCTGGGGGACACGGTGGCACTCCACGGTGGTGAAGCCATCGCCGTGGCAAACGGAGACGCGAGGGCGGGCGCTTTTGGGGTCGACGGCGACGGGCATTGAATGCTCTTGTCCCCCACTGTCAAAGTAGGTAGCGACCACTGTTCATGCACTGTAGCTCCACTATTCCCGCACTGTTACAACTACCACCTCTTTTACGTTTTTACCCTTTCTCCTACGTTGACACCTGTCGGTGACCCCTTGCACTATAAAAGGAGGCCCATGCACAACGTAGAGGGGGTTCGGAACCTAGATCCCTCATACGCTCGGTGTAGCTAGTTCTTCAAGCTCCCGAGCTCTCCAACTCAATACAAACTAAGCAGGAGTAGGGTTTTACGCGTCCATCGCGGCCCGAACCTGGGTAAACTGCCCGCGTGATCTCCACGATCTGCTCTTCGTGCCCCCTCCGCCCTCTTACCGCACAAGCAAGGGGCTCCGGTCCCATAGGTGTTCGTGGTGGACAGTTTCCCCCGACATCCAGCTGCCGGCATTCTCCCTCTTCATGCAAACCTTGTAAAATAAGAGAGAAAGGGCATAAGTGTTGTGACATAACGTGTAATAACAGCCCATAATGCAATATATATCAACATATAAGCATGATGCCAAATGGACGTATCAACTCCCCAAGCTTAGACCTCGCTTGTCCTCAAGCGAAAGCCGATATCGAAAAATATGTCCACATGTTTAGAGATACAGGTGTCAATAAAAACAAAATACGGACATGAGGGTATCATGATCTTTCTCATAGCAGCAACATATATATGTAGTCATATGATTCGTATGCTAAAGTAACAATTCATCCACAATATCAATAATGAATCACAAACTTTATTGGAAACTAACAAACTTTGATCTCAGTCATTGAAGGAATTGCAATTTATCGTAACATCGGAAAGAGTCAATATAAGAACTTTTAAGCAAGCCTACATACTCAACTATCATACAGTCTTTCACAATTGCTCACACTCGCGCAATACTTACGGTTATGGATTTTTAATTGGACACAAAGAAAGATAGGGGCTTATGGTGATGCCTCCCAACCTTTTACCTCAAGGGTAATGTCAACAGTAATAGATCATGTAAACTTACATCCAAGTCGGTATATATGTCAGGATCTTTCCAACACAATGTGCTTGCCAAAGGATAAAATGTAAAAAGGAAAGGTGAATTTCACCTTGACACTTGTAAGGCAAGAATAACAGACAAGCCCTTCGCAGAGGGAAGCAGAGGTTGTCATGTGTTTTTATGGTTGGATGCACAAAGTCTTAGCATATAAGAACGTCACTTTATATTGCCACTTGTGATAAGGACCTTTATTATGCACTCCATCGCTTTTATTACTTCCATATCACAAGATCGTATAAAGCTAATTTCCTCCACACTAATAAATCTTACATATTTTAGCGAGTTTGCAACATGACAACTTACTTGGAAGGATTTTCTCAATCCATAGGTAGGTATGGTGGACTCTCAAGGAAAAACTGGGTTTAAGGATGTATGGAAGCACAAGTAGTATCTCTACTTAGTGCGAGGAGTTTTGGCTAGCATGAGGGGGAAAGGCAAGCTCAACATGTTGGATGATCCAAGACAATATACTTTATTTCGGATACAATAAAACATAACCCATTATGTTGTCTTCATTGTCCAACATCAACTCTTTAGCATGTCATACTTTAATGAGTGCTCACAATCATTAAAGATGTCCAAGATAGTATATTTGTGTGTGAAGCCTCTCTTCTTTTATTACTTCCTATTAATTGCAATGATGACCAAAACTATGTTTGTCAATTTCCAACAACTTTTATTTATCATACTCTTATATGTGGAGTCATTACTTCCCATAAGATCGATATGATCTCTTTGATACTCTTTATGTTTTCTTTCTTTTTATCATGACCCAAGTGAGGAAATCAAGCCCTTGACTCAACACTAATATTTATTATATAGCTCACGGACTCGATTACAAAGTATAAAGATCATAAGGAAAAAGCTCACAACTAGATCATGCTAACTTTATTCTACTAGATCAAGATACTACCAAAAGGATCGAACTAAGAAAAACGGTAAAGATAGTAGTGATGGTGATACGATACCGGGGCCACTCCCCCAAGCTTGGCAGTTGCCAAGGGGAGTGCGCATACCCTTATGATTATGTCTCCTTCTTCGGTGGTGGTGATGTAGGAGTTGTTGATGATGCAGGCTTGTCGTCCACCTTCCAAGGCATGGGTTCACCATCGTGGAAGGATGATCGAGTCTCCGGGATACTAAAATCTGCAGCCAAACTCATCTTCTTGAATCTATATTCATACTCACAGTTTTGGTTTTGCAGGTCATAGATCTGGGCTTGGAGGTGATCGATCTTCTCTTGAAGATTGGAGATAGCTTCCCCGAAGATCCTTGAGTCCATCTTGAGGTTGTTGGCGAGCTCCGAGATCATCATGTGGTTGGTGTTGAGTCATGGATCCACCATACCTTTGCACTTGAAAACTTACTGCTCCATTGCTTCGAGTCTTGTATCCACACTTCGGGTCCTCCTCGGCCCCTCAACATCACGGATGCTGCACCCCCTCATGCAACTCCATGGTTTTAAGGTGATGCAGCACCTCCGCAAGGTAGGGGTTGATGACCTTCTCGAAGAACTTGTCCTTGTGGATGTTGGAGGACGCCATAATGATCTAGATCTGTCAAAAATAGGAGCTCGAAATGAAAACAGAGGATTTTTGCGTGATACAGAGGTCAAAACCTTCGGGAGTATATATAATGAATTTTTACCGACCAAAAGGAGTAACCCACAAGAAAACGGAGTCCGGGAGGCACACGAGCTGCCCACGAGGCAGGGGGTGCACCCTGAGAGGGGGGGGGGTGCGGCCTCCACCCTCATGGACGACTCGTGTCTCTTCCGGACTCGACTTATTTTTCTATTTTTCTAGATATTCCAAAACGGAGAAAAATTGCCTTTAGAGCTGTTTTGGAGTCGGTTTACTCACCGTATCACATACCTCTTCCTTTTTGGAGGCTCAATCATTTTGGAAAGTGTCCCTTATGTATTCCTCCGGGGTTACGGTTTCAATAACATTGGTTTCAACAATTATATGATTACCTAAGATATAATGTTTGATTCTTTGATTGTTCACCACCTTCGGATTTGTGCCTTCAAAGTTGTTGATTTTATGGCACCGGAACGATAGACCTCCTCGATAACGTAAGGCCCTTCCCACTTGGAGAGAAGTTTTGCTGCAAAAAAATTAAACGAGAGTTGAATAGCAAGACATAATCACCTACGTTAAACTCACGCTTTTGTATCCTTTTGTCATGCCATCTCTTAACTTTTTCTTTAAACAACTTGGCATTCTCATAGGCATGGGTTCTCCATTCATCAAGGCAGCTAATGTCAAATAGCCTCTTCTCACCTGCAAGTTTGAAATCATAATTGAGCTCTTTGATAGCCCAATATGCCTTATGTTCTAGCTCAAGAGGTAAGTGACAACCTTTTCTGTATACCATATTACACGGAGACATGCCCATAGGATTTTTGTATGCAGTTCTATAGGCCCATAATGCATCATCAAGTTTCTTGGACCAATTCTTCCTAGACCTATTAACTTTCTTTTGCAAAATTAATTTCAACTCTCGATTACTTAGTTCTACTTGACCATTAGTCTGTGGATGATAGGGGATGCAATTCTATGGTTGACATCATATTTAGCAAGCATCTTACGGAAAGCACCATGAATAAAGTGTGAACCACCATCAGTCATTAGATATCTAGGGACTCCAAACCTCGGGAAAATAACTTCTTTAAGTATCTTAATAGAGGTGTTATGATCAGCACTACTAGTTGGAATAGCTTCTACCCACTTAGTAACGTAATCAACAGCAACTAAAATATGTGTGTATCCATTAGAGGCCGGAAACGGTCCCATATAATCAAAGCCCCAAACATCAAATGGTTCAATAACAAGTGAATAATTCATAGGCATTTCTTGACGTCTACTAATATTACCAATTCTTTGACATTCATCACAACATAAGACAAACTTACGGGCATCCTTGAAGAGAGTAGGCCAATAACAATCGGATTGCAATACCTTGTGTGCAGCTCTATCTCCCGCATGGTGTCCTCCATAAGCTTCGGAGTGGCACTTGCGTAGGATCGGTTCCTGTTCATGCTCAGGTACACAACGTCTAATGATACCATCTACCCCTTCTTTATAAAGATGTGGGTCATCCCAGAAGTAATGTCTCAAATCATAGAAGAACTTTTTCTTTTGCTGGTATGTGAAGCTAGGAGGTATAACCTGAGCAACAATATAATTAGCATAATTAGCATACCATGGAGCAGTACGAGAAGTATTTACGACAGCCAATTGTTCATCAGGAAAGCTATCATCAATAGGTTGTGGGTCATCAAGTATATTCTCTAACCTAGAAAAGTTATCTACAACGGGGTTCTCAGCTCCTTTTCTATCTATAATATGCAAGTCAAATTCTTGCAGCAAGAGAACCCATCTAATAACTCTAGGTTTAGCATCTTTCTTTTCCATAAGTATTTGATAGCAGCATGATCAGTGTGAATAGTTACTTTAGAATCAACGATATAGCGTCTAAACTTATCACAAGCAAATACAACTACTAAAAATTCTTTCTCAGTAGTAGCATAATTTTTTTGGGCAGTGTCTAGAGTTTTACTAGCATATTGGATAACATTCAATTTCTTATCAACTCTTTGTACCAAGAGAGCACCTACAACATAATCACTAGCATCGCACATAATCTCAAAGGGTAAATTCCAGTCAAGAGGCTGGACAATAGGTGCAGAGATCAATGCTTTCTTAAGTATTTCAAATGCTTCTAGACAATCATCATCAAAGACAAAAGGAATATCTTTTTGTAAGAGATCAGTCAGAGGCCTAGAGATTTTGGAGAAGTCCTTTATGAACCTCCTATAAAACCCGACATGACCAAGGAAACTTCGTATACCTTTGATGTCCTTAGTGTTGGGGAACGTTGCATGGAAAACAAAAATTTTTCTCTACGTTCACCAAGATCAATCTAGTAGATGCAACTACGAGGGGAGAGTAGGATCCACATACCCTTGTAGATCGCTAAGCGGAAGCGTTAAGAACGCGGTTGATGGAGTCGTACTCGCCGCGATTCAGATCGCTGAAGATCCAAGCACCGAAGCAACGGTGCCTCCGCGTTCTTCACACGTACGGCTCGGGGACGTCTCCTCCTTCTTGATCCAGCAAGGGGTGGAGGAGAGGTTGATGGAGAACCGGCAGCACGACGGCGTGGTGGTGATGGTGTAGAAGAATTCCAGCAGGGCTTCGCCTAAGCACCACGGGAGAAGAAGATGTTATGGGAGAGGGAGGGCAGCACCGAGGCACGAACTTGTGTTGGCTGCCCTCCCTTTGCCTCACTATATATAGGGGGGTGGAGAGGGGAGGGGCGCCCTAGGGTTTCCCCTAGGGGCGGCGGCCAGGGCAAGGGGGAAGGGGGCGGCGCCCCCTGGGGCTAGGGTT
>LR738713.1:714853319-715028178 GCA_902687465.1 Secale cereale | reverse complement strand
AATCATAAGTGACATGATATGGCCATCAACTCGTGCTTTTGATCTCCATCTCCAAAGCACCGACATGATCTCCATCGTCACCGGCGCCACACCATGATCCCCATCATCATGATCTCCATCATCGTGTCGCCATCGGGGTTGTCGGCGCCCACCATGCTCTTACTACTATTGCTACCGTTTAGCGATAAAGTAAAGCATTACAAAGCGCTTAATGATTGACACGCAGGTCATACAAAAATTAAAGACAACCCTATGGCTCCTGCCGGTTGCCGTATGCATCGACATGCAAGTCGATATTAACTATTACAACATGATCATCTCATACATCAAATATAACTCATCATGTCATTGGCCATATCATATCACATACATACCCTGCAAAAACAAGTTAGACGTCCTCTAATTTGTTGTTGCATGTTTTACGTGGCTGCTATGGGTATCTAGCAAGAACGCTTCTTACCTACGCAAAACCACAACTGTCGTGGAATTAACACGGCAGATGTCCGGTTTAGCGGACTTGATGATGGAACCATCGCAAGGGTTAGCTTGAAAGGGTTCATGGCGCACAAAGGACACAGAAGATTTTATACTAGTTCGGCCCCTTTGAGAAGGTAAAAGCCTACGTCTAGTTGGTTTGGTATTGCTTGGGCGTCGGTTTACAGGGAGCGGGATTGCTTGCCTGCGTCTCGACGTATCGATTGTTGCTTGTCCTTGAACCGGCACCGGGTCGTCTCTTTATATAGAGGTGACGCCTGGTCCAGTTGACGGAGTCCCGAGGTCGGCTCATAATCGTGTCCGCCTCGGTCTCTGTCCTTTCTTTCTTATCTCTCAAGTTATATCTCTCTGGCGGTTTACAAACCGTATTTCTATACATGGGCCTTGAAATCTCATGGGCCGTAATCTCTACTAAAATAATAAACCAAGTACGATATAGCTAAGCCGGTTTACAATATCCGGTTTATACCTATTAACCGTATCCCTGACATTAGGCCCCAGAATGATTTGAACTTGTTCATATCAGTCTCCATTGTCTTCCGCAACTTCTCTTCTGTCTTCATTTCTTCCTGTAAACCGGCTCTGACGTCATCTTCCGAAATCATTAAAGTCTGACAATGACATCAGCTCCGCATTTATCGCCGCGAGCTGTACTGTAGCTTATTTTTAATGGTTATCCCGAGAATCGAGGCGTTCAACGGATCTTTATCCGATTTTCTTCCTTGATTACCGCACCTGTCGTTTCACATCCGCCTCTTCGTCTATAAATACCGCTCTGCTCCATTCATTATCCTCTCTCGCGTCGTCTTCCTCCTTTCTCCTCCTGATCCTCTAGAACTCCATTGCTGCCTGAGCCCGAGAACACCGCCGACGACCACCGGATCTTCCGTCTTCGACCGGCCGCTGCATCGACCTGAACTTTGACCAGATTTTCTTCGCCACCAATTCTCATTGTCCCTGGTATGTTCTTCCTCCTCACTTATCATATTCGCCATTGTTTCGCCCGTGTTCTTCCGCCATTAGGGCTCCCGATGAAGCTCCGTTTCTTTGTAGATACTTATACCATAGGAATCTCGTAACCCTTTAAGCCTTAGTCTGTAGATCTCACTTAGCACCAGATTGGATCTTGCTGTAATGACTCTGCTGCCTTATCCGCTCCGCCATTAGGGTTCTTCGCAAGCTTTATGCTGTTCATTCTCTGAGACCTGCAACTTCGTAATATTTTTACCTTTCTGATCTTGCCGTAAATGCGTCTGGTATTTTAGATTTTGCTGCTTGTATTTCTGTTGCTGCCTGCTTTAGGTCTCTTTTTTATGCACATCCTGTAAACTCATCTGCTCTGAATTGGTCCTCTGTAGATTTCCCGTGTAATTTTCGTTTCTTTATCTCATTATGCTCAGATCTATTCTTCCTTAGCAACGCATTGAAAACCTGTTTTTCCCTTCAATAGATCTGCTAAGTATGCTCCGGTTTAGATCACCATATCATAAACCGGAAATGATGTAGACTGATGCAATGACGTAGTTATTCCTCTTCAACTGCCATTTTTAAACCGGAAATGATATATCTTGTATTTATGATTGCCGGTTTAACTTTGCCAGATAGTTCTTACCTCCCTTCCTTGCACAATATATATATATAGGTCCCAGATCATTTGTATGTTCATAATTTGTTCTGTACCTTCTCTTCTTCAGCACTTTGTTCAAATGACTGCCAAGCAGTACGTTTCGTGCGACTGGGTTCGTTCAGTTGTGACTGAAGAAGACTTAGTCAAGCTGTCGAGTATTGGTACGTTAGGTCCTCGGGCCGAGTTGAAATGGCGCGCTCCGGGTAATGAATGCCCTCCTGCTCCCAGGTCCGGAGAGGTCATAGTATTTATGGATCATATCTCCAGGGGTTTCTCTCCCCCCGGTTCAAAATTTTTCCGAGACGTCCTTGCCACCTTCCAACTGCATCCACAAGACATCGGACCAAATTCCGTTTCCAATATTTGTGACTTTCAAGTTTTTTCTGAAGTGTATCTGCAAGAAGAACCCTCAGTTGATCTATTCCGGGATTTCTTCCATGCGAACCGGCGCACTGAATTCACTAGCGGGCCTCACCAAGAACTTGGTGGTATCAGTATCCAGAAAAGGAGGGATGCAGTTTTCCCGCACGCCTCTTTACACACTCACCCCAAGGATTGGAACAAGTCTTGGTTTTATTGCATAGACACATCTCCTGAAGGTGAAAATCCGTTGCCGGGTTATCGTGAGACTCGCATCCTGGCGAATCATCCTCTGCCGCAACGGTTAAGTGCTACTGAACGGATCCAATTTTCACCTCAACTTTCCAAGCTGAGAGCTTTCATGGCTAATGGACTGCTTGGAACCGATTTCCTTCGCTGCTGGTTATCATGGAGCATTCTCCCCTTAAGCCGGCGCTCTGATTTGATGTGCAATTATTCCGGTAAACCGGAAGATCCTCAGAGGTTTACTAAAGAGGAACTTTCTGAATCGGAGGTGATAGAGTCGGCCAAAAAGATCGTCAACCCCGCCTTAACAGACTGCTCCAAGGTTGGCTTGGCCCCATACTTTAAGAGGAACACACAGCCTGACGTAAGTTTTCCTTAACCCGTACTTTATAAACCGTCCTTCTTTGAACCGTCCTTTACTTGCTTTTACTTTTCATTCAGGCTGATAACCCCTTCTGGAGAAGGAAACTTCAGGACAAACCTGTAAAACAGACTCGCCGGAAAACTCCTGCAAATAAGAAAAGGAAGGCAGTCGTTGACGCCGGTTCTCCTTCTGAAGATGATGACCCGGACTCCGAGGTACATCTTACTCCGGTTTACCTTTTGTCTTTATATACTTGTTCATATCTCTAAGGATGTCCTTTTCACAGGATCCGCTCGAAGGTGATAACCCGGCGGAGATTGAGGTAACCCTTATTTCTTCCGATTCAGAACCCCCTCCTCAGAAAAGCCGTCGGACTGTTAGAAAATATCAGTTTTCTCATCCTTATGCTAAGTTGGATCCTAATTTTGATTTGAAGAAGCAACAGCACGAAGCCTTGCGCCGGACCACTCGCCATTCCGGTTTAGCAGTTGAATCCTCTGGAATCTCTTTAACCCCGGCCCGGAAACGCCGCGCTGAGGTGATACTTTCTCCAACACCTCTTCATCCCAAGGCCGGTCTTATTAGAAAACCACTTAAACCGACTGATCCTGATTATCAGGAAACTCCACTATCTTCCTCTGGCGAATCAACTGCGACACAGCTTCCACCCTTGAAGACAGCCCCAGGGTGATTCTCTTTACCTTTTCCGGTTTATAACCTTCCTTTTTCTTTATAATGCTGACTTATCTTTGTTTGTTTCTCCAGTAAACCGAAACCCAGCAAAAGGGCTAAGGGTAAGAAGCCTGCTGTTGATCCTTCTGCCGATGAACCAGCAATCGAACCGTCGACAGCTATCCCTCCTGAAGGTACCCCTGTTACTCCGGTTCAAGAACCTGTTCTTGATATTCCTGCCACTGATGCTGCCCAAGATCCACCAAGTCCAGCCCGGGTTAGCTCTCCTCAAGTTAACCCGGGATCTCCTGATCCGGCTCAAGATGAAATTATTCCTCCCAATGCACCTTCTTCCCCTGACGTTGTGGTTACTGGCGCTGCTTATGTTGCGCCAGCCGAACCCACCGTTTTAGCAAAACACACTGCCAAAGCGGAGAAGGTAACTCAGGAAAAGGGGAATTTAAGCGCGGATATATCCAGCCTTTCGAGCCTGAGTCCTCAGGACATTTATTCCGGATATCTGAACCGGCTCCACAGCAGCCGTGACTATGAAGCCAGCCTGGTGAACCTCATGAGAGAGAAATACGAGGTAAATTTTCCTGTTCTGACTTTGCTTTTTCAACGCATCTTTACCTTATAACAGCCCCCAAGTTCCGGTTTATCTGCTTTATAGTAGGTGATCCGGAACTTTTGTAGGTTTGAACTGCTGTCCAATACATTAGCCCCCAAGTATCAAGTAGATAACTTGATTATGTAGTTGATACTTGTAAAAACTTGCCTCTGATGCATTGCTTCAACTGCCATTAGCCCCCAAGTGTCAAGTAGACAACTTGGTTGTGTGCTTGAGACTTGCATTTCATCTTTGCCGGATTACTTTAACTGCCATTAGCTCCCAAGTGTCAAGTAGACAACTTGATTGTGTGCTTGAGACTTGCATTTTCTAACTTTGTTTTTGAACTTGTCTGCAGGCTGAGTTGAACCGGAACGCTGTAGAAAATAGCGAACTTCGAACCCGTCTTATGGAGACCGAGGCGGCTGCTTCAAAGGCGAAAAAAGAACTTAAAGTGAGTTTGAAAACTGCTGAAGACTTGAAGAAGTTCTTTGATGAGGAACGGACTGCTTTTGAAGTCCAGAAGAAGGATCTTGAAAAGCGTGTTCAAGATGCCGAAGGAGCTCTTAACCCGGTTACTGAAGAATTGGCCGGGTTAAAGCACCAAGTTAATTTGATGATTTCTGCTATCTTCGGTAATCATAACTGTAACTTTCGTCTGTTATCTTTGCAACCTATAACCTGCACCGGTTTAACTTTTCTTGTTGTATGTAGGACGCCGCGTCTCCCATCTTGGGGATGACGTACGGAAGAAACTGAAGGCTTGTTATACTTTGGTGGAGCAATTATATTCTGGGGCGCAAAGGATCATCAGCGCTACCTCTTTTGGTAAACCGGCTCCTTCAACCATCAAGGCTACTTTGAACAGTTTGTCAATTCTGCCAACTCGTCTTGAAGAGGTGAAGAAATCAGCTGCTCGAGGAGGTGCTCTTCTGGCCTTGACAAGAGCTAAGGCTTGGGTTCCAGACATTGATCCGGCAGAAGTGCTAACCGGGTTTCCTGACACAAAGGAAGACGGCTCAGCCTTTGGTGAGAAAGATCTGTATGTTCTGACGAAGGAAATGCGTCCACTCTCTAGCAAGATAGCGGTGGAAGCTGATTTATCCCGATACCACCCTGCGTACAACCTTCAAAACGAGCGTGTGGAACGTCCGGTCTATGATGTTGCAAACTTAACTCCGCCGGTTCGTCCTCACACTTATGCTCCTGATATTGAACCTACCGAGTTGATCAACGATGAAGTGTATTTCCGTGCTTTGGCCAAGATTGATTGGCGTGCACCAGATTTCCCGCCGCTTCATGAGGAAGAAGATGTTCCGGAACCAGATGGTGGCCAGTCATCCCGGCAAGGAGGAACGGAAACTTGAACACTTATTGCTGTAATCGCACTTGTTATTCCATAAACAATGTTTTCGGCTATTTGGCTTTCGTGCCTTGTAATAGGCTTAAACTGAAATTGTAATGCACTGTGATCCGGCTTTTGGCCGTTTTATAAATATTCTTTCACTGACTTGTTGATTGATGCGGATCTCTTGCCCTGTTCACAAAAAAGATGAAAAATATGCCCTAGTGGTATGACCACCGGACGGATTAACTTGCTCTCTTGGTATGATAAACAAGCATACTTTTGATAAATAACTTAGATACCTTAATTGCATGCAGCCAAAACACCTTAAACCGGCAAGATGTTTAACATTACCTTAATAAGTACTTGGAACTCTTCAGCCCTAACTTGTCCATGAATTTTCCTTTTCTTTGTTCAGCAATTCGTAACTTGTATCTGACCCCGTGCTGCCGATTGTCAGCTCATAATGGTACCAGGCCGGTTTAATAAACACCGGTCATTATAACTGATCATATACTGCCAATTTGTTAGCTCGTCTGGAAGGTCAATCCGGGTTATGATGCACGCCGGTTTAATTCTCGCTGGTGTTCATGACCCAGACTTATGATGTTATAAATAGGTGGTCAACTTCTAGAGCTGTTCCACTCGGTTTAAAAGGTTATAGAACACAAGAAACACCAAGAAACACACAATTTTTGTAAA
This sequence comes from Secale cereale, assembly GCA_902687465.1. Classification (NCBI taxonomy): domain Eukaryota; kingdom Viridiplantae; phylum Streptophyta; class Magnoliopsida; order Poales; family Poaceae; genus Secale; species Secale cereale. The sequence continues at coordinate 715,021,757 of LR738713.1, read as the reverse complement.
TCAGACTATGTAATCGAGGCTTTTTCAAAGAGCTGCCAGGCTCAAAAACTGTTCAAAGAACCGAGCCATCATTTGAACGCGGATTGATACCGACTGCGGATTGATACCGACTCCGGATTGATACCGACTGCGGATTGATACCGACTCCGGATTGATACCGACTGCGGATTGATACCGACTCCGGATTGATACCGACTGCGGATTGATACCGACTGCGGATTGATACCGACTGCGGATTGATACCGACTGCGGATTGATACCGACTGCGGATTGATACTGACTTGTTTGGGGAACCCAAAATTTCATAATATAACCATTCAAGAGGTGTGTGGGCGATACCACTGTCCTCAGGGGCCTTTGACATTCCTCCTAACCCGGCCGGGGTTTTTTCCTTTTTTTTGTGAGGTTTTCCTTTTCTTGAACCGGATAAGAGCTCATATTCCGGTGAGTTTCTACCGCTCCTTCACACACCCTGCAAAGGTTAATTTCTAAAAACCAGCCAACATTGAAATACGATTCTTTGATAACAAACTGATATGGATATTTGCCGCAAATTTGATGTATGTGGAAAAAAGGGCTGAGCCCCCGGTTTACCGAGGGTGCCGGTTTATTCATTATTTCATAATATATACATAGGATACATGGGAGCCTATGGCTCAAGTGTAATATGGCCGTAGATGAGCAATGTTCCATGGCCTTTTCGTCTCCTCTTCTGATGTCCGTGAATCTTTGTGCTCTCGAATGTCCACCAAATAGTATGACCCGTTGCGTAAATTTTTGCTGATTACAAAGGGCCCTTCCCACGGCGGGGATAGCTTGTGCATGTCCGTTTGATCTTGGATAAGCCGGAGCACCAAGTCACCCTCCTGGAACGTCTTGGTTCTAATCCGGCGGCTGTGATATCTGCGCAGGTCTTGCTGATAAATCGCCGACCGTGCTGCAGCTATGTCACGCTCTTCATCCAACCGATCCAAACTATCCTGCCTTGACTCTTCGTTGATGGCTTCTACATAGGCCGCCACCCTTGGGGAATCATGGCGTATGTCACTTGGAAGAACTGCTTCTGCACCGTAAACCATGAAGAAAGGTGTATAACCTGTAGACCGGTTTGGTGTAGTGTTAATACTCCAAAGGACAGACGGTAACTCTTCAACCCAACACCCTGGGGTTCTCTGCAAAGGTGTCATAAGCCGGGGTTTGATTCCTCGCAAAATCTCCTGATTTGCCCTTTCTGCCTGACCGTTGGATTGGGGGTGAGCCACAGAAGATACGTCCAAACGGATATGCTCTCGTTGACAGAACTCTTCCATCTCACCCTGAGATAAATTGGTGCCATTATCTGTGATGATGCTGTGTGGAAAACCAAACCGGAATATTACTTTTTTGATGAACTTAACCGCTGTGGCCGCATCACACTTGCTTATAGGCTCCGCTTCAACCCACTTCGTAAATTTGTCCACTGCCACTAGTAGATGAGTTTTCTGATCTTGGGATCTCTTGAAAGGACCAACCATATCAAGCCCCCAAGTTGCAAAAGGCCAAGTTATTGGTATCATCCGGAGTTCTTGTGCTGGAACAAGGGCACGTCTTGAGAACTTCTGACAAGCGTCACACTTGCGGACCAAGTCTGCCGCATCTGCATGCGCAGTCAACCAATAAAAGCCATGCCGGAAAGCTTTAGCCACCAACGATTTTGATCCGGCATGATGACCACAATCCCCTTCATGAATCTCCCTTAAAATCTCACAACCTTCCTCAGCTGAAACACACCGTTGAAATACTCCAGAGGTGCTACGATGATGCAGCTCTCCGTTGGCAATTGTCATAGACTTGGAACGCCGGATTATCTGCCGTGCTTCATCTTCGTCCTCTGGCAATTCTCCCCGGCTTAGATATACCAAATAAGGTAACGTCCAATCCGGAATAACATGGGTTGCTGCAACCAACTGTGCCTCTGGGTCTGGAATAGCTAGATCGTCCTCTGAAGGTACTTGAACCGAGGGATTGTGCAACTCATCCAAAAAGGTGTTTGGTGGTACCGGTTTACGTTGCGAGGCTAGCCGGCTTAAAGCGTTAGCTGCTTCGTTCTTCCGCCGGTCTATATGCTCCACCTGATATCCTTTAAAATAACCTGCGACCGCTTCAACCTCTCGTCGATAAGCCGCCATGAGGGGATCCCTTGAATCCCACTTGCCCGAAACCTGCTGTGCCACTAGGTCTGAATCACCCAGGCACTTAACCCGGCTCAGATTCATCTCTTTTGCCAATCTCAAACCGTGAAGCAGTGCCTCATATTCTGCTGCATTGTTAGTACAAGGAAATAACAACCGGAGTACATAACAAAATTTATCACCTCTGGGGGAAGTTAAGACAACTCCGGCCCCCGATCCCTCCAACTGTTTTGAACCGTCAAAGTGGATCGTCCAATAAGTAAGATCCGGCTTCTCCTCAGGAGTTTGCAATTCCGTCCAGTCGTTGATGAAGTCGACCAGTGCCTGAGATTTTATAGCAGTTCGTGGTACATACTTCAACTCATGTGGACTGAGCTCAATGGCCCATTTAGCTATCCTGCCTGTTGCTTCTCTATTCTGGATTATATCTCCCAACGGAGCTGAACTAACCACAGTTATTGGATGCCCTTGGAAATAATGCTTCAATTTCCGGTTTGCCATAAACACCCCATACACCAATTTCTGCCAATGAGGGTATCTTTGCTTGGACTCGATGAGTACTTCACTCACATAGTAAACCGGGCGCTGAACCGGATGTTCTTTCCCTGCCTCCTTGCGCTCAACCACAATCGCCACGCTGACTGCCCGTGTGTTTGCAGCAACATATAATAGCAAAGGCTCCTTGTCGATAGGGGCAGCTAAAACCGGCGGCTTCGCTAGTTGCTGTTTCAGATTCTCAAACGCTGTATTCGCTTCATCGCTCCAAATAAACCGGTCCGTTTTCTTCAACATTTGATAAAGCGGGATCGCCTTTTCTCCTAAGCGGCTGATAAACCGGCTTAACGCCGTGATCCGGCCGGCTATGCGCTGAACATCATTAATGCAAGCCGGTTTCGATAAAGATGTGATGGCCTTGATCTTCTCCGGGTTGGCTTCTATTCCCCTGTTCGAGACCAGGAATCCCAAAAGCTTACCAGCCGGGACACCAAAAGCACATTTCTCCGGGTTAAGCATCATCCTGTAAGCCCGAAGATTATCAAAGGTTTCCCTGAGGTCTTCTATCATTGTTCTTTCCTCCTTTGACTTAACCACAATGTCATCCACATATGCATGTACGTTCCTTCCTATCTGCCCTTTCAAACAATTCTGAACACAACGCTGATAGGTTGCCTGCGCACACTTGAGCCCAAAAGGCATAGACACATAGCAAAAAGCACCAAAAGGGGTTATGAACGCTGTCTTCTCTTGGTCTTCAACTGCCATTTTGATCTGGTGATAACCTGAGTACGCATCCAGAAAACTCAACCGCTCACACCCTGCTGTAGCATCAATAATCTGATCAATGCGAGGTAGAGCAAAAGGATCAGTTGGGCAAGCTTTATTGAGGTCTGTGTAGTCCACACACATCCTCCACTTCCCATTCTTCTTTAGAACGAGCACCGGATTGGCCAACCATTCCAGATGAAAAACTTCCACTATGAACCCTGCTGCCAAAAGCCTGGCCACTTCTTCTCCTATAGCCTTGCGCCTTTCTTCGTTAAAGCGGCGCAGATACTGTTTTACCGGTTTAAACTTCGGATCGATATTCAACTTATGCTCAGCGAGTTCCCTCGGTATACCTGGCATGTCAGAAGGTTTCCATGCAAAGATATCCCGGTTCTCACGGATGAACTCGATGAGCGCGCTTTCCTATTTGGGGTCAAGGTTAGCGCTGATAGTGAACTGCTTGGACGAATCTCCTGGCACAAAATCAACTTGCTTGGTCTCCTCTGCCGATTTAAACTTCAAAGCCGGATCATGCTCGGTGGTGGGCTTCTTCAGCGGAGTCATATCTGCCGGATCAACATTGTCCTTATAAAATTTTAACTCTTCCGTGGCACATACCGCTTCTGCATAGGCTGCATCACCCTCTTCACATTCCACTGCTATCTTCCGACTGCCATGCACCATAATTGTGCCTTTATGACCCGGCATCTTGAGCTGCAGATAAACATAACATGGCCTAGCCATAAATTTAGCATAAACCGTCCTCCCAAACAAAGCATGATACGGGCTTCTGATTTTAACAACTTCGAAAGTAATCATCTCCGATCTGGAATCATGCTCATCCCCAAAGGTAACCTCTAAGTCAATCTTACCAACCGGATAAGCTGACTTACCTGGGACCACCCCGTGAAACACTGTGTTTGATGTCCTCAACTGTTTATCTGTCAGACCCATACGGCGAAAGGTCTCGTAATATAATATATTGATACTGCTACCTCCATCCATGAGTACTTTAGTAAACCGGTATCCTCCCACCTGAGGTGCCACCACCAAGGCTAAATGTCCCGGATTATCTACCCGTAACGGGTGGTCTTCTCTGCTCCAAACAATGGGCTGCTCCGACCATCGCAGAAACTGTGGCGTCGCTGGTTCTACCGCATTAACGGCCCGCTTTAAAACCTTCTGGTCTCTCTTGCATAAACTCGTGGTAAAGACGTGATACTGACCGCTGCTCAACTCCTTCGGATTACTCTGGTATCCGGATTGCTGTTGCTGTTGTGGACGCTGCTGCTGCTGATTTCCTTGGTTACTGTGACTCCCCTGGCCCTGCTGCTGATTATTCTGATTGTTGTAACCACCTTGATGATACGATTGATTCCCCTGACCATGATAACCACCGTGATACTGATTCCCTTGACCATTGTAGTTTCCTTGAGTACCCTGGCCACCCGGCCGGGGTTGATAACCACCGCTGTTCCCTTGATAACCGCTGTTGCCCCTATATCCTGAACCGGAGTTATTCCCTTGGTAACCCGGACCATAAAACCCGGGCCCCGAACCGCCATTTGGGGGCCGGCTAAGGGGATTAAAACGGCCGTTCCCTGGGCCCATGCACTCTCTTCCAGTGTGCTTTGCAGGCCCCCTTGCTCCGCTATGCCTTAGACAGGGCTGATCCGGATCCTGCTCCCAACCCGGGTTTCCTCCCCCGATTTGGCGAGTGGGACCTTGCTGGTTGACCCGAAAACCACCTTGAACCTGTGTATTAGCCACAAAATCGGAGCTATTCTCTGCCTTTTGCTTGCCCAAAAAGCTTGAAGTAACCGGATTAACCGGCGCCGGTTTACCAGACTTGCTGGCCTTCCCTGTTTTATCTCCTTCTGACTCTGGATACTTAGTATTATCTGAGTCCCCGTACTTCACCAGGGCGCTCATCAAAGTCCCCATGTCATTGCATTCCCGTTTGAGCCGTCCGAGTTTTAATTTCAAAGATTCAAACCGGCAATTGTTCTCCAATGTTACAATCGCTGTGCTCGGGTTAATGCCGTTTGAGGAGTGCAAGATCTCTGCCACTCTGCGTACCCACGCTGCTGTGGACTCCTGTTCTCCTTGCACACATGCTGCTAAATCTATCACCGACATAGGTTGCTTGCACGTATCCTTGAAGTTTTTGATGAACTGACTGCGCAGCTCTCCCCATGATCCGATAGAATTCGGAGGTAGTGCCTTTAGCCAAGTCCGGGCCGTGCCCTCGAGCATCATAGTGAAATATTTGGCACAAGCCGATTCATCCACGTCCAGCATTTCCATGGCCATCTCGTAACTCTCCACCCAAGCTTCGGGTGGTAAATCGGCTGTGTAATTAGGTACCTTGCGAGGTCCTTTGAAATCCTTGGGCAACTTAACGCTCCGCAGGGCAGGGACAAGACATTGTATCCCAAAACCGCTCGCTGTAGCTCCTGTCCCTGTATTGCCTGTGTGAACCGGCGTCGACTGACGAACTTCGTCCCTGGCCTCCGATCTAGGCCGGTTTCGGTCCGGGGCTGGCATCTCTGCCCTTGCCGGATTATCTTGCCTGTGTTGATGTCTCCTACGTTCACTGCTAGACACTTCGGGCTCCTCCCAATGTCTAGAGTAACTTCGGTTGGGACGTGGTGTTGAATGTAACCTTTCCCTGCTATGAGAGTACGCTTGATGCTGTATTAACGCCGTATTAAGCAGCTTCTGGGCCCTGCGCGCCTCTATCGCCACCGGAGATGTTCCTTCCGCAGGTAAAACGGCCAACCGTGCGGCCGCAGCAGCAATATTATCCACAGGGTTTGAGTAGTGTCCCGGAGGGACGGGCACATAAGGCACCGATGTAATCCGTCGCTCCCGTTCGGCGGTGGGCTGCAGAACCGGCTCCTCCTGAACCGGCGGGCTCCTCCGGTTTAAGGCCGGATTGTTACTGGCCCCCGCTCCAGGGGTTCTAAACAAATTCGCAGATTCGTAACCCGGCGGTAGGCGGGATCGATACTTTCTCCCCCTGACTGCTTCCACCGAAGCTTGCTCCATCCTCAAGTGAAAAGCTTGATCATCCAACTCTGCCTGTCTGATAGCTAACATCTCTCCTTCTGCCTTTAAATCCTCTTTCAATTGATTGATCCGGGCCGTCAACTGAAGAAGCACTGCATCATGTTGCGCCTTGTCTGCTGGAGCCACGACCTCTACTGCCTTAGCTGCGAGCTCCTCGATCAAGGTGGATAGAACTTCCGTAAGGGGGGGGGGTTTGAACCGCTTCCCCCCGCACCGGCTTCCGCTGTTGTTCCGTTCACCGGGGGTTGTGAGCCGGCCATGAAGACCGCCACCCGGTTTGGCGGGTCGAAGGGGTCCGGAATACTGTTTCCATCGGACTCGCCCTCAGACCGGCCGTCCCGCAACTGATACAGAGATTCAGTTTCCCCGGATGAAGACTCGTCATCTGAGTAGACGACTGTTGCCCCATCAGATTCCGAACTGTCCTCGGTTCGACCTCCGTGAACAGCTCCGACAAACACATGCCTCATGGCAGGCTGGATCCGGGGCGATCTCGCCCGCTGAGCCGGCTCGACGATGCTGGGGAGGGTGTCCGGCTCAGGTCCCGGTTCGCCAATTTTGCCGATGAAGACTTGGATGCTGCCGAAGGGGACCCGGTACCCGTATTCGATTGAATCGGCCTCCGGTCCCCAACCCGCGTCGTCGATGTAGATCCGGCCGCGACGACTCTTGGTCATCCGGCCGACCGCGTAACCCTTTAACCCTTCGAAGCCGCCTTTCAAGAACTCGAAACCATCGTGCGCGAGCCCCACGGTGGGCGCCAACTGTCGTGGAATTAACACGGCAGATGTCCGGTTTAGCGGACTTGATGATGGAACCATCGCACGGGTTAGCTTGAAAGGGTTCATGGCGCACAAAGGACACAGAAGATTTTATACTAGTTCGGCCCCTTTGAGAAGGTAAAAGCCTACGTCTAGTTGGTTTGGTATTGCTTGGGCGTCGGTTTACAGGGAGCGGGATCGCTTGCCTGCGTCTCGACGTATCGATTGTTGCTAGTCCTTGAACCGGCACCGGGTCGTCTCTTTATATAGAGGTGACGCCTGGTCCAGTTGACGGAGTCCCGAGGTCGGCTCATAATCGTGTCCGCCTCGGTCTCTGTCCTTTCTTTCTTATCTCTCAAGTTATATCTCTCTGGCGGTTTACAAACCGTATTTCTATACATGGGCCTTGAAATCTCATGGGCCGTAATCTCTACTAAAATAATAAACCAAGTACGATATAGCTAAGCCGGTTTACAATATCCGGTTTATACCTATTAACCGTATCCCTGACAACAACGGTGATATTCAAGTTGCTATTTAACCTTCTACAAGGACCGCCTTGTTCTATTCCGATTCAACTAAGATAGGAGAGACAGACACCCGCCAGCCATCTTATGCAACAAAAGTCACATGTCTGTCGATGGAACCGGTCTCATGTACGTGGACATGTAAAGTTGGTCCAGGCCGCTTCATCCCATAATACCGCTGAATCAAGAAAGACTAAGGAGGGCAGCAATTTAAACATCAACGCCACAAACCCTTTTGTGTTCTACTCGAGAAAGCATCTACGCAAGAACCTGGCTCTGATGCCACTGTTGGGGAACGTTGCATGGAAAACAAAAATTTTTCTCTATGTTCACCAAGATCAATCTAGTAGATGCAACTACGAGGGGAGAGTAGGATCCACATACCCTTGTAGATCGCTAAGCGGAAGCGTTAAGAACGCGGTTGATGGAGTCGTACTCGCCGCGATTCAGATCGCTGAAGATCCAAGCACCGAAGCAACGGTGCCTCCGCGTTCTTCACACGTACGGCTCGGGGACGTCTCCTCCTTCTTGATCCAGCAAGGGGTGGAGGAGAGGTTGATGGAGAACCGGCAGCACGACGGCGTGGTGGTGATGGTGTAGAAGAATTCCAGCAGGGCTTCGCCTAAGCACCGCGGGAGAAGAAGATGTTATGGGAGAGGGAGGGCAGCACCGAGGCACGAACTTGTGTTGGCTGCCCTCCCTTTGCCTCACTATATATAGGGGGGTGGAGAGGGGAGGGGCGCCCTAGGGTTTCCCCTAGGGGCGGCGGCCAGGGCAAGGGGGAAGGGGGCGGCGCCCCCTGGGGCTAGGGTTTCCCCCCCCCCCCCAAGTGCCTTGCCCCCTACTCCATAGGGGTGCGGCAGCCCTAGGGGGGGCCACCTCCCCTTGCGCATGAGGAGAGGGCCCAGGGGGGGCGCACAGCCCTATGAGGGCTGTTGTGTCCCCCTTTGTGGCCCAATAGGCCCGAAACCCCTTCCGGGACCCCCGAAACCCCTTTCGGTTATCCGCCGATTTCCCGATACTCCCCGGAACACTTCCGGACTCCGAAACCTTTCATCCTATATATCAATCTTCGTCTCCGGACCATTCCGGAGACCCTCGTCATGTCCGGGATCTCATCCGGGACTCCGAACAACCTTCGGTAACCATGCACTTTTCTCACTAACAACCCTAGCGTCACCGAACCTTAAGTGTGTAGACCCTGCGGGTTCGGAAACCATGTAGACATGACCGAGACACTCCCAGGTCAATAACCAATAGCGGGATCTGGATACCCATATTGGTTCCCACATGTTTCTCGATGATCTCATCGGATGAACCACGATGTCAAGGATTCAGGCAATCCTGTATACAATTCCCTTTGTCTCGTCGGTATGTTACTTGCCCGAGATTCGATCGTCGGTATCTCTATACCTAGTTCAATCTCGTTACCAGCAAGTCTCTTTACTCGTTACCGTAATACATAATCCCGTGACCAACTACTTAGTCACTTTGAGCTCATTGAGATGACGCATTACCGAGTGGGCCCGGAGATACCTCTCCGTCACACGGAGTGACAAATCCCAGTCTCGATCCATGTCAACTCAACAGACACCCTCGGAGATACCTGTAGAGTACCTTTATAGTCACCCAGTTACGTTGCGACGTTTGGCACACACAAAGCACTCCTACGGTGTCAGTGAGTTACATGATCTCATGGTCATAGAAACTTATACTTGACATGCAGAAAACTATAGCGATAACTGACACGATCAAAAGCTATGTTTAACGTTTGGGTCTCGTCCATCACATCATTCTCCTAATGATGTGATCCCGTTATCAAATGACAACTCATGTCTATGACCTGGAAACCGCGGTCATCTTTGATCAACGAGCTAGTTCTGTAGAGGCTCACTAGGGACACAAAGTCTGTCTATTTATCCACACATGTATTTGAGTTTCCAATCAATATAATTATAGCATGGATAATAAACGATTATCATGAACAAGGAAATATAATAATAACTCTTTTATTATTGCCTCTAGGGCATATTTCCAACACTTAGGGCATGGCATCTTTTCAATAGCATCAACTTTTGCTTTGTCAACTTCAATACCTCTTTCAGAAATTTTATGTCCCAAGACAATGCCTTCATTAACCATAAAGTGGCACTTCTCCCAATTCAAAACAATATTAGTGTCTTCACATCTCTGCAAAACTCGATCAAGGTTGCTTAAGCAATCATCAAAGGAAGTTCCGTAAACGGAGAAATCATCCATGAAAACCTCAACAATCTTTTCACAGAAATCAAAGAATATAGCCATCATGCATCTTTGAAAGGTAGCAAGTGCATTACATAAACCAAAAGGAATTCGTCTATAAGCAAAGGTACCGAAAGGACAAGTAAAAGTGGTATTTTCTTGATCCCCTTTTGACACAGATATTTGAGAGAAACCAGAATAACCATCTAGAAAGCAAAAAATGAGTATGTTTGGATAGCATTTCTAGCATTTGATCAACAAATGGCAAGGGGTAATGATCTTTCTTAGTAGCTTTATTTAACTTACAAAAATCAATTACCATCCTATAACCTGTAACTATTCTTTGCGGGATCAATTCATCTTTATCATTAGGAACGACAGTCATACCTCCCTTCTTAGGGACACAATGGACAGGACTTACCCACTGGCTATCAGCAACTGGATAAATAATATCTGCCTCTAGAAGCTTTAGTATTTCCTTCCTTACCACTTCTTTCATCTTAGGATTTAACCTTCGCTGATGATCAATAACCGGTTTAGCATTTTCTTCCAATTTTATCTTGTGTTGGCATATAGTGGGACTAATGCCTTTAAGATCATCTAGAGTATATCCAATAGCAGCTCGGTGCTTCTTCAAAGTTTTCAATAGTTTTTCTTCTTCCTGCTCTGAAAGGTTAGCACTAATAATAACAGTATATATCTTCTTTTCATCAAGATAAACATACTTAAGATTATCAGGTAAGGGTTTAAGTTCAAACACGGGATCACCCTTGGGTGGAGGGGGATCCCCTAGGATTTCAACAGGCAAGTTGTTTTTCAATACGGGTCCCTGTTTAAAGAATATTTCATCTATTTCCCTTCTCTCATTCATATGAATATCATTTTCATGGTCTAGCAAGTATTGTTCTAAAGGATCATTTGGAGGCACGACAATAGAAGCAAGACCAATAATTTCATCCTTACTAGGTGGTTCCTTTTCAAGGGGTTGTCTACGAAATTTAGCAAAATTAAAATCATGAGACATATCCCCTAATCCAATAGTAACAATATTTTTCACGCAGTCTATCTTGGCATTAACAGTGTTCAAGAAAGGTCTACCAAATATAATGGGACAAAATTCATCTTGTGTGGAACTAAGAATAAGAAAATCAGCAGGGTATTTAACCTTTCCACACAAGACTTCAACATCTCTAACAATCCCAACTGGTGAAATAGTGTCTCTATTAGCAAGCTTAATAGTAACATCAATCCCTTCTAACTCGACAGGTGCAATATCATGCATAATTTCTCGATATAAAGTAAGAGGGATAATACTCACACTAGCACCTACGTCACATAAACCATGATAGCAATGATCTCCTATCTTAACAGAGATAACATGCAAGCCTACAACAGGTCTATGTTTATTCCTAGCATTGGGTTTGGCTATTCTAGCAGACTCTTCTTGGAGGTAAATAACATGTCCATCTAAATCTTCTACCAAGAGATCTTTAACCATAGCAACACTAGGTTCAACTTTAATTTGCTCAGAGGGTGTAGGTGTTCTAGTATTACTCTTACAAACTACAGTTGAAGCTTGAGCATGATCCTTTATCCTAATAGGGAAAGGTGGTTTCTCAATATAAGCAGTAGGAATAATAGGATCAACATTATAAGTGATAGTCTTTTCTTCAACTTTAATAGGTTCAACTACTTTTACTTCAATAGGGGGATGGTATTTAAACCACTTATCCTTGGGGAGATCAACATGAGTAGCAAATGATTCACAGAATGAAGCTACTATCTCAGAGTCAAGTCCATACTTAGTGCTAAACTCACAGAAAACATCGGTATCCATAAAAGCTTTAACACAATCAAACTTAGGGGTCATACCTGACACCATACCTTCGTCGAGATCCCAATCTTCAGAGTTGCGTTTAATTCTTTCCAATAAATCCCATTTAAATTCAACAGTCTTCATCATAAAAGAGCCAGAACAAGAATTATCGAGCATGGGGCGATTATTGAGAGAAAGCCAAGCATAAAATTTTTGAATGATCATTTTTCTTGAGAGCTCATGATTGGGGCATGAATATAACATTGACTTAAGCCTCCCACAAGCTTGAGCGATGGTTCCTCCTTCGCAAGGTCAGAAATTATAAATATAATTACGATGACGATGAACCTGGTGCATAGGGTAGAATTTCTGATGAAATTCCAACTTCAAACGATTATAGTTCCATGATCCAATATCATCACATAGCCTAAACCATGTCAATGCATCTCCCTTCAAAGATAAAGGGAAGACCTTTTTCTTTATAACATCCTCGGGCATACCTGCAAGCTTAAACAATCCACAAATTTCATCCACATAGATTAGGTGTAAGTTGGGATGCAGTGTTCTGTCTCCTGTAAAAGGATTTTCAAGCAGTTTCTCTATCATACCCGAAGGAATCTCAAAGCAAACATTTTCAGTAGGTGCAGTAGGTTGAGGAGCAACTCTTTGTTCTTCTGATCGGGGTGAAGATACCCCGAACAAGGCCCTCAAAGGATTTTGAGCCATAGTAACAAGTGATAATAAATTTTAGCACACTATATAAATTTTTCCTTACCAAAGGCGCTTCACTCCCCGGCAACGGCACCAGGAAAGAGTCTTGATGACCCACAAGTGTAGGGGATCTATCGTAGTCCTTTCGATAAGTAAGAGTGTCGAACCCAACAAGGAGCAGAAGGAAATGATAGGCATTTTTCAGTAAGGTGTTGTCTGCAAGCACTGAAATTATAGGTAACAAATAGTTTGGTGATAAGATAATTGGTAGCAAGTGACAAAAGGTAAAAGTAAATAAGGTGCAACAAGGTGGCCCAATCCTTTTTGTAGCAAAGGACAAGCCTGGGCAGACTCTTATATAAAGGAAAGCGCTCCCGAGGACACATGGGAATTATCGTCAAGCTAGTTTTCATCACGATCATCTGATTCGCGTTCGGTACTTTGATAATTTGGTATGTGGGTGGACCGGTGCTTGGGTGCTGTCCTTACTTGGACAAGCCTCCCACTTATGACTAACCTCTAATGCAAGCATCCGCAACTACAAAAGAAGTATTAAGGTAAACCTAACCATAGCATGAAACATATGGATCAAAATCAGCCCCTTACGAAGCAACGCATAAACTATAGTTTAAGCTTCTGTCACTCTAGCAACCCATCATCTACTTATTACTTCCCAATGCCTTCCTCTAGGCCCAAATAATGGTGAAGTGTCATGTAGTCGACGTTCACATGACACCACTAGAGGAGAGACAACATACATCTCATCAGAATATCGAACGAAGACCAAGTTCACATGACTACTAATAGCAAGACTTCTCCCATGTCCTCAGGAACAAAAGTAACTACTCACAAGACATAATATTTTTCATGATCAGAGGGGTATTAATATGCATAATGGATCTGAACATATGATCTTCCACCAAATAAACCAACTAGCATCAACTACAAGGAGTAATCAACACTACTAGCAACCCATAGGTACCAATCTGAGGTTTGGGTACAAAGATTGGCTACAAGAGATGAACTAGGGTTTGAGAGGAGATGGCGCTGGTGAAGATGTTGATGAAGATAGCTCTCCCCAAGATGGAAGAGTTGTTGGTGATGACGGCGGTGCCGATTTCCCCCTCTCGGAGGGAAGTATCCCCGACAAAATAGCTCTGCCGGATCCCTAGAATGGTTTCTGCCTCGGTTCCGCCTCGAGACGGCGGCGTCTGGTCCCGAAAGCCTCCTTATCATTTTTTCCAGGTCAAAACACCTCATATAGGAGAAGATGGGCATTGGGGGGCCTTCAAGGGGCCCACGAGACAGGGGGCACGCCCTGAGAGGGGGGCGCGCCCCCCACCGTCGTGGACAGCCGGTGGCCCCCCTGGTGAACTTCTTTTGCCAAATATTTTTTATATTTTCTGAAACGGAGTTCTGTTGAGTTTCGTGGCTTTTGGAGTTGTGTAGAATAGGTTTCCAGAGTTTACTCCTTTCCAGCCCGGAATTCCAGCTGCCGGCATTCTCCCTCTACATGCAAACCTTGTAAAATAAGAGAGAAAAGGCATAAGTATTGTGATATAACGTGTAATAATAGCCCATAATGCAATAAATATCAACATATAAGCATGATGCAAAATGGAAGTATCATAAGCTTGGTGAAGACAATGATTTGTTAGACTAGTTCCAACTGATGTCTCAGTTGTACATCCGGTTAGGGCGGCTAGGTATTCCCCTTGAGCACAGTCCCGGACACCCAGACCTGAGGACACACAGTCCCGAACACCCAGTCCTGGACACACAGTCCAAGACACCAAGTCCTCACCGTATTCCCCTTGAGCTAAGGTCACACAGACCTCACCCAACCACTCATGGTAAGTCTTCAAGTGACTTCCGAACCTTCACATACTCGGTCACTCGGCGATCCACAATTCCTCTTGGATGCTCTAGACCATGACGCCTAACCGTCTGGGAGAAGCACAGTCTTCAAAGGTAATAAGCGTCGGATCTACTCAGGATCAATCTCTTCAGTGATGCTCAACCACTTTTGGGTTTGTAGGTGTTTGGGTTTGGTTTTGGGATTTTCCTCACTTTATGATTTTCGCTCAAAGTCCTCGGAGGATGGGTTGCTCTTATGACAAGTGTCAGCTTTTCTCGGAGCAGCCAACCAGCTAGTGGTTGTAGGGGGCGGCTATTAATAGCCTAGGGAGCAGCCCGACATGATAAGACATAAATGCCCTTTAATGATATGACCGTTAGTGTGACGCCCGAAGACCGACGTCCCAGAAGATTCCAGAAGATTCCAGAGATTCCAGATGTTCCGGGTTCTCCCGTGTGTTTCTTTTGTGCTTGTGTTATTTATTTTTGCATTGCATCATGTCATCATGCCATCTTGTCATATTTCTTTTGCATCTCAACTTAAATAATTCGTGTGGATCTTCGATCCATTTAAATCGAGGGAAGAGTGTCTTCTCTTTATAACATATCCTCCTAGTATATTGGAGCTATTATTAAAATATTCCAATTGTTTGGAATTCACCAAAACACACTTGTGAATATTCCCCATGCCTCTTTAATTCAAGTTTCACCGTAAAAACCCTCCCTATATTTCTTTTCCCGTTTATCGAGGTTCCTCCAAAAACCTCAACACTTTTGGACACTTTAAGTCATGCCCTAATTCAAATCATTTGAATTTAATTCAAATGAGTTCGTTTTATCTCTTGCATTCTTGCCTCTCCTATTTTTCGTGGACCGTGGACATTTTTGCGAGTCCAGCAAAATTAACCTCTTGTCCAAATTCTGTTTCGAACCCTTCCGTTCTTCTCTTTTCTTCATGGCTATTTTTCTGTAATTGAATATGGCAGAAGAAATTAGCAGTAAAAGGAAGAGAGCAGCCAGGCCTCAGGCCCAACCGCCTCCCTTCTTTGGCCCAAGGCCATCCGTCCCGAGCCGGCCCAGCCGATCTAACCCTAAGCCCGACGCAGCAGCCTCGCTCTCCCTCTAGTTCCCTCGTTCTCCCGCACCCCCGCCGCCAGCATCCCTCGTCCCGACCCATCGCTCCTCATCCCGATCCCCTCGCTCGACCCCGCCTTCCTCGCTCTCTCGCCCGAACCCTTGCCCCGATTCCCTACCTCGCCGCTCTCCCTCGCCAGGACGCAGCCGAGCCGCGCCGCGCCCCTGCCTCGCTCCCGCATCGCGCTGCCCCGCGCCCCCTCCACTTCTGCGACGGTGCCGCGCACCTCCTCCTCTCCGCCCTCGCGTGACCGCTAGCTCGCGGCCCGGTCGTCCGCCGCGTCGGGCCTCGTCCTCGCCGGCCCGACCGCCGACCCGCTCCCATCGACGACCCCGCGACCTCCGCAGGCCCCTCTTCTTCCCTCCTACATCGACATGTCGCGCTCCCGCCTCCCGTCGGACTGGACTCCTTCGTCCGCGAACCCGGCCGCCGCCGGCTTCCTCGCCACCCGCTGGCGACCAGGGCTGCCAGAGCAAGCTGGCCGAGTCCTTCCTCTCCGGATCTGGCGCATGCCGCGTCCCGAACCTCACCTGCAGCTCCGCCGCACCATCGAGTTCCTGGATCCACCCTTGTCCGCAGCTACTCTGCCTTGTTGCCATGTTTTTGTGCTGCTGTTTTTTCGCCAAGTATCAAGATGAACAGGTTCATCTACAAACGAGTAACGATGGCAGCCTGAAGCACCCCGGACGCCAAGTACCTCTACATGACCCGAACGAGTACCACGACGACCCGAACATCTATAGAAAAAAACGAGCTCCGTGAACGACTACCGTCGCCGAGACCGCAAGTACCTCTACCGACGACTTGAACGACTATGAACGGAACCACTACTTCCACTACCGTCACGACGACTACTTCCACTACCGTCGCCAACGTGAACGACTACCGTCGCCCCGAAGATGTCCGATGCCGCGACAAGTACCACGACACGATAACGGAACGCCTACTTCCTCTATGAATTGCGAGAACGACTTCTTCCACTACTTCCACTACGATCTCGAACCGCCCCGAAACAAATGCTTCGAAGGTATAACCCCGAGACGATGACCCGTGGAATGCATGTGTTGTATGAGATGTTTCCCTTGTGTGCTTCGTGGTCGTTTCGTCCTTTTGTCATGCTCCTCGGTTGCCTCGTCGCCGACCCGTGGGAACCCGGTGACGGGATCACCCCATCTTCTTGTTCCGCTAGCTCCGCCATCTTTCTTTTGCACCGGTCTCTCAATGGGTTACCGGAACCGAGATATTGCCGATGCATCACTTTCGGATGGTTGCCGTGGCACCCTTTCTTTCCACCACGGTGACTAAAACTCCGTATCATCTTCTTATCTCTTCATGTTAACCTTTAATTAATAACTTGCATAAACTTGATCATGTCATCCGCATCATGTTAACAACATTAGAATGTTTAATTGTTGTTTGCTTAAAATTACCAAACACGCTCATGGGGATTTTCCGGAATTGTTGTTGTTATTTCCGGCCTCATTTAAAATGTCTAAATAGGTAGTTTGTTTTTGCTTCACCTCTTGCCATGTTAACAAACATTTAACCTTGTCTTGTAAATAAACGAGAGTCAATTAAATAATTAAAAATGTGGTGTTTCGTCAATATGCAACTCGTTGCATATTGAGCTCCACTTAACTTGTAGTACTTGTTTGTGCACTTTGCCATGCCATGCATAATTAAACCGGACATGCATCATACTTGGATGTGCATCGTATGCCATGTTTATGCTTGTGTGTTTACCGTGTTGTTTTGCTTCTTTCCGGTTGCTTCTCTTGTTAGCTTCGGTTTCGTTCCGGAGTTGTGAGGACTCGTTCGACCGTGTTGCTCCGTCTTCTTCATGGACTTGTTCTTCTCCCTTGCGGAATCCCAGGCAAGATGATCATACCCTTGGATACCTTTACTACCATTGCCATGCTTAGTTGTCTCGATGCTATCGTTACATGTCGCGCTACCCATCTTTATGTCAGCCTCTCCTTGTTGCCATGAAACCTCTAACATTTGAAACCTTCCTAGCAAAATCACTGTTTGGCTATGTTACCCGCTTGCTCAGCCCCTCTTATAGCGTTGTTACTTGCAGGTGAAGATGAAGTTCGTTCCAGGCGGGAACTTGTTGTTGGTATATCACAATATCTATAATTATTATTAACACACCTATATATTGGGCATGGGTGGAAGGCTTGGCCTTTTGCTCGGTGTTTTGTTCCACTCATGCCACCTTAGGCGCCGATAAACCGGCATAATGTTCCTTGATTTTGCGTTCCTTACACGATGGGTGGATGGGGACCCCTTGACAGTTCGATTTTGAATAAAACTCCTCCAGCAAGGCCCAACATTGGTTTTAATTTGCTCATAATAACAACTTAACTAATTAATTAAATTTGCATAGGGAGTTAGCGCTACCCGAGGATTCTTTCTACATAGCAGGGGGCCAGTGCTGATGGTGTTGGTCCCAAACGGGGAGCCTGCGGGGCCACCACGGGGAAACTCGAGGTTTGGCTCCCGTAGCTTCACCCATCCGGTCGTGGCCTGAGACGAGATACGCGCGGCTACTATCAGGGTGTCGGCACGCCGGGAGGTCTTGCTGGACTTGTTTTACCATTGTCGAAATGTCTTGTGCTACCGGGATGCTGAGCCTGATCGGATTTCCCTAAGATAAGGGGTGATGATATTATATTTATCACTTCAGCTAATCATGAGAGCTTGTAATGGGCTAAGTTGGGACACCCCTGCAGGGTTATGATCTTTCGAAAGCCGTGCCCGCGGTTATGTGGCAGATTGGAATTTGTTAATGTCCGGTTGTAGAAAACTTGACAGAGGATTCGAAGTAAAACACACAACTGTGTGAGTAACCGTGACTGTCTCTTTTCACTTTGAGAAGAGAACACGGTGGGGTTATGTTTGATTCGTATGTAGTTCAGGATCTTTAGCGATCACTACTAGTTGCGACCGTTTGCGTAGATTCTCATCTAATTCTGGTACTCGTAAGTTAGCCACCATATTATGCTTAGCCGCTGCTGCAACCTCACCACTCTACCACTTCCTACCCATAAAGCTTTGCTAGTCTTGATACCCATGGTTATGGGATTGCTGAGTCCTCGTGGCTCACAGATACTACAACACCAGATGCAGGTTCAGCCGAGATTGATGCAGGACTTGGTGCAAGTTCTTCACTGGGAGCTCGATGAAGAGAGTGGCCGTATGCTTGTGACGTTTTCGACGATCAGTAGTGGTTTCCACTAGGATTCGATCTAGACCTATGGTTTAACGTTATGTTTGGTATCTTGTCTTTGGATCTTACCCTTAGATGGGCTGTGATGTTTTAAATGATGTTTTGCTTATGTAATGTATTGTGTGAAGTGGCGAGTGTAAGCCAACTATCTCCTTTTGCAATTTAATCCCTCTTTTACATGAGTCGTGCAAAGATACCAAACTTGAGATCATTCCAGAATGGGCTTATACCTTTAAGTCGTGCCTCGACACGTAAAAGGTATAGTCCCATCCTGGGCATTACAGTTAGGTAGGCAGATATTTTTTGACAGCTGGCGCATAGCACAGCAATGGTCAGAAATTTGAGTATCAAATTCCTCAGGGCTATCATGTTCCTCAGTGTGTAGGCAATCCGCACTGGCGAATTCCTAACTCCTCACTCAGAACAAATTCCTCAGAGACCAGAAGAGCTTCGTCTTTGTCAATGAAGAATATGATTGAACTGTATGAGATTTCCAATGGCTTCACTCGAAGGGATCGGTAGGTGTAGGATTTTGAGTTGAGCATCAAATGGAAATTTTTCCTTAGTATTTCCTTGACCCCCTTTAACACTACGATGTTTCCTATGACTCAAGAATGAGAAAATGAAACTACGAAAACAAAAGTCTTCACGCTTCATGTTCCTCAAATGAATACCAAGTCTTCAAGGTCACACCAATTTCTTCACTTTCAAAGTCTTCAGAAAGTCTTCAGAAGTGCAAAGTCTTCAGTCGAAGAACTTCATTTTTAGGGTACGACTTTCTCTGTAAATATCAAACTCCTCATAGACTTATAGACCTGTGTACACTCATAAACACATTAGTCCAAGTCTTCAATACACCAAAATCACTAAGGGTGTAACATCCCAAAATTCTAAATTTTGGAATGTTATAATAAATAGATAGATTTGATTGCTTGCTGATTGTGATGAGTGAAATTGAGTGAAACTTGAAACTTTTGAAAGTTAAATGAGAGGGAATAAAATGACTTTACCAAAACTTTCACTTTGCATTTTGATCTCCGAGAGAATTCAAATTCTTTTCAACACAAAACCCTAGAGTGAAGATAATATGACTTCTTACATTTATTTTAAGTGATAAAGGGCTTTGAAAGGATTTTGAATTTCATACTCGAAATCTTTTAAATTCAGAAACTTTATGCAGCTCAATGATTTTCCCGAGAGAAGATAAAATGACTTCTTCAAAATATAGGAAATATGAGTTGGAAGTTCTTCTGAAATATTCTGCAACTCAATTTCAAATATTGAGTTATTTGGGTTTTATTCAAATCATTTTTCTCCAAAAAAAATACATGGAAAATAGGGTAACATGATTCCCTACAGCAGAAAATTGGAGATAAATGAATTTGAAGTCTTTTGGTATTTTTAGAATGATATTTATTGGATTTTATTACAACAGTAGGACCTTTTGATTTATTAGAATTTGTGGGCATTTTATTTGACAGTAGTAAAATGTTCATGTTGTAGGATTTATTTTTCTGCAATTTTTGATATATTATATGCCTATAGGATATTTTTTTTAATTTTTTTTTTTCATTTTCTATGTCTGTTAAAAAAATGTTTAAAGAAAAAAAAATATCCTTCGCTGACTGGGCCGGCCCAGCTGCTGCCAGGCCACAGCCCAGCCCAGCTCGCGCCGTCCTCGTCCCCGACGGGACTCCTCCTCCCGCACGCCTCGGCGTCCGTGCCGAGCACGCCGCGCCGCCGCCTCTCTCCCTTAGCCCCTCCCCACGCCACTGCCTTCCCCTCCGCCTTTAAAAGGCGAGAACCCCGGGCCCCTCTTCCCCGCAAGCTGCCGCCGCCCTCGCGGATCCAGTGCCGTCGCCGCGCCGCAGCTTCGCCGCCGCCGCCGCTGCTTTGCTCCGCCGCCGCCGCAGCCCTTGCTCGCCGCCGCTGCTGCCTGCCCGCGCAGCCGCCGCTGCCCCACCACTGCGCCGCCCCGCTCCTCGCCGCTCGCGCCGCGTCCACCGCCCCGCGCTGCGCCTTGCCGGAGTAGCCGCCATCATCGGAGCCGGCGACTCGCCCGAACCGACCGGTTCGATCCCCCGAAACCACGGTTTTCCCAAGGAAAACTGCCTAGGTAAAAACCGCCCCGGTCTTTTTCCGTAGATCGGTTTTACGTTTTAGATCGTTTTTTTATCTAGTGAGCGTTTTCTGTTTAGTTAGTTTTAGTGAACGGTTTCGTTCTTTAGCGTTATGTAGTGAACGTTCGTTTGCTAGGTTTTTCTTTTTCTGTTTTAGTTTTCGTCCAGGGACCCATATGTAAATTTTATTTTACACATTAGCCCCTAAACTTCAAACGGCCTTAACTTTTTACCGGTTAGTCCAAATCCAACGAAACCGACGCCCACGTCTTCGTTACGATCCCCTCTTCCAGTAATACAACTCAAACATGTTTTTGAAAATTTTAAAAATTTGAATTCAACTAGTTTTATATTCAAACTTCGTTTGATCATAACTTGAGTTTCGTAACTCTGTTTGAGTTGATTCTTTTTGCAAATCGAAGCACTTGACCTAAACTTTCTGATAAGGCCAAATTTACATAATGTTGGTACTGTCGGAAATTGTTTTATGTTTCAAGAGACATTCATTTGTTTTCCAAGTTTTCCGAAGTGTTTATTCGTTCTGTCCGATCTTTCTGAGTGATTGCTTATGTGTGGTTACTATTGCTTGCTTACGATAGATTGACCGGAGTGTGACGAGTAGAGATATCCAGAGTTTTGAGTGCGAATCATCTTCATCAACATTGCAGGCAAGTTCACACTTTGATCATATTTTCCAATACCCAATTTTCATTGCATTAGTTATATCCTCAAACACATTGCATGAGTAGGATCTATTAACTGGTGGGACTGGGAAGTAGATTAAGGTAGAACCTATTACCTGCATTATTTTCAAACCCCTGGGAGTTATTTCTATGTTTGCTTAGGTTTCCATTGCTATGCTCGTAGACGTGGTTTGGGTTTGAGTGAAATCCATGATAGATGTGAGTTGTTAATTACTGGTTCAACTTAAGGTGGCTACTTGAATACACATCTGGGTGGATTGGTTTGGGGCACCCTGGGAGTGAACCAGTGGATTGCCCGGACACCTGGTGATGCCAGTGTTGTCCTAGGAAATCCCGGGGTTCCGTGTGATTGTCCTATTGGAATGCCACCCAGGCTCAAAGGGATCATGAGATTTTTCATACTAGAAACTTCCGTGTGCATCCACATGCCAATATGGGCTCTGGCATAGTTGAGTAAGATATGGGAAACCTTTCCATGATGGGCTAGCAGATGTAGGGGGATTGTAGGTGTACCGGCCTATCTATCTGGTTAAGGGGACCTCTTCGGAAAGACTGTGTCTCGGCCATCCGTTTCTCAAACATCATGTAGTGCGAGAAATCCAACGGAGGCGATCGAGTCTTGTGGGAAAAGTGCACAAACCTCTAGAGAGTGTACAAACTATTCATGAGTAGCCGTGTCCCCGGTTATGGACGTCTTGAGTATCTAGTACTTGGATTATCATGTGAATCTCATCATGTTACTTTAATTAATATTGTTGGGTTTAATGATTATTTTTAATTGGGGTTGAGAGGATGTCTATCTTCTCAACGATGTTTCAACTACCATGATAGTTAATTAAAATATATTCCTTTGAAGTAGGGAAAAATTGGCTTTACGCAAAAACTTTAACCTTACAGCCTCCACCAGCCAAATATGCATGTAGTTGTAGGCTTTGTTCATCATTATCATTACAGTGTGAATTTGCCAGTACATTCAATCTACTGACCCTCTGTGGCTGCAACGTCTCATGTTGCAGGATTATCTTACGACGAGTAAGTGATACGTTAGGGTTACGATTTCTACACTCAACTTTGCCGTTGGTGTTGATGGGAATCCACAACCTTTGTTGCTTCCGCTATGATCGATTGAGGTAATAGTATTTATGTTACTTAATACATGTGATTTACCTCTGTTATAAATCCTCGAGTACTGTGTGTGTCAGCATACCGATCCAGGGATGACACAGAACACAGAGACTTCGGTTCATTCGGATCGTGGTCGCTACAAGATGGTATCAGAGCACATGTTGACTGTAGGACGTGACCCTAGAAACTAGCCAGACCATAGGAAAGGATTTCTCTAAAACTATATTTTTCAAAAAGATTCTTATCTCTCTTCCTTTCTGAATTTTGTCAAATCTTCCCTTTGACCTTAAATAGTTAGACAATACCTTTTGCCATTTGGACCACTTCGGAGTAAAGAGGATTTTACCATGCATTGGAAGTGTTGAAGCTACAATAGTGGATACTCCGAAGATTTGAAGAGTTGACAACTTTGAAGAGATGATGACCTTTAGAAGACCAAACCCCTGTTATGTACTTACGTTAGATGTGACGATTGTGAGCCATCAATTGTTTGATGTTTTCTCACGGCCACAAACTAAAACCCGTCTTTTCAAAACTTTTCTTTGTATTGATTGTATCTTTCTCTATCTCTTCTGAATCTCATCCCAAAACCCTTGGACCCAATAGAGGATGACTGAAGATAGACTTGAAGTCTCTGGACCAATGACCCAACCGGAGGCAGAGTTATGGATACAAAACATGGAGGATCACTTCAGGAAGATTTTAGTTGAAAGGAAGTATGAAGTTCAATACGCTCTTCAGTACTTTACAAAAAGTGCTGCAACATGGTGGAAGATGCAACAAGCCCTACATGGATGTAGTGGAGCAGAAAGTTGGAAGGAATTCAAGAAGACCCTGTTAAGATCCCGTCTCATCCGAAAGCGTGGTGACAAGCCGAAGAAGAAACTTTGTGCCTGTAGGATTTGTGGAGAAATAGGACACACCCAGGAGGAGCACAAGGATGAATGCCCCAATTGTGAAGGAAGTCACCTAGCTGAAGAATGCCCAACTAGGCAGATTACTTGTTTCTTGTGTGAAGGGACTACCCATTACCCTGCTCAGTGTCACATTTACCGCATGGTGCAACGAACTGTCCATCAGAAGAAAGAAGCAATGGAAGAAGCCCTCAAGGAAACCTTAAAGGATTCCACGATGGAGGAAGATATTGACGACCCTAATGGAGAAGGCCTAAACAGATATTACTCCCGTGCTTGCTACGCATGTGGAGAGAAAGGGCATCTTTCACAGCAATGCACGAGGGAAAGTCAAGAGTATCTGGGAGACTTCCCGACAGAAGAAGTGGAGTTTGATCTACAAAAGATAGAAGAATTGATGGGAACGAAGAAGTCGAGGAAGAGAAACAACATGTGTCCCCAGAAGAACCCAATTTTTGTGGAAAAGGACCTAAGTCACATCACATGTTATCGGTGCAAGGATTTAGGTCATTATGCTAGTAACTGCCCAACCAGGAAGAGGAGAATCCAGTGAACCCAGGATAGTCGCCAAGGAGTCCCTAGTTTTGTCTTATGACATTAGTTTACACTACAAGGAAGTAGAGCATTTTACCAAGAGAAGTTTCAGACCAGAGGAAAGATGATCAGAATAGTTGAGATCTAGATATTGGAATGAAGCATGTAGATAAATATGGAATACCCTCTTACAATGTTAAGATGAGTATTGAAATAACATTGTAATAGTTCGTGAAGCAATAGAAGTTGATATTTTGGAATCTAAGGAGGAAAAGTTATGAGTTGTTGGATGATTGTGAGTGCCTCTCTTGCCATCTCACCCAGACCAAAACCTAGAACCCATGGAGAAGCTGACCCAAACCTTCTCGGACAAAGACCCCGTTTTACCCAAGGATGTCCGTACGTTGTCCTGAGAACCCCTTTCTGTCTTATACCTACAGATGACAACCATTTACGAGTCTTTTCTCAAAGGCCCAGAAACCATCATGACCCTGACTAGCAACCAGGATTACCCAAAGATCCTGAAGGACATGATGAAGCATATTCACCTGGAAGGAGATGTAGTTTACAAGGATTATCCCTTCATGGAGAATGGAGTTGAACTTTGGTACGTGGAGGTCCACCTCCATCGTGTGAAAGGAGTTTGCCCAAAGACTATGGGTCAATACTTTTTCATCTCCCGAGTACCACGAACAACTTTCTTCGATGTTGTTCGTGAAGCTGCTATGGAGGCCATACGTCAAATTGGAGAAATACTCGAAGCAAGACTTCGTTATACCCAGGGATGCCTGAGTATGATGCATGCAGAGATGGTGGAGATGAAGCACACAACCAATAGTATGAAGCAAAAGATTGATGATTTTAAGAATCACGTTGCACAATTCTGGTGGGACTGAAGCGTCCTTAGCTAGGACAAAGGAATAAAGATGAGAGGAATGTTTGACCATACCCCACTATGTGGATGGCAACATTTGTAGTGAAGCACCTTTGTAACTGGAGTGTTAAATACTGGTTCAAGTAAGAATATGGATTATGGATGAACCAGTGCATTTTGTTTAGTTGAACCTTATTGAGTGAACCCTGGACCAATAGAAAGGAAAGTGTTGCTCCAAGAAGTAGAGTTTGCACAAATAGTTGGAGTTATGTTTGATATGAAGTTTACCCCAAGGTTGAGAAGAAAAGAAGTACAATTGGATTTTAAGAGGGTGAAATGCTGGAAGTGTGGAGCAATAGTGACTCCAAGGAGGAGTTAAGGATATTCAAGTTCTGAAGTGGACCCACAAGCCGAGGACCTAAAGGAGGCTACGTAATTATAAGGGAACCACGAGACTTGTTAGAAGTGTTATGTTTCTGCTGTAGTAAAGCAGTGCATTTTGCTATAGATTGTACCAAAAAGAAGGAGTTTTGTGCTAAAGTAGTTGAGTTGAAGCCTGCAATGGAAATGCAGTAGACTGTAGTAAGTTGAGAATCGGTGAAGTTAGCAGCCTGGTATTGATTTTGGATTTTATGAGTTGTTACTCTATAGTGATGAGTGAAGACATGATGCATGGAAGGAGATTTTGAAGAAACTAGTGTTATTCATTTTAAGTGTGGTAGAATCCAACACCGTTACCCGAATACACTAGCTAGTGGTTAGATACGTCAGACTTGGAATGGACTACCCAAGGATGAGTGTGAGTAATTACGCTCAGTTTGGTACCCAGAGAAAAGGGATACCAAACAAAATTGGATGGTTTTAAGAGAGCCAATGAAGTTGGATGTGGGAAGAATGACCAGTTGCAACCCGATGATGAGACGAAGTGTTACTAGTGGTGAGATGAGCCATAACCCACAGGCCCCAGGACCTGTCAAGGAAGCAAGCACATTCTTGCTGAAGGTAAACCCCTGGAAGAAGTTACAACTTTGCCAACATACGATCTTAGAGGTTTTCGTGCTAAACCCGAGGGTTGTGAAGAAACGATAGACATTTTGTTGGCTTGCAGAATCAATGGATTTTCCGAACTTAGTTGTTGACAAGAGAAAATTATGCAATGCCTGTGAGGATGACCGAGTGGTAGAATTCGAGATTCACTAAACCATATACAAGGTAATGATTTGGGTGCGGGATGGATTGATCACCATACCGACTTACTCTTATTATTCGCCTCTGTTGTATGGGATGGTAAATCTGAATGACTTACCTATAGTAGAGAGACGACGATGTCAAAACTTTGTTTAAACCTTAGAATGGTATAGAAATTTCTCCCTTGTACACGGCATGTTGTTGCCAACCGTAGGATATACGGTGAGGATGAAGCCCAGACCCGTTTTCTCCAGGGACCCAATTAATTTGGTTCATGACCACCATGAGAGATCGATATTTGTGTAGTGTTGGCGCTAGACTTGTCAGTTAAGAAGAACCAGTCCCGAAAGAGCCTTACCAAGATGAAAGGATACAAGGATTGAGGACAAAGATTTTGCCACTACCGAAAGAGCCAGAGAAGGATTTACCCTGAATATTTGAGAAGACCGACACCGTCAACCCAAAGGATGGAGTACCTGAGTTTTGATGGAACAGTATCCATGTTCCTAACTGTGATAGCACACCAGACCATATCAATCAGTGGATTTGTTAGGACACCCCCAAACCCTAACCTATTTCTTGCTAGCCTCTCCGAATCTCGAGGACGAGATTCATTTTAAGTGTGGTAGGTTTGTAACATCCCAAAATTCTAAATTTTGGAATGTTATAATAAATAGATAGATTTGATTGCTTGCTGGTTGTGATGAGTGAAATTGAGTGAAACTTGAAGCTTTTGAAAGTTAAATGAGAGGGAATAAAATGACTTTCCCATAACTTTCACTTTGCATTTTGATCTCCGAGAGAATTCAAATTCTTTTCAACACAAAAACCTAGAGTGAAGATAATATGGCTTCTTCCATTTATTTTAAATGATAAAGGGCTTTGAAAGGATTTTGAATTTCATCCTCGAAATCTTTTAAATTCAGAAACTTTATGCAGCTCAATGATTTTCCCGAGAGAAGATAAAATGACTTCTTCAAAATATAGGAAATATGAGTTGGAAATTCTTCTGAAATATTCTGCAACACAATTTCAAATATTGAGTTATTTGGGTTTTATTCAAATCATTTTTCTCCAAAAATAAAATACATGGAAAATAGGGTAACATGATTCCCTACAGCAGAAAATTGGAGATAAATGAATTTGAAGTTTTTGGTATTTTTAGAATGATATTTATTGGATTTTATTGCAACAGTAGGACCTTTTGATTTATTAGAATTTGTGGGCATTTTATTAGACAGTAGTAAAATGTTCATGTTGTAGGATTTATTTTTCTGCAATTTTTGATATATTATATGCCTATAGGATATTTTTTTTGTTTTTTTCTATGTGTGTTAAAAAAATGTTTTAAAAAAAACAATATATCCTTCGCTGACTTGGCTGGCCCAGCTGCTGCCAGGCCACAGCCCAGCCCAGCTCGCGCCGTCCTCGTCCCCGAGGGACTCCTCTTCCCGCACGCCTCGGCGTCCGTGCCGAGCACGCCGCGTCGCTGCCTCTCTCCCTTACCCCCTCCCCACGCCACTGCCTTCCCCTCCGCCTTTAAAAGGCGAGGACCCCGGGCCCCTCTTCCCCGCAAGCTGCCGCCGCCCTCGCAGATCCAGCGCCGTCGCCGTGCCGCAGCTTCGTCGCCGCCGCCGCAGCCCTTGCTCGCCGCCGCTGCTGCCTGCCCGCGCAGCCGCCGCTGCCCCACCACTGTGCCGCCCCGCACCTCGCCGCTCGCGCCGCGTCCGCCGCCCCGCGCTGCGCCTTGCCGAAGTAGCCCTCGTCGCCGGAGCCGGCGACTCGCCTGAACCGACCGGTTTGATCCACCGAAACCACGGTTTTCCCAAGGAAAACCGCCTAGTTAAAAACCGCCCCGGTCTTTTTTCGTAGATCGGTTTTACGTTTTAGATCGTTTTTTTATCTAGTGAGCGTTTTCTGTTTAGTTAGTTTTAGTGAACGGTTTCGTTCTTTAGCGTTATGTAGTGAACGTTCGTTTGCTAGGTTTTTCTTTTTCTGTTTTAGTTTTCGGCCAGGGACCCATCTATAAATTTTATTTTACAGATTAGCCCCTAAACTTCAAACGGCCTTAACTTTTTACAGGTTAGTCCAAATCCAACGAAACCAACGCCCACGTCTTCGTTACGATCCCCTCTTCCAGTAATACAACTCAAACATGTTTTTGAAAATTTTAAAAATTTGAATTCAACTGGTTTTAGATTCAAACTTCGTTTGATCATAACTTGAGTTTCGTAACTCCGTTTGAGTTGATTCTTTTTGCAAATCGAAGCTCTTGACCTAAACTTTCTGATAAGGCCAAATTTACATAATGTTGGTACTGTTGGAAATTGTTTTATGTTTCAAGAGACATTCGTTTGTTTTCGAAGTTTTCCGAAGTGTTTATTCGTTCTGTCCGATCTTTCTGAGTGA
This sequence comes from Secale cereale, assembly GCA_902687465.1. Lineage (NCBI taxonomy): Eukaryota > Viridiplantae > Streptophyta > Magnoliopsida > Poales > Poaceae > Secale > Secale cereale. The sequence continues at coordinate 714,993,100 of LR738713.1, read as the reverse complement.
TTGCTTATGTGTGGTTACTATTGCTTGCTTACGATAGATTGACCGGAGTGTGACGAGTAGAGATATCCAGAGTTTTGAGTGCGAATCATCTTCATCAACATTGCAGGCAAGTTCACACTTTGATCATATTTTCCAATACCCAGTTTTCATTGCATTAGTTATATCCTCAAACACATTGCATGAGTAGGATCTATTAACTTGTGGGACTGGGAAGTAGATTGAGGTAGAACCTATTAGCTGCATTATTTTCAAACCCCTGGGAGTTACTTCTATGTTTGCTTAGGTTGCCATTGCTATGCTCGTAGACGTGGTTTGGGTTTGAGTGAAATCCATGATAGATGTGAGTTGTTAATTAATGGTTCAACTTAAGGTGGCTACTTGAATACACATCTGGGTGGATTGGTTTGGGGCACCCTGGGAGTGAACCAGTGGATTGCCCGGACACCTGGTGATGCCAGTGTTGTCCTAGGAAATCCTGGGGTTCCGTGTGATTGTCCTATTGGAATGCCACCCAGGCTCAAAGGGATCATGAGATTTTTCATACTAGAAACTTCCGTGTGCAGCCACATGCCAATATGGGCTCTGGCATAGTTGAGTAAGTTGTGGGAAACCTTTCCATGATGGGCTAGCAGATGTAGGGGGATTGTAGGTGTACCGGCCTATCTATCTGGTTAAGGGGACCTCTTCGGAAAGACTGTGTCTCGGTCATCCGTTTCTCAAACATCATGCAGTGCGAGAAATCCAACAGAGGCGATCGAGTCTTGTGGGAAAAGTGCACAAACCTCTGCAGAGTGTACAAACTATTCATGAGTAGCCGTGTCCCCGGTTATGGACGTCTTGAGTATCTAGTACTTGGATTATCATGTGAATCTCATCATGTTACTTTAATTAATATTGTTGGGTTTAATGATTATTTTTAATTGGGGTTGAGAGGATGTCTATCTTCTCAACGATGTTTCAACTACCATGATAGTTAATTAAAATATATTCCTTTTAAGTAGGGAAAAATTGGCTTTACGCAAAAACTTTAACCTTACAGCCTCCACCAGCCAAATAAGCATGTAGTTGTAGGCTTTGTTCATCATTATCATTACAGTGTGAATTTGCCAGTACATTCAATGTACTGACCCTCTGTGGCTGCAACGTCTCATGTTGCAGGATTATCTTACGACGAGTAAGTGATACGTTAGGGTTACGGTTTCTACACTCAACTTTGCCGTTGGTGTTGATGGGAATCCACAACCTTTGTTGCTTCCGCTATGATCGATTGAGGTAATAGTATTTACGTTACTTAATACATGTGATTTACCTCTGTTATAAATCCTCAAGTACTGTGTGGGTCAGCATACCGATCCAGGGATGACACAGAACACAGAGACTTCGGTCCATTCGGATCGTGGTCGCTACAAAGGGGCACTAGATGCACTTACAAATTGAAACTCCAATGGTGCAACAGGTATGATTTAAACCTGGTTCTTTAACGTGTTTGCTGTTGTAACTTTCTCTATTTTGATTTCAGTTTCAATTGAATAAACAATTATGTTCTCATGCCATGCACATTACAAGTGTTGTTATTGTTGTGTAGTTTCCCACACTTATATTCTTCTACGCTGCTTTGTCTTAAATAGATATGATTCGAACTGTATCTATCTTGATTTGGCAACATAAACTAGAATGATATAGACCATACAGTGACCATACTACATAGATATATGTTTGTTTCATGTTGTTATCCCGTCCACCTTACTACTGAACTGGTTTACCAAAATGAGTTTCATATACTACATTGTAAATCTGTGATGTGTTTGTTTGTTTCTCCTTTAGAACACGGATATAATATTGGAAGTAATGCAGATCAGGTTCAAGATAGTGAGGCATCCATGTTGTTCTCCAAGAAAGCTGATAAAAACTATATTGAAGACACTGAGACAAACCCAAAGTCATGTCTTGATGTAGTGTTTGAGTTACTGGCTACTACTGCTGGCACTTGCTCTTCAAACTCGTTGCCTGAATCAGTTCGGCTTCTTGAGTCTCAACTTCAAGTTGAAAGACATCGATTAGATGTTATGCGACAGGAAGCCGAAGGACTGTGGAAGTCCCTGCATAATTCAGATGCATACTTTCTGGTGCAATAGCAAGTGCTGGAGGATTTAAGCGCCAAACAAGAGAAAGTTAATAAGCTTGCTAAGCATCTTGCCAGCATTATGGGTACCCAGGATATTGTTTCTTAAGCTCTTCTGAAGTGGTTTCAGTTCTGGACTTGTTTTGTTGAGGCGTTTATATGCTGCTTTGTTCCCTATATTTGCACTGGTGGCGAACTTTGATGCCCAGTGGATGTAATATGTGTAATAGCCGTGATAGCCTAGCATACATTGCTTGCCTATTTATTTCCTTATTGTCTTGTTTATTTGTTTTCTTGTAGTCAATGCAGTTATTTTTCCACGGTTTGCTAGTGGCCGCAATAGCCTATTTTTTAAAAGCTAGGCCACATTAACCATGGGCTATATATTTACTATAGTTAACATGGGCCTCTTACGGGCCGTAGAAACAATGGGCCTTCTAAGGGCCGTAGAAACAACGGGCCTTCTATGGGGCGTAGAAACAATGGGCCTTATACGGGCCGCAGACACAATGGGCCTTCTACGGGCCGTATGATCGGTTGGCCAAACATGGGCCAATAACAGACCACATTATGGCCGTAAATGGGCTAGAGTTGAAATCGTCCGCTCACGGGCCGACCATAACGGGCCTTCGTTAATCGACCGTATTTGATGACGCTGTGAAAACAGGCCGACGTATTAACGAGCCACAAACGGGCCGACTGTAACCACAAGCTGAATTTGGCCCACAAGCAGAAAATGACAGTAACGGGCCTAAAGTAAATGAATGTTGGAAATGAGCCCAAGAATACATGGGCCCTGAGAAGGCCGAAAGATAACATGGGCTGGGAACAGCCCTATGGAATAATGGGCTGTTAATGGGTATAAAGTGAAACACTATTCAATATGAGCTAGTTTTACCACGGGACATTAGTGGGCGGAGGGTTACTAAGGGCCTCATATGGGCCGAAAGACGTCATGGGCCATACATGGCCCGAAAGTTAAAATGGGCTGGAATTATATTGGACGGACCAGATGACGCTACTAGGCCTAATTCGGATAGGCCGTAAACGGGCCCTGGGTTAGCGGGCTGTAAATGGGATATATGTGAACAGGCCGTTAACAGGCTTACCATGGGCCGGCCCGCCACCTTTTGACCAAGTCAAACGGGCCGACCTTTTCACAGGAATAGGCCTCTGATGGGCCGTGCCACGTGTCAACGTATCATAGGCCCTTTTGGTCCAATGAGTGGATGACATATGTCCCTACGATGAGCTAACACGTGTTTTCTCCAGCCAATGATGATTTTACACGTGGAAAATCCCCATTGGTCGGTGCTGTCAACGGGTTATCGGATCCAAAACTGGATCCGATAGCTTAACGGCGTTCCGTTACGGTGGATGCCACGTGTCGGTCACCCTTGACGAAAGCACTTCTATGACGCGCGATTTATCGTCATGGAAGTGGACACTTCCGTGATGATCCTTTTGATAATGTCATGGAACACTTCTACGACAGCACATGTATGACTATCTTCATTCTGTCATAAATTTGTCATGGATGTACATGCATGATAGAAAACGTGACCGACTGTGACAAACACGTATCATCACGGAAGTTTATTTTTTTGTAGTGTATGAGGATGATCCTCAAGTTACAGACCCAATCCGTATAGTTTCTACCATCGTCTTTCACCTTGGTTTTCTCTAGGAACACGTTGAAGTTGAGGGCAACATTAGCGTGGGCCATTTGATCTACAAGACATATTGTAAAGACATTTAGACTATGTTCATGACAATTAAGTTCATCTAATAAAATTATTTAATGAACTCCCACTCAGATAGACATCCCTCCAGTCATCTAAGTGATACATGATCCGAATTGACTAGGTCGTGTCCGATCATCACGTGAGACGGACTAGTCATCAACGGTGAACATCTCCATGTTGATTGTATCCACTATACGAACCATGTTTGACCTTTCGTTCTCTTGTGTTCCGAGGCCATGTCTGTACATGCTAGGCTCGTCAAGTCAACCTAACTGTTTCACATGTGTAAATCTGGCTTACACCCGTTGTATGCAAACGTTAGAATCTATCACACCCGATCTGTAATGCCCAGGATGGGACTATACCTCCTACGTGTCGAGGCACGACTTAAAGGTATAAGCCCATTCTGGAATGATCTCAAGTTTGGTATCTTTGCATGACTCATGTAAAAATAGGGAAGAAATTGCAAAAGGATAGTTGGCTTACACTCGCCACGTCACACAATACATTACATAAGCAAATCATCATCCAAATAACATCACAACCCGACTATGGGTGAAGATCCAAAATAAAGATACCAAATACATAAAGCCAGAGGTCCGAATCGCCCTAGTAGAAACCACTACTGATCGTCGAAAACGTCACATACATACGGCTACACTCTTCATCGAACTCCCATTGAAGTTCTGATCCATCTCCTGCATCGTACTCAGCTGTACCTACATCTGGTGTTGTAGTATCTGTGAGCCACGAGGACTCAGCAATCCCATAACCATGGGTAATAACACTAACAAAGCTTTATGGGTAGGAAGAGGTAAAGTGGTGAGGTTGTAGCAGCGGCTAAGCATAATATGGTGGCTAGCTTACGAGTACAAGAATAAGATGAGCATCTACGCAAACGGTCGCAAACTAGTAGTGATCGCTAAAGATCCTGAACTACCTACGAGTCATACATAACCCCATCGTGTTCTCTTCTTAAAGAGAAAAGAGACAGTCACGGTTACTCACACAGTTGTGTGTTTTATCTCGGATCCTCTGTCAAGTTTTCTACAACCGGACATTAACAAATTCCAATCTGCCACATAACCGCGGGCATGGCTTTCGAAAGATCATAACCCTGCAGGGGTGTCCCAACTTAGCCCATCACAAGCTCTCACGATCAGCTGAAGTAATAGTAATTATTACCCCTTATCTTAGGGACAATCCGATCAGGCTCGGTATCCCGATGCACAAGACATTTCGACAATGGTAAAACAAGTCCAGCAAGACCTCCCGGCGTGCCGACACCCTGATAGTAGCCGCGCGTATCTCGTCTCAGGCCACGTCCGGATGGGCAATACGTACAGCAACCGAAGACCCCAGATAGTAGCCACGCGTAGCTCTATTTTGGGACCAACACCATCAGCACTGGCCCCCCCTGCTATGTAGAATTAAGAACCCGGGGACATGACCCCCTATGCAATTAATTAATTAACTTGTTATTATGAGGCAAATTAAAACCAATTTTGGGCCTTGCTGGAGGAGTTTTATTCAAAGACGAACTGTCAAGGGGTCCCCATATACCCAACCGTGTAAGGAATGCAAAATCAAGGAACATAATGCCGGTTTATCGGCTCCTAAGGTGGCATGAGTGGAACAAAACACCGAGCAAAAGGCCAAGCCTTCCACCCATGCCCAGTATATAGGTGTGTTAATAATAATAATAGATATTGTGATATACCAACAACAAGTTCCAACATGGAGCGATCTTCATCTTCACCTGCAACTAACAACGCTATAAGAGGGGCTGAGCAAGTGGGTAACATAGCCAAACAACGGTTTGCTAGGAAGGTGTCAAAGGTTAGAGGTTTCATGGCAACAAGGAGAGGGGCTGACAATAAAGATGGGTAGCGCGACATGTAACGATAGCATCGAGACACTAAGCATGGCAATGATAGTAAAGGTATCCAAGGGGATGGTCATCTTGCCTGGGATTCCGCAAGGAAGAAGAACGGGTCCATGAAGAAGACGAAGAAGCCTTGAAGAAGAACCACGGGTAGACGAACGAATCCTCACGAACGCAACAGAACAAGCACTAACTAGAAGAAGCAAGCAACACGGTAAACACACCACACGAGACATGACAATATGCTCAACCAAGTATGATGCAAGACAGTTCTATATAGGATGCACTACAAGTCTATACAGGAAGCAAAACATGGCAAGGTACGAAGCACAGAAAAACAACACAAGTCTATATATGATGCAATACATGGCAAGGTATGATGCAAGACAAGTCTATACAGGAAGCAATACATGGCAAGGTAGGAAGCACAGAAAAACAACACAAGAACATGACAATATGCTCAAGCAAGTATGATGCAAGACAAGTCTATATATGATTCAATACATGGCAAGGGGTGAAGCAAAAGTAAACTAACTATTTAGACAAGTTTAAATGAGGCCGGAACAACAAACAACAATTCCGGAAAATCCCCATGTGCATATTATGAATTTGGTACTGTTCTGCCTATTACACCATTTTAATGTTGTTAAACAGCAAAACAAGGGGCACCATGTTATTGTACACATTTTTCCACCCCATTTACATATAAAGTTTACAAAAAACTGAGCTACGATTATTTAGTTATGAAATAAACCATTTTAACAAGTTATTTAAGCAAACTTATGCAAACAACAATATAAACATTTTAACATGAATGAAAGTGGCATATTATTAATCTACACAAAATTCTAAGCAATTTTCATATATATAGCATGTTTAATTCTGATGCACGGTTATTTAGTTATTATATGCATGAGTTTAGGGGGGTTTTCTGCAAAACTGTAAATCCTCAGAAAAATAGACAAAAACGCAGCGCGAAAAAAAATGCATCATGCCGAAACTGGCAAGCCGGCCCAACAGAAGAAAGAAAGAAAAAAATGGCGGGGTGCTGGAGGAGCTCACCATGGGCCAATGCCCAGTCGGTGGAGGGGGGAGGCCGGAAGGAGCCCTGGGCCGGCGGGCGGAGGTGCTGGCCCAGCAGCGCTCGCGTCGTCCTCCTCGCGCGCCTGCACGAGGCAGGAGGCCCAGGCACGGTCAACGGCAGCCGGCTGCAGGGGGTGCTCCGGCAAGGCGGGCAGGCTGAGGGGGGTTGGGAACGGGCGGATCCGGGCATGGGGCCTTCAGATCCGGCCATGGCAGCAACCACGCCGAGCGGCGGTGTGCTCCTGCGTTAGAGAGAGAGAGAGAGCAGGAAGTGAGGGAGAGAGGAGAAACGGGAGGAGGGCGAGTGGGATCCGGCCTGGACGCAGTCTGGCGAGGCTACCCATCGGCGGGGCACCGAAGAGGCGACGGCGGCGGGTCGGCGAGGTCCGGCGCGAGGCGAGGTGCGGTTGGGGCGGCTGCGCGCTCCAGCCGATGGGCGGAGGCAGGCGGAGCGCTCAGGAGGCTGGCGGCGGCGCCCTCAGCCTGGTTCGGGCCCGAGGCGGGCTGGCAACGGGCCGCGCGGGCCTGGTGCGGAGGGAGGCGGCTGGGCGACGTGGGAAGGCCGTGTGGCAGCTGCTGAGTGGTCGGGAAGCGGCGGCTGGCCAATCGGGCGCTGCCAAGTGGCGCTGGTGAGGTGGAGGCACCCGATTTGGAGGAGGAGGAGGAGTTGGCTGCACGGATTTCGAGGGGGGAAGTGGCTGGAGGTTAGGGGAGAGGCTAGGGGATGCCATTTTTGGCATGGAAGGGGTGTTTATATAGGTTAAGGCCAGGGTTTGGGGGGTTTTGAGGGCTTTCGGAGCCATCGGATCACGATCCAACGGCATCGGAGCGGAGGGGGAGTAGGCTGGGCCTAGTGGGCTATGTAGAGGGGTGTGGGCTTATATGAGAAGAGAGGAGAGAGAGGGCCCGGCGACTTTTTCGGAACACCGAAATGTCCGACGTTTATCCGGCAATAATGCCGCTATATGTTTAACGGTTGGGCTATCAAACAAACTCCGAATGCGACGAAATTTGACAGGCGATCTACCTACGCTATAATAAGACCACACGTCAATTTTCAACCCATTCCGAGAACATTTTCCGGCCACTTATAAAATAAATATTCGGAGGTGCCGCGGGCGCGTGCGAGTGTGTCTGGACTCAGAACGGACAACGGAGAGACCTGGGGAACCCGAACGAATGCAAGTTTTGAAAACATGCTGATGAAATGCACATGATGACAAGGCAAAGTGCAACACGCAAGCAAATGACATGGCAATGATGACGAATAACTGGCTGACACCTGGCGCATCGGTCTCGGGGCGTCACACGATCATCATGTGGTGCTTCGAAACAACGAAGCTTCGCAACGGTGCAAAGTTAGGGGGAACACCTTTCTTGAAATTTTAGTGAGGGATCTTCTTATTTAAACTACCGTTGTTCTAAGCAAATAAGATGTGTAAACATGATAAACATCACATGCAAATCATAAAGTGACATGATATAGCCAATATCATCTTGCACCTTTGATCTCCATCTTCGAGGCGCGGCATGATCACCTTCGTCAACGACATGACACCATGATCTCCATAATCATGATCTCTATCATCGTGTCTTCATGAAGTTGTATCGCCAACTATTACTTCTACTACTATGGCTAACAGTTAGCAATAAAGTAAAGTAATTACATGGCGTTTTCATTGACACGCGGGTCATACAATAAATTAAGACAACTCCTATGACTCCTGCCGGTTGTCATACTCATCGACATGCAAGTCGTGATTCCTATTACAAGAACATGATCAATCTCATACATAGCATATATCATTCATCACATCCTTTTGGACATATCACATCACATAGCATACCCTGCAAAAACAAGTTAGACGTCCTCTAATTGTTGTTGCATGTTTTATGTGGCTGCTATGGGTTTCTAGCAAGAACGTTTCTTACCTACGCAAAAGCCAGAATGGTGATTTGTCAATTGCTATTTACCCTTCATAAGGACCTTGTTCATCGAATCCGATCCGACTAAAGTGGGAGAGACAGACACCCGCTAGCCACCTTATGCAACTAGTGCATGTCAGTCGGTGGAACGTGTCTCACGTAAGCGTACGTGTAAGGTCGGTCCAGGACGCTTCATTCCACGATGCCGCAGAATCAAGATAAGAGTAGTAACGGTAAGCAAATTAACCAAATCATCGCCCACAACTACTTGTGTTCTACTCGTGCATAGAATCTACGCATAGACCTAGCTCATGATGTCACTGTAGTAATAATTCAAAAAAAATCCTGCGTGTCACCAAGAACAATCTAGGAGATGCTAGCAACGAGAGAGAGAGGGAGTGCATCTTCATACCCTTGAAGATCGCTAAGCGGAAGCGTTAAAAGAACATGTTGACGGAGTCGTACTTGCGGCGATTCAAATCGTGGAAGATCCGATCCAAGCGCCGACCGGACGGCACCTCCACGTTCAACACATGTACAACCCGGGGACTTCTCCTCCTTCTTGATCCAGCAAGGGGGGAGGAGAAGTGGGGGGAGATTTCCTGCAGCACGACGGCGTGGTGGTGGAGCTTGCAGTTCTCCGGCAGGGCTTTGCCAACCTCTACGGAGGAGGAGGAGGTGTTGGAGAGGGGGGAGGGCCGCGCTAGGGGTGAGGTGCGGCTGCCCTCCCACCCCCTCACTATTTATAGGGGAAGGGGAGAGGGGGCCGGCCCCTCTAGATGGGATCCTGCCGGCATCGAGGAATCTTTAGTGACGCCCCCGATTTGACCGTACACTAATCATGCATGCAAATGTGTACAAACAAGACGAGAGACTCACGGGAAGATATCACAACACAACTCTAGACACAAATAAAAATAATACAAGCCTTATCTTCTGGGTCTTCTGATGAATCAAGCCATCATCTGGAATGAAGGGGCTCCCCGGGAGGAAGTAGTTACGAGATCCTAGTGTTACAGTTAGAAAAATCATTTAACCCGAATTAAAGAGATATCAGGGTTCCAGAGTAAAGGCGAGGAATAAAAGATCATAATACCACCCGATGGCGACGTGGGCCCGTAAGTCGCACAACCAAGTTAGTAAATCGATTTTCGAACACTAGACTCAACTTCGGCCAAGGAGTTGGAAAGGGGGGTTCCTACATACAGTTGGCTTCGATACCAACTTGTGACGCCCCCGATTTGACCGTACACTAATCATGAACGCAAATGTGTACGACATAGAGCAGGGAGTCACGGTAAGATATGACAACACAACTCTAGACACAAATAAAATTATACAAGCCTTATATTACAAGCTAGGGGCCTCAAGGGCTCGAATACACAAGAGTCAGCGGAAGCAACAATATCTGGGTACAGACATAAGTTAAACAAGTTTGCCTTAAGAAGGCTAGCTCAAAACATCAATGATCGAAAAGGCAAGGCCTCCTTCCTCGGAGCCTCCAAACTACTCCTGGTCGGCGGCGGTCTACACGTAGTAGTAGCCTCCATCGGGGTAGTAGCAGTCGTCAAAGGTGGCATCTGGCTCCTGAACTCCACCATCTGGTTGCTATTAGCAGCTGAGTTGTCAATTCAACCGCACCTGGAAACTTAATATCCGCAGCAAGATAGTTTAGTAGGAAAGTAATATGATAGTGGCGGTAGCAGCAATAAAAGTAACAATAGTGTTTTTGTAGTTTTCGTGATAGTAGCAATGGGAAAGTAAATAAGCAACTAGCAATATAGGTAAAGCTCGTAGGCATTGGATCGGTGATGGGAAATTATGTCGGATGCAATTCATCATGTAAAAGTTATAACCTAGGGTGACACATAACTAGCTCCAGTTCATCAATGTAATGTAGGCATGTATTCCGAATATAGTCATACGTGCTTATGGAAAAGAACTTGCATGACATATTTTGTCCTACACTCCCGTGGCAGCGGGGTCCTATTGGAAACTAAGGGATATTAAGGCCTCCATTTAATAGAATACCGGACCAAAGCATTAAAACATAGTGAATACATGAACTCCTCAAACTATGGTCATCACCGGGAGTGGTCCCGGTTATTATCACTTCGGGGTTGCCGGATCATAACACATAATAGGTGACTATAGACTTGCAAGATAGGATCAACAACACACATATATTCATGGAAACATAATAGGTTCATATCTGAAATCATGGCGCTCGGGCCCTACTGACAAGCATTAAGCATAGAAAAGTCATAGCAACATCAATCTCAGAACCTAGTGGATACTAGGGATCAAACCCTAACAAAACTAACTCGATTACATGATAGATCCCATCCAACCCATCACCGTCCAGCAAGCCTACGATGGAATTACTCACACACGGTGGTGAGCATCATGGAATTGGTGATGGAGGAAGGTTGATGATGACGATGGCGACGATCTCCACTCTCCAGAGCCCCGAACGGACTCCACATGAGCCCTCTCGAGAGAGATTAGGGCTTGGCAGCGGCTCCGTCTTGTGAAACGCGATAATTCCTTCTCCCCTATTTTTTTCTCCCCGAAACGGAAGATATAGGATCTGGGGGGACGTCGGTGGAGCATCGGGGGGCCCACGAGGCAGGGGGCACGCCATGAGCAGGGGGCGCGCCCCCACCCTCGTGGACAGGGTGTGTGCCCACCGGTGAGGATCTTCTTGCAGATATTTTTTATATTTTCTGAAATAATTCTCCGTTCATTTTCAGGCGATTCCGAGAACTTTTTATTTCTGCACAAAAAGAACACCATGGCAATTCTGCTGAAAACAGCGTCAGTCCGGGTTAGTTCCTTTCAAATCATGCAAGTTAGACTCCAAAACAAGGGCAAAAGGGTTTGGAAAAGTAGATACGTTGGAGACGTATCAACTCCCCCAAGATTAAACCTTTTCTTGTCCTCAAGCAATTCAGTTGATAAACTGAAAGTGATAAAGAAAAACTTAGACAAACTCTGTTTGCTCTTGTTGTTGTAAATATGTAAGCTAGCATTCAGGTTTTCAACAAGATCATGAACTAACCACATTCACAATAACTTTCAGGTCTCAAGACTACTCACATCAATGGCATAATCAACTAGCGAGCAATAATAATAAACCTCGGATGACAACACTTCTCAAAACAATCATGATATGATATAACAAGATGGTATCTCGCTAGCCCTTTTTGAGACCGTAAAACATAAATGCAGAGCACCTTTAAAGATCAAGGACTGACTAGACATTGTAATTCATGGTAAAAGAGATTCAGTCATAATCATACTCAATGCAAATTAATAGTAATAAATGCAACGACAGAGGTGCTCTCCTACTGGTGCTCTTTGATAAGAGGATGATGACTCTGCTTAAAAGTAAATAGATAGGCCCTTCGCAGAGGGAAGCAGGGATTTGTAGAGGTGCCAGAGCTCGATTTTTAAATAGAGATGAATAACATTTTGAGCGGTATACTTTCATTGTCAACATAACAACCAAGAATCTCGATATCTCCCATGCTACGCACATTATAGGCAGTTCCCAAACAGAATGGTAAAGTTTATACTCCCCGAACCACCAACAAGCACTCTCCACGGCTAGCCCGAAACAACGGGTACCGTCCAAACCAGCAACATCCCTGGGGGAGTTTTGTTAAATTATTATGATTTTGAGCATGGGACTGGGCATCCCGATTACCAGCCATTTTCTCATGAATGATGAGCGGAGTCCACTCATCATGAGAATAACCCACCTAGCATGGAAGATATAGACAACCCTAGTTGATACATGAGCTGTTCGAGCATACAAAACAGAATTTCATTTGAAGGTTTAGAGTTTGCCACATACAAATTTACTTGGAACGGCAGGTAAATACCACATATAGGAAGGTATAGTGGACTCATGTGGAATAACTTTGGGGTTTATGGAAGCGGATGCACAAGCAGTATTCCCGCTTAGTACTAGTGAAGTCTAGAGAGAGAATGGGAAGCGACCAACTAGAGAGCAACAACGGTCATGAACATGCATTAAAATTAATCAACAATGAATGCAAGCATGAGTAGAATATAAATCACCATGAACATAAATATTGTGGAGGATATGTTGATTTGTTTCAACTACATGCATGAACATGTGCCAAGTCAGATCACTTAAATCGTTCAAAGGAGGATACCACCCCATCATACCACATCACAACCATTTTAATATCATGTTGGCATGCAAGATAGACCATTATAAACTCTCAGCTAATTAAGCATGGCATAAGCAGCTATGATATCTAATTGTCATTGCAAACATGTTTCATTCATAACAAGCTGAATCAAGAATGACCAGCCATCATATTTACAAAAACAAGAGAGGTCGAGTTCATACCAGCTTTTCTCATCTCAATTAGTTCATCATATATCATCCTTATTGCCTTTCACTCGCACGACCGAACGGTGTGGATAATAATAATAGTGCACGTGCATTGGACTAAGCTGGTGTTGGGGAAACTGATCCATCCACGAACACCTATGGGACCGGAGCCCCTTTTCGGTACGGCAGGGGGCGGAGATTGCACGAAGAGCAGATCGAGGCGAGGCACACGAGCGGTTTACCCAGGTTCGGGCCGCACGGATGCGTAAAACCCTACTCCTGCTTTGGTGGATTGTATTGATGTTCTTGCTCGGGAGCGCTGAGAGCTACAGTACACTTCAGCAGCTAACGAGACCGAGCGTGAGAGCGTTCGAATGTCTAACCCCCCTCCTACGTGCGCATGGGCCTCCTTTTATATGCTCAAGGGGTCACCGACAGGTGGCAGCGCAGTTGAGGGTAAAAATGGAAAAAGTGTGGTAGGTGGTACAGTGTTTTATACCTAACCCTAATGGCAGGGGACAAGGGCATTGAATGCCCATCGTCGTCGCCCAAACAGTGCGAAAAGGGGCCATCAGGGGCACCACCGTTCGCCACGATGGCGACCTTGTCATCACCGCTTGCCACCGCGTACCCCTGGCTGCACAGCCTTCCGCCACGTACGCCTGGGAGGATCCCAGAGCGACACGTGGGTGGATGTGCTGGAGCGCGGGTACTGAGTGGAAGCTTGCCACGGCAAGTGCCTTGCCGCGGTCGCTATCTTGTCGCTTCCGGGAGCTTGTCGCTCACCGGGCCTTGCCGGGACGCGTGGCGCGTCGCGGCAAGTTTCTTGAGATGCCTAGGTTGGTCTCCCCGGCAAGCTCCTCTTGCCAGGGTCTTGCGCCTTGAGTGGTCTTGTGCCTTGAGTGGCCTTCCCGGCAAGCTCCTCTTGCCGGGGCCTTGTCTCCTTAGCTTGGATACTTTGTTCTTGAATGGCTCCAAAAGGAACCACGGAGGACCTTGGCGATCACCCGGCAAGCCTTGCCGTGGGACGCTGCGACTGCCCGTGCACAAGTTTGGGATACTAAGGGTACCCCTACTTTAGTACACCGATAGGAGCCCCCGGGCCTGGGCCATACACGGTGCCGAGCGCTGTTGGGCCAGGCCCAAAACAGTGTACGGGTACGCGCGGCCGGGTTCTCGCCGTATCTTTTTCCGTATCCGCCGTGCCCTCCCCTAAAGGCACTCGTCGATCGCGACGTCGTGGGAGAGATCGTGGGCGGTTTATTTAATCGGAAATGCGGAACGTCCGCCCCCTCCCCCTTTATAAGCAGGTGGATTAGGGGCAGTTCGTCCATTCGCCCGTTGCTTCTTCAATCTTGAGAGCTTCCGCCGCTCCCCTTCTTCCCAAAGCTTGAAAGAGAGCAGCGCTCCGCCCCCCGTCGCCACCAGCACCACCAGCGCCGTTGACCTCCATCACCGCTTCCGCCATGGCTCCGAAAGGCGAGAAGGGGAAGACCACGAAGTCGGCCGAGGCGCTGCGGCTCGCGGCGCTGCGAAAGAAGCGAGCTGTCTTCCCCCCCAAGCTTGCCGTGAGGAAGCTGAGGGAGAACTATTACCTCTTCTGGTCGGGGGAGACGCGGGCGCATCCGCGCACCAAGGTACTCCCAGCCATTGCTTGCGAAACGGCTCCGAACGGATATGCGTTCTTTGCCTCGTTCTTCTACTGCGGGCTCTGCCCGCCTTTCTCTGAATTCTTCTGCGACATCATGAACACCTACGGGTTCCACCTCCTCGACTTCACCCCCAACGCCGTTCTGACCATGGCAGTTTTCGCACATCTCTGCGAAAACTTTGTCGGAGTCTTCTCCAATGTTGCCCTTTTCCGCCACTACTTCACGCCCCGAGTTGAGAGAGGAGAGCCGTTATCCAGCGGGGTCTCCTGGATCTCAAGGACGCACAAGAAGGTAGCTTATCTGGAGGGAGAGCTCCGCGGCAAATGGGATGAATGGAGAGCAGACTGGTGCTGGATCGTAGAGGAGAACCCGCAGCCGTTCACCGCCCGGCGCCAAGCCCCAGTAGTACGCGGCAACGACTGGAGCGACCTGGCCCCGGAGGACGGTAGACTGAAGATTGCCACTGCCCGGATCCTTCGCCTCAGGCTTGCCAGGCTAACTGTAGGCGCAGTTCGCGCAGACTTTCTCCGCCGCCGCATCGCCCCCCTGCAGGAGAGGAAGAGGCCCGCCTGGGAGTTCGAGAACGCGGCGGATATCATGAGGTTGCGCCCGGGCCTCAATTATAACTTCACGGTCCTGGAGCTTAACGGGATGCTGCTGGAGCTGTTCAAGTATGACCCTGATCATCCCGAAGTATTCAGGTTGCCGCAAGGCGTCGTTCCGCTGTGCAACAACTCCGCGCTCAACCGCATCCGCACAATGATGCCGCTGTGCGACTCGCACGGGATGGACCCAACTTGGCAAGAGCCTACCGACGAAGCCGTGCAGGCATTCTTCGACAACGTGGAAGAAACGCCGATCTGCTCCAACGAGAAGAAGGGCCTCACCCGTGACACCACCGACAAGGAGATGGCGTATATCGCCACTAGGCTGGAAGAGGCGGCGGTAGCCGCGGCCGCGGGCGAGTTCGGATACACCGTGGAGGAGGCGGAGGCAGCGGAGGCGGCAAGCCTTGCCGAGCGAGAGGCGTTTCTCAACGCGGGGAAGCCTGTCGGGCAAGACGCCGAGCCAAGCGAGCCCGCCGAGCAGGGCGTCGAGTCGAGCGGGCCCGCCGAGGACACGAGCGGCTCGCTGGAGATCGGCTCCTCTTCCTCCTCGTCTTCAGGCAGCTTGCCACCACCAGCAGAGCCTCCAGCTCCACCAAGAAGGCGTCTCCGCAAGGCCGGGGACATAACGGAGCGGCAAACGGGTCAACAGCCGTCGCGCCGCACAACACGCTCCACCACAGCAAGCACGGTTGCCGCGGGAGCGCCTCGTGCTTCTGCAGCAACTGGAGCGGTGTCTTCTCGGACGACTGCTTCTGCCCCTGCCGCTCCCCACGCCTCGGCGGCAGCCGGAGCAGGGTCGTCTCAGACCACTGCCCCTACTCCCGCCAAGCGGCCAAGGGAGCCTACTCCTCCGCCTCCTCGCGCCGGGGCGCGTGAGCCAGACTTTGACTTCTCCGCGCTCAGCTCCGACGAGGAAGAAGAAGAGTAAGATTTTGTTGTTCTTGTATATCTCCATTTTTTGCTGTTTGGTCTTGTGTCTCTTTTACCTCACTCTGAATCTGTTCCTTTTTTCAGAACTCTGGCCCAGAGGGCGGCAAAGAGAGCCAAGGCCCCGGTGATTGGCATCGAGGACGAGCCGTGCCAGCAGGGGGTGCGCCTGAGACAAACTTGCCAGACCCGGCAACTGATCTTCAGAGCAGCCCCCAGCGCAGCCCCCAGCGTAAGTGCATAGTTTACTTTCCGCTGTTAGGCGCGCATGGGCGATCTATCTTTGCTGACACTTGCTTGTTGATTTGCGTAGGAGCAGGGCAGACACATCAGGAGCGCCCGGAGACCGTCCCCGTCGTGCCCTCTGCTTCAACCACGCCGCCAAGGGGAGGCTCTCCGGCAAGGGTTTCTCCGGCAAGGGAGAGTCCTCCGCCAAGGGCGAATTCTCCGCCAAGGGCGAGTTCTCCGGCGAGGGACAGCACCAGCGGCCCTCCGCCGACGGGGACTACAACCACGCCGCCCAAGGGGTAGCTCTCCGGCAAGGGAGTTTGCCGAGGAGCCGGCTCGCGCAGGTAATCCCCTTACTTCGAGCTTTCCTTGGGCTTTTCTTCTTTTTTGGATATTTGCTTGATTGTTTTTCTCCCCTTTCCTGCCGTCAGATCCATCCGCTGCGGAGCCGATGGAGACGGAGGTCGCTGTCGAGGAGAATGCGCGCGGTGACACCGGCGACGCCGCTGCTACCGAAGAGGCGGCCGGTGCCGACGAGCCCACCGGCGACGAGGCTGCCAAGGCTGCTGCCGCAGCGGCTGACGAGGGGTCCGTCGGTCGTACTGACGGCCCTGAGGCCGCAGGAGCGCCAGGCGCTACGCCGACTTCCGATCCCTCCGCCGCTGCTGCAGCTCCAGGCTCCGAAGAGCCCGAGCCCGGCGCCTACTTGGAGGCCGGTAACGGCGTCTTCATCAGCCTCCCATGGGCGTCCATGTCCAGGGCGCCGATCGAGGGAGAAGCCTTTGACGGGGAAGTACTTGCCTCCGCCGGGCTGACGCTTGTCGACGCGCCGAGCACCAACAGCGGCGAACCCGAGAAGGAGCGGCTGCTGCGCAAGCTGCTGTCACTCTACCGCGCCCGGCAGGCCAAACTGGAGTCCCGCGAAACGCTGGCCGCCAAGGCGGGAGCTGATATGGAGAAACGCGCAGAGGAGATCCGGGGTCTTCACCAAGCAGCTCTCCGGTCCTTGGCGGAGGAGCGGGAGCAACTTGCTGGAGAGCAGACGGCCTTCTTCCTCGAGAAGGCCGAAGTCGAAGAGTAGCAACGGCTTGCCGCCGAGAAGCTATCTACGCTGGAAGACGAGCTGGCGCAGCGGAAAGTCAACCTCGACAGCCACGAGGAGGAGCTTGCCGCGCGCGAGCAATCACTTGGCGGAGCTCTTCAGGAAGCAAAGGATGCTGCCGTGGCTGCTGAGACCACTGATACGTCCTAAACGTATCTATAATTTCTGCTTGCTCCATGCCTCTTTTGGGTGATATTGCTATGATATTTATACACTTCCATACACTTTTGATCATATTTGGACTAACCTATTAACTCAGTGCACCCTAGTGCCAGTTTCTGTTTTCTGCTGTTTTTGTATTTCAGGTTTTTCCGTCACGAAACCTGCCAGAAAAATCCAGGAAAAATTATATAAAAAATCAGCGTCCCTGAAGCTTCCACACGGACGAAGTAGGGTCGGAGGGGGGCCACCAGGGCTCCAGGCGCCCTGGTGGTGCGGCCCCCCTCCTGGCCGCGCCGGGGGGGGGGCGCCTGGGCCCCCCAGGCCTCCGCTGATGCCCCCCTTTGGCATATATTTAACACGCGTCCCGAAACCCTCGAGGACGGAACCCTTTTTCGTGATCTCATCTCTGTTCCGCCGCCGCCGCGCTTCCAAGATCGGGAGCACCAGGAGAACCCTTCCCGGCACCCTGCCGGAGGGGAGGATCACCATCGGGAGCCTCTCCACCACCATGGACGCTTCCCGGATGAGTTGTGAGTAGTCTCCCTTGGACCATGGGTCCATGACCAGTAGCTATGTGATGTTCTCCTCCCCTTCTTGTGCTTCACTAATTAGACCTCGTGAGCTGCCCTACATGATCGAGGCACATATGTAATCCTTATGTTGTTGCTATGATGAGTTTGCTGGTATCCGATGGATTGTGAGATTATGTTCAGATTGTGTTTGAGTAATATATTTGATTTACCTCTTTTATATTTATGTTCATAAGTAATTCTTGCATGTTCTCCGTTGCTATTTATTGCTTTGGCCAAGTAGTAGGTAGTGACTCCAAGAGGGAACGTTATGCTTGATTGTGGGTTCATGCCCCTCGATGACTAGCTTGAGTGACAGAAACATGAGTCTAGGGGATGTGCTGTTGCCACAAGGAGGAAAACAACGGTGCTTGTACTCGCGGGTGCAAGAATTGTTTACTTTACGCAAAGTTCTTTTAATGCAGTTGTCTGTTGCTTTGAGTTTACACTATGGGTGGGACTCGCAACTTAATACCAGCGAGATGTTCTGGATAGATATCTCAAGGTGGATGATTAGTAGTAGATGCAGATGGATTTCGGTCTACTTACCTTGGCGTACCGCCCATGCTTTGAACCTCTACCTTTCTTGCAACATAGTTAGCATTGGTTTGCGCACATAATTCTGCCAATTGCCCAGCTGTAATTCGTTTACCTCACATAGTTGTTTTATCGTCTTTTGGGAGAGAGACATCACTAGTGAACATCATGGGACCCCGATCCATATTACCATCACTGATCACATCCGCTATTTATTTTCCGCTTTTACTTATTAGTTGCAGCAATACCTCTCACCATTATCTCTTGCGTTTGATCCTTTGTAAACGACAAGGCCGGAGGGATTGACAACCTCTCTGTACTTGTTGGGAGCAAAGTTATTTGTATCTGTGTGCAGGTCCAAGTTGATTTCTAAGTATCTGGCGCCGTTACCAGTTGACACCTTCTTGTTGAACCTTGGAGTCTCAGGGGAAATCGATCCTTGGTATCTTTGCCAAGGGAAAACTTCCGCTACACTGCATCTCAAACCTTCCACTTGGGGTAACCAACGAGGGGCGAGAAGCCATCAAGCAAAGTTTTCTGGCGCCGTCGCCGGGGACTCCACTCTTCAAGATAGGGGAGTTGCACGCTATCTTTTACCTTTGCTTTTTAGTCTTGTTAGTTTACCTTTCAGTTTTTTGCTTTAGTATCCTTTATCAAAAATCACAAAAAATTAATTATTTGCTAGTAGTCCTTTCTGTTTAGTCAAGCATGTTAGGATTTGGTGCTTTGAGGGAATCAGAAGTTTTGGATTTCCATCAAAAGGATGGAGAAAATATGAAAAAGGCATGGGACAGAATTTCTGATGCACATAGGAGAATTATGCCTTGGATACCTATAAAAATTGTGCTTAGAAATTTTTACCATGGTCTTTTTAAATGGTGTAAACACTCTCTTGATATTATAGCTGAAGGAGATTTCCTAGAGTGTGATGAAGCTAGAGCTCTTGAAATTATACATGGTCTATCTAGTTACTTTCTTTATGATCATAGTTTCGATACTGTCATAGATAGACTTGCTACTATTGAGAAGAGAATGGATGCTCTAGACTTAGTGAAGGAAGAGAAACCCAAACCCAATAAGAGAGATATTTTGGAAATAGACAATGATTGGGAGCCTTTTGTTAGGATTAGTATCTCTAATCAAGACTTCCTTGCTTATTGTGATATTGGATCTATGGTTTCCACTATGCCAAAAATTGTTCATGATTCTTTAAAATTTAACATGGATAGATTATCATCTTATCATGAACACACTAATGGAGATATTTCTGAAATCCAGGGAAGAATAAAAGACGTGCCAGTTAAATTCCTTAAAGGGATTGCAATGACTGATTTCTTCCTCGTGAAGCCAAACCAAGGAAATATAGTGCTTGGAAGGGACTTCCTCCGAGCAGTAAAAGGCTTCATCGATATAGGTAAGGGACAAATCCGCTTACGCGGGAAGACAAAAGGTGTGTACCCCTTTCCTAGAAAGAACAAAAGTAAACTTGTTGAGGAACCATTCGAAGCAATTTATAACTCTGATTATTATGATGATTGTTGATTCCTCTTTGCATTATGCCTAGCTTAAAGGCATAAAAGAAAGCGCTTTTGGGAGGCAGCCCACATGAATAAAATTTTATTTTGCTTTTGTTGTGTCTTGATGTTGTTACTACAGTAGCATCATCATTGTATCTTTACTTTTCAGTTTTGTGCCAAGTGTAGCCTCTGATTGCAAGAAAGTTCAAAAGTTGTGACGTGCTGTCCAGGAAACAGATTCTGTCCTTGGATAGAAAAATTCGTATAAAATCACCAGATCATCTTTTTGGTCTGAATTGTTTCGACAGCGTGCTCTATACAATTGTCTTTCGGGCGTCTGTTCTGAGTTTTTTGATTGGAGTTGCAGAAGTGCCCCGAAAAAATCATTTACTACCTGCTGTTCTGTTTTTCACAGATTCTGTCCTGTTTTGCCTTTCCTTCATTTTGCAAACCTTGAGCTTGCTTTTTCTTTGCAAAAACCTTTTGGCAATCTTGAGAAACAGTAGACCTTCAAGAATATCCTTATTTCCAGCAAGGAACAATTATATTATTATGGGTACTAACCTCGCTGATCAGATTATGATGAGTTATGTATGAAGGGAGTTTTCAAGTGTGCGAGGGAAGATGATAAAAAGATTCAGGAGTGTCAAACGCTCAAGCTTGGGGATGCCCCCATGCACCCCCAAGAAATATTCAAGAAGACTCAAGCGTCTAAGCTTGGGGATGCCCCCGTGCATCCCCTTCTCCATCAACATTATCAGTTCGTCTTTCGTTCCACTATATTTTTATCACTTCATGTATTATGTGCTATGCTTGGAGCGTCTCGCTTTTAGTTTCCTTTTACTTTTCTTTAGCTTTTCATAACGAGTCGGAACTCAGCTTTCTTTGTGTGGGAGAGAAACACGCTCCACTTCAACCTAGAACACAACATAAAATTATCATGTCTATCTTTGATGTGTATGTTCTTTGTCTTTTAATAGCTACTATCATGTTTAGCTCTTAGTTTTCATGCTTATCTTTTTAAAGAGCTTTTGTTTAGTTGGTCGTTGGGACTCTCTTTATTTATCAAGCTTATCTTATTAAGAGAGTTGGCTTCTGTTGCATTGGTCGATATGTCTATGATAAAATTGCTACGTGCATAATGGTGCTTAGTAGTTCATGTTTTCTTATGGTTAGTCTCAAATAGCTGGGGGGTTCCCAATGTGTTATTGGAGTACCAACATGATTTGTTTGCCTATGATGTGGTATGGTTTAGTGATATCTTCCTTCAAGAATTTAATTTGATTGACCTGGTGTATGCTCACGCATATTTAAGACTGTAAAGAAAGTCTGTCAAGCCTTGATGATCTTTTATTTCTCAGTAGCGATATAACTTCCATGCCTGATTCAATGTTGCTTTGTCGCTCTGCATGATTATGACAGTCATTGCTCTTTTAGTTGGTCGCTCCCAGTCTTTTGCTAACCTCCACTTGTACTAAGCGGACTGACTGCTTGTGCATCCAAAATCCTTTAAACCAGTTATGCCATATGAGTCCACCATACCTTCCTATACATGGTATTTACCTGCCATTCCTAACGAAGACTTTCATGTGCCATCTCGAAATTATCCAAAAAAGCATTTCTCTTTTGTGCCTCTATTTTAGCTCATGAGGAAGTAGTAGTTAATTCATGATCTTTTTAAGTTGGACAAGCTTCACCCCGGGATTGCATGTCTAATGTGCAAACCCATAATACGAGAAGGGACTGGCAAAGAGTGCGCCCGGCTCAAAATTAATATAACAAACAAACCCTCCTTCACGCTTTGTTCATGAGAAATCAGAAAACTTTGGCAGTGATAAACAAAGGAGATTAAGAGGATGTGATCGTCCTCATTCGGGAGCCGTTCCTCGAAACTTGTCCATCTCAAGAAGTGATTGAGTTGTCTGCTAGCATTCGTTGACGAAACATGCATATCCAAAAAAATAATTATTACCTCTGTTTTTAAAACCAAGAGCTCTGGTACATGTTTTGTCTTTGTTTCCGACCACGGGTTTTCAACTTTGCCAACAAAAGCCACGGTTCGAGAGTCTCCACCTTCTTTTAAAGCACCAACTATTGAGAGCATGATTGTCATTCTGAGAGTAATGTGCATTGTCCCAAAGTAGCATTGTCTTTTGCATGATTATGATATCGTTTATTCTGAAATTCTTGTATCTAGTCATCACTTAAACCTTGGAGGTGCCCCTGCATTTATGTTTTGCTTCACTAAAGGGGGCAAGCGAGATACCACTTTATCATATTTGCACACCATGCTCATTACAAATCTATTTGATGTTTCAGTATCATATTGTAAAACTTTCAGTTCTTTGTGATTTTCTCATAAGGCAACTTAATTACTACAGATTCATTGTCTCAGTAAGCTTTTGTCATATGACTATGAAAAGTCCTATATGGTTAATAGCATGTCACCACATAAATTATTCTTGTTATCATTTACCTACTCGAGGACGAGCAGGAATTAAGCTTGGGGATGTTGATACGTCCAAAACGTATCTATAATTTCTGCTTGCTCCATGCCTCTTTTGGGTGATATTTCTATGATATTTATACACTTCCATACACTTTTGATCATATTTGGACTAACCTATTAACTCAGTGCACCCCAGTGCCAGTTTCTGTTTTCTGCTATTTTTGTATTTCAGGTTTTCCCGTCACGAAAACTGCCAGAAAAATCCCGGAAAAATTATATAAAAAATCAGCGTTCCGGAAGCTTCCACACGGCCGAAGTAGGGCCGGAGGGGGGCCACCAGGGCTCCAGGCGCCCTGGTGGAGCGGCCCCCCTCCTGGCCGCGCCGGGGGGGGCGCCTGGGCCCCCCAGGCCTCCGTTGATGCCCCCCTTTGGCATATATTTAACACGCGTCCCGAAACCCTCGAGGACGGAACCCTTTTTCGCGATCTCATCTCTGTTCCGCCGCCGCCGCGCTTCCAAGATCTGGAGCACCAGGAGAACCCTTCCCGGCACCCTGTCGGAGGGGAGGATCACCACCGGGAGCCCCTCCACCACCATGGACGCCTCCCAGATGAATTGTGAGTAGTCTCCCTTGGACCATGGGTCCATGACCAGTAGCTATGTGATGTTCTCCTCCCCTTCTTGTGCTTCACTAATTAGACCTCGTGAGCTGCCCTACATGATCGAGGCACATATGTAATCCTTATGTTGTTGCTATGATGAGTTTGCTGGGATCCGATGGATTGTGAGATTATGTTCAGATTGTGTTTGAGTAATATATTTGATTTACCTCTTTTATATTTATGTTCATAAGTAATTCTTGCATGTTCTCCGTTGCTATTTATTGCTTTGGCCAAGTAGTAGGTAGTGACTCCAAGAGGGAACGTTATGCTTGATTGTGGGTTCATGCCCCTCGATGACTAGCTTGAGTGACAGAAACATGAGTCTAGGGGATGTGCTGTTGCCACAAGGGGGAAATCAACGGTGCTTGTACTCGCGGGTGCAAGGATTGTTTACTTTACGCAAAGTTCTTGTAATGCAGTTGTCTGTTGCTTTGAGTTTACACTATGGGTGGGACTCGCAACTTAATACCAGCGAGATGTTCTGGATAGATATCTCAAGGTGGATGATTAGTAGTAGATGTAGATGGATTTCGGTCTACTTACCTTGGCGTACCGCCCATGCTTTGAACCTCTACCTTTCTTGCAACATAGTTAGCATTGGTTTGCGCACATAATTCTGTCAATTGCCCAGCTGTAATTCGTTTACCTCACATAGTTGTTTTATCGTCTTTTGGGAGAGAGACATCACTAGTGAATATCATGGGACCCCGATCCATATTACCATCACTGATCACATCCGCTATTTATTTTCCGCTTTTACTTATTATTTGCAGCAATACCTATCACCATTATCTCTTGCGTTTGATCCTTTGTAAACGACAAGGCCGGAGGGATTGACAACCTCTCTGTACTCGTTGGGAGCAAAGTTATTTGTATCTGTGTGCAGGTCCAAGTTGATTGCTAAGTATCTGGCGCCGTTAGCAGTTGACACCTTCTTGTTGAACCTTGGAGTCTCAGGGGAAATCGATCCTTGGTATATTTGCCAAGGGAAAACTTCCGCTACACTGCATCTCAAACCTTCCACTTGGGGTAACCAACGAGCGGCGAGAAGCCATCAACCGCCAAGAAGGAGTTGGAGGTGAAGGTGGCGCAGCTGGAGGCCGACCTCAAGGCGGGAGGCGAAGAAATCGCCGCACTCAAGCTCGAGCGGGAGAAGGACGCCCACAGCCACTCTGAGCTGCAGGTCCGCCTCGCCTAGAAGGGCAAGGAGCTTGCCGCCCTCAAGAACTCCAATGCTGATCTTGAGTTGAAGCTAACCACTTTGACCAAGACGCTGGATGGCGCCAAGGAGCGGGAGACGGCCCTGAAGGAGGAGGTTAGGGCCGAGAAGGCGTTGCTGGTGAGCGCTGCTGTCACCCAGAACAACTTCAGGGCAACCGTCGAGCACTGGACGGAGGGTCTTGTGAACGCCGCCGTGGATATCGACATGGAGTTGGCGCAGCTGGGGGCGGAGTATCTCGGATACTCTTGCGACGAGAATCTCCACCCCAGCGCCAAGCTCACCCTATTCTTCAGAGGCGTGGCGAAGGCCCTCCAGCAACTCCGGGAAAGGATCCCCAAGCAGCTGGCGGACGAGTCGCGCAAGATCTGCGCGGGCGCCCTTCAAAAGGTGCTGATGAAGGTGGCCTTCCGCAATCCAGGCCTCAACCTCACCAACGTCCTCAGGAGCTTGCCGTCGGACGTTGATCTGGAGGCGCTCAAGGCCCTTGTCGCACCCATTGTGGACAAGGTGAGCGGCATCAAGAGGGTCGAGGGCGACCGCGCGGACTAGGCTTGCCTATTTTCTTCTTTTCTTGTCGCTGCCAATCATGTTAGGACAACAATCTATTAGGTCTGCGACAAGCTATCTTGTAATATAACTTTATTTTGGGTAATAGTTGCACTGTTATTTCCTTTACTTGATTCCCTGCTTTGTATGTTTTAGCCTTACGTTCTTAGGGAATTTGCCGGTGTAGGCACCTTAGCCGCGAGCGCTGAGTGCGGAACTTCATCAACCTGCTGGCGGTGCCGCTACCGACAAGAAACCTTGTCGCAACTAGTTGCAGCGCACTTAAGTTGTCGAGCGTGCTCGAAAACAAAGTAAGGGCGCGACACTAGTCGCAGCACACTTAAGTCGTTGAGCGGACTCGAAACAAAGTAAGGGCGCAACTAGCTACGAGTAGGTTCCTCCGCGCACAGGTTTTCCATACAAAGCGCGGTCATTCAAGGAAGATAACTTAAAATTTTAAAAATCTGATTGCTCAAACTTTGGCAACTTAGCTTTTGTGTCGTCTGCTTCCCGGCAAGGCAAAACTTTCTTGAACGGCACTTGGTTCATACCACTATCTTCTCCTCCCCCCCCGGCAAACTTGTGCGCGAGGGAACCTTCCTTTGCTTGAGAAAAAAGAAAGAAGAGAAAATACAGATATGGAGCCTTTGTGCTCGTTATTGCTTACCGGGGGTAGGCATTGCACAAGGTGTTAGATAACACATGCAAAATATAGAAAGCATGAGATGACAAGATGTGCGAGGCACATGAGCTTTACTGATGCACGGGGTCTGCGCCCGGCTTTGTACAAAGGATTACATGCAACAGCGGCAAGACTTGTACAAAAGGTGGTTGCCGGAGCGGGTCACGGCAACCGCGCCTTACGGGTAAAACTTACGAAGATGCTCAATGTTCCAGGAGTTGCTCACCGGAAAGCCATCTTCGGTCTCAAGGCGGACAGCGCCGGGCCTAGTGACTCGTTTCACCCGATAAGGGCCTTCCCACTTCGACGTCAACTTGTTGGAATTTTTGGCGGACTGAATGCGCCGAAGAACAAGGTCGCCTTCCTCGAGACTTCTGGCGTTAACTTTGCGGCTATGGTAGCGGCGCAAAGCTTGCTGGTAGCGAGCAGCTCGTACAGCAGCCTGAAGACGGTCTTCCTCAAGGAGCAGCGCGTCATCTTGTCGCAGCTGCTCTTGCTCGAGCTCATCATAAGCGAGCACTTGAGGTGACCCGTATACGAGTTCCGTGGGGAGAACTGCCTCTGCTCCATAGACTAGAGCGAAAGGTGTCTGTCCAGTGGCTCGATTTGGCGTCGTCCTGATCGACCAAAGAACCACCGGCAGCTCCACGATCCAGTTTCTTCCGCACTTGTGCAGCCTGTCGGAAGTTCTGGTCTTGAGGCCTCGCAGCACTTCAGCATTTGCCCTCTCCGCTTGACCGTTGCTTCTCGGGTGAGCAACAGAAGCGAAGCAGACCTTGGCGCCAAGATCTTGGACGTACTGCATGAAGGTGCGGCTCGTGAATTGCGTACCGTTGTCGGTGATGATCCTGTTAGGGATCCCGAAGCGGCAAACAATTGACCTGAAGAACTTGACTGCTGACTGTGCGGTCACCTTTCTCACTGGTTCCACTTCCGGCCACTTTGTGAACTTGTCGATCGCAACGTACAAGTACTCAAAGCCCCCAACTGCGCGGGGAAAGGGGCCGAGGATGTCGAGCCCCCAGACCGAAAATGGCCAGGATAAAGGGATCATCTGGAGAGCTTGAGCTGGCTGGTGTATCTGCTTGGAATGGAACTGGCACGCTTCACACTTGGTTACTTGTGCAGTTGCATCCTGGAGGGCTTATGGCCAAAAGAAACCTTGCCGGAATGCTTTGCCGGCAAGTGCTCTTGCGCCAATGTGGTGACCACATATGCCTCCATGTATCTCTGCCAACAGCTTTTGTCCATCTTCCCGGGGAATACACTTCAATTTCACACTGTTGAGTCTTCTTCTGTACAGTTTGTTGTCGACAAACTGGTACATACTTGACTACCGGGCTACTCTTTCAGCTTCTTCTTGCTCTTCGGGAAGTTCTCCTGTCTGAAGGAAACGGACAATCTGCTGCGCCCATGTTGGAGCTTGTGGCTCGACAACAAGGACTAAAGGCACATCTGCTGCTGCGCGAACATCCGCTTCTACGGCAAGAACTTGTGGCTCAGCCGGAGCTTGACATTCCCCGGCAAGCTTGCCGGAGCAAAACTTGTCGGGAGCGTTTGCTTCAATGGAACAAACCCTAGGGCTTGCCGGAGCAGACTGCTCCTCAGCATTCTTGGTGTTGATCTTGGGGACCTTCTTGGCGGCGGCTTCGGGAAGCTTTGCCGGAAAATAGTCACCAAAAATCAACTTCCTCTTCTTGCTCTGTCCAGTTGATGGTGTTACCGATGGTTGAGTCAGCTTGAGCACAAAAATCCCTGGTTCCACAGGTAACTTAAGTGCGGCGCACTTTGACAGGCCGTCAGCGATGTCGTTCTGAGCCCTTGGGACGTGCTCCATCTGTAGGCCGTCAAAGTGCTCTTCAAGCTTCCTCACTTCATCGACGTAAGCTTCCATCAACGGACTCTGATAATTCTTGTTCACTTGGCGGACGACAAGCTGCGAGTCACCCCTGACAATGACCTTCTTGATCCCAAGGTCTGCCGCGATCCTGAGACCGGCAAGCAAACCTTCATACTCAGCAGTATTGTTCGTTGCTTGCTCCTTGGGAAAGTGCATCTGGACCACGTACTTCAGGTGCTCTCCGGTGGGTGCGACAAGTAGCACGCCAGCACTGGCGCCTTGTAGCGAAAAGGCACCATCAAAGTACATTAGCCACTCTTTGTTTGCTTCTTTGACGGGGATGCTCGTTTCTAGAATTTCTTCATCTGGTGTTGGCGTCCACTCTGCTATGAACTCTGCCAATGCTCTGCTCTGGATAGTTGAAGTGCTTTCAAACTTGAGGCCAAAGCTTGACAGTTCCAGTGCCCACTCAACAATCCTGCCTGTTGCTTCTGGATTCTGCAGTATCCTCTTCAGCGGAAAGCGAGTGACAACTGTTATCTCATGTGCTTGGAAGTAATGGCGCAACTTTCTCGAGGCCATGAGAAGACCGAAAAGCAACTTCTGCACACCAGAGTACCTTGATCTAGCCCCCTGCAGAAGGGAGCTGACAAAGTAAACTGGGCGCTGCACCATTTTCTTCCGTATCTCCTCTTGCGACTGTGCAGATCCGTCCTTGTCGGGATCAGAGCTCGTCGGGGAAGCCCCCTGCTTGTCGCTGGACGTGCTTGCCGCGATTGCTGGCTCATCATCTGCCTCCCTCTCCGCTACTAACGCAGCACTAACCACTTGATTGGTTGCCGCTACGTACAGCAGCAACTTCTCTTCTGGTTTAGGTGCGACAACTATTGGAGTGGAGGACAGGTACCTCTTCAAGTCTTGCAGCGCGGCCTCCGCTTCCGGAGTCCATTTCATAGGACCCGCCTTTTTCAAGATTTTCAAAAACGGCAGGGCGCGCTCGGCAGACTTAGAGATGAACCTGCTGAGAGCAGCCACGCAACTGGCAAGTCTTCGCACATCCTTGACGCGCTTGGGTGCTTCAATCTGCTCGATGGCCTTGATCTTGTTGGGATTGGCTTCAATCCCCATCTGAGACACGAAGAACCCGAGAAGCTTACCGGAAGGGACTCCAAACACACACTTCTCGGGGTTGAGCTTGAGCTGGATCTTGCGCAGATTCGCGAAGGTTTCTTCCAAATCTTGTATTAGGGTTGCCCTGTCCTTGCTTTTGACTACTATGTCATCCATGTAGGCTTCCACATTTCTGTGAATTTTTGGCTCAAAAGCAGTATGGACCACCCTTGCAAATGTTGAACCAGCATTCTTCAACCAAAAGGCATCCGTATGAAACAGTATGTGCCACATGGAGTGATGAATGCGGTCTTCTCCTCATCCTCTTCTGCCATGAAGATTTGATGATATCCTGAGTATGCGTCAAGAAATGAAAGCAAATCACATCCGGCCGTGGAGTCAACAATCTGGTCAATGCGCGGCAAGGGAAATGGGTCTTTGGGACAAGCTTTATTCACATTGGTGAAATCGATACAAAGCCTCCATTTCCCGTTTGCCTTGCGCACGACTACAGGATTGGCCAACCACGTAGGATGGAGCACTCCTCTGACAAGGCCTGCTGCTTCCAACTTCTTGATCTCTTCTGCTATGAATTCTTGGCGCTCCACTGATTGTTTCCTGACTTTTTCCTTGACGGGCCGCGCGTGAGGACAGACGGCAAGCTTGTGCTCAATTACTTTCCTGGGAACACCGGGGATGTCAGACGGTTGCCATGCAAACACGTCGACGTTCGCCCGCAGGAAAGCAACGAGCGCGCTTTCCTATTTAGGATCAAGCGTGGCACTGATGGTGAAGGTACCACCAGTGCCGTCCTCCTTGGCGGACACCTTCATGGTCTCTGGCGGAGCTCCATCGTCTTCTTACACTTGCCGGTGGAGCTCGATGGCGCGTCCTCGACGGTAGCGCAGCACTCCGAAGAGGTGCACTTGCTGGAGTGGGCCCCAGAGCTCTTGCCGGACTTGGTCGGCTTCTTTCCCTCGGGAGCTTCAGCGGCAAGTGTCTTGCGATCTGTTGCGGCTGCTGCTTCCCGGTAGATCTTGTGGACGCAGATAATAGCATCCTTCTTGTCACCAGGGACAGAGATGACGCTTATCGGGCCTAGCATCTTGAGAATGTTGTACGCATAGTGAGAGGCTGCCATGAACTTGGCGAGCGCTTGATGGCTTCTCGCCCCTCGTTGGTTACGCCAAGTGGAAGGTTGAGATGTAGCGTAGCGGAAAATTTCCCATGGCAAAGATACCAAGGATCGAATCCCGTGAGACTCCGAGGGTCAACAAGTAGGTGTCAACGGCGCCAGAAACTTAGCGGTCGACAGGGCCTGCACACAGATACAGATAACTTCGCTCCCAACGAGTACAGAGAGGTTGTCAATCCCTCCGGCCTTGTTGTTTACAAAGGATCAAACACAAGAGATAATAATGATAGCTATGACTGCAACTAGGAAATAAAAACAGGAAGTAAATAGAAGGTGTGATCAGCGGTGGTAATATGGACCGGGGTCCCATGATGTTCACTAGTGATGTCTCTCTCCCAAAAGACGATAAAACAGCAAAGCGAGGTAAACAAATTACAGCTGGGCAATTGACAGGATTATGTGCGCAAACCAATGCTAACTATGCTGCAAAGAAAGGTAGAGGCTCAAAAGCATGGGCGGTACGCCAAGGCAAGTAGACCGAAATCCATCTGCATCTACTACTAATCATCCACCTTGAGATATCTATCCAGAACTTCTCGCTGGTATTAAGTTGCGAATCCCACCCAAAGTGTAAACTCAAAGCAACAGACAACTGCATTAAAAGATCTTTGTGTAAAGTAAACAATCCTTGCACCCGCAAGTACAAGCACCGTTGTTTTCCCCCTTGTGGCAACAGCACATCCCCTAGACTCATGTTTCTGTCACTCAAGCTAGTCATCAGGGGGCATGAACCCACCATCAAGCATAACACTCCCTCTTGGAGTTACTACCTACTACTTGGCCAAAGCAATAAACAACAACGGAGAACATGCAAGATTTACTCAAGAACAAACATATAAAAGAGGTGAATCAAATATATTACTCAAACACAATCTGAACATAGTCTCATAATCCATCAGATCCGAGCAAACTCAGCAAAGCAACAGCAGAAAGATTACATATGTGCCTCGATCATGTAGGGCAGCTCACGAGATCTAAACCATGAAGAGCAAAGAGGGGAGGAGAACATCACATAGCTACTGATCATGGACCCATGGTCCAAGGTGGACTAGTCACGACTCATCCGGGAAGCATCCATGGTGGTGGAGAAGCTCCCGGTGGTGGTTCTCCCCTCCGGCAGGGTGCCGGGAAGAGTTCTCCTGATGCTCCCGATCTTGGAAGCACTGCGGCGGCGGAACAGAGGCGAGATCGCGAAAAAGGGTTCCGTCCTCGAGGGTTTCGGGATGAGAGGAATATATATGCGAAGGGGGGCAACAAGAGGCGGAGCAGGGGCCCCAGGTGCCCCCCTGGCGTGGCCAGGGGTGGGGCCGCGCCAGGTGGCCACCTGGGCCTCCCCTGGCTCCCCTCTGGCCCCGCTTTGGTTATTCGCGAAGCTTCCTGTACGCTGATTTTTCCTGTATTTTTCCCGGACATTTTGGGGTACTTTTAATATGGGGGAAACCTGAAATAGAAAAACAGCAGAAAACAGGAACTGGCACTGGGGTGCACTGAGTTAATAGGTTAGCCCAAATATGATCAAATGTGTATGGAAGTGCATCAATATCATAGCAATATCACACAAAAGAAGCATGGAGCAAGCAGAAATTATAGATACGTTTTGGACGTATCAACATCCCCAAGCTTAATTCCCGCTCGTCCTCGAGTAGGTAAATGATAACAAGCATAATTTCTGTGGTGACATGCTATCAACCATATAAGAACTTTTAAGTAAAGCAATCAAGGCATGTAATTAGATTCAAGTCATAACAAGCAAGAGTCTATATTAGCATTGTAACAAGCAACATAAGAACATAAAGGTGCAAGAGCTCTCGCTGTCCGTGACTCGAATGTCTCCAAATGGTGTTTGCGTGCAAGAAAGGGGATAGGGATATACGAGAGAGTAAAACATAGTTTTTGTATTGTTGAGAACTTAATCTACTAAAGTTTCACACTTGGTCTTCTTTGGAATCTTATCTTGACTCATCCCCAGACCACCAGCCAGGTACAAGTCAAAATGATCCACTCCCTTTCGATATTTTGAGCACTCATGCAATGGATGAGCGTAAGCAAGAAAGTTGACACTTAGGATGGCAAAGAGAAAAATGATGAAGGGGGAAGACAAAAAAGGTGTGAAAGGCTCACATCAATGAGGACAATAATAGGCGAGAGAAATCCAAATGATAGATATGATGTGAAGAGTAGGGATTGCCATGCAACGGATGCACATATGAGCTAAGGTAAGATCTCCAATGGAACTAGTGGGGGTGCATCCAACTTGCTTGCTCAAGAAGACCTAGAGCTCTTTTGAGGAGGCTCATCATTGGAATATACAAGCCAAGTTCTATAGTGTGAAGGTCCCCACATAGCTATATGCATGAATGATAATCTCTATGGAGTACAAGGTATAAGATGGAGTACGAGTGTGGATCTCTCAAAAGGAATAGTAGTGTGCCCCCTTCTCTCTTTTTATTTCTTTTTTTCTCTTTTTTCTCTTTTTTATTTTTTTATTTTTTGTGGCCTCAATGGCTCTTTCTATTTAACTCTCATTTGTCCTCTTTGGGATCTTTTGATTTTGTCCTCTTTGGGATCTTTTGATTTTGTCCTCTTTGGGATCTTTTGATTTTGTCCTCTTTGGGATCTTTTCCTCACTTTAGGGGCAACACTCTATGTATTACAAGAAGTATAGAAGATCTTTCACACTTTACAATAGTACTCAGCATAAAGAAAATGAAACTATCATGATGTATGCAAATGTATGCCTCTGCCAGTGTAGCAGGATATGCAATGATACTAGCGCGTCATGTAGCAATGATTAGGGCAAGGCCCAACAAGCATGCGGCTCATCGATCAAGCAAAAAAGCATGTATGACATGAAGATCAAGTCATGAGAAGATGGATGTTGCATGACAATGTATCTCGGAAAGGCTATGGAAATGCCTTGATAGGTTGGTATGGTGGCTGTTTTGAGGAAGGATATAATGAGGCTTATGATGACAGAGCGTATCGTGCCAAGGATTTGGATGCACCGGCGAAGTATGCGCCAACTCTCGAGGTGAGAAAGGGCAATGCACGGTACGGAAGAGGCTAGAAGAATATGGCTAGGTGGAAGTATCAACTTTCAAATACTCACATTAGTCCGAAGAACTAATGCACTTATTATCGGTAACTCTCAATCTAATTAGGAGGTTCACAAAGAGACAAGTAACCCGAGGAGGAGTGTATGGGGGTTTGGTTATCCTTGCGCATCCTCGACTCATGGTACGTGAGTGTACTCTAATATTCGATCCCTCCAAAGATTAGTGATCCATCTAGTAGCTAAAGTTCTCAACTATTTTGTAGGTTTTCGAAAATAAACACGGATTGCCCAAAATACGACATTTATCACTAATAGGCTAAAGCTCTTGACACCAAAAGTTCAGACATTACTCATGGCAATACCTCAAAACTATTGCAAGTTACTACTAAAATTAAATAGCAACCTCAATTACCTACTTTAAGTTAAGACACACAACTCAGTGCAACAAGCAAACTCTCTTAACAAGATAAACATGAAAACTCAAGAGAGTTCAGCAACCAACTAAAGAAAAGCTCTTTAAAAAGAAAAGCATGAAAACTAAGAGCTAAACATGACAGCAGCTATGGAAAGACAAAGAACACACACAGCAAAGATAAGCATGAAAATCCTATGTCGTGTTCTAGGTTGAAGTGGAGCGTGTTTCTCTCCCACACAAAGAAAGTTGGGTTCTAACTTGTTATGAACAACAAGCAAAGCTAAAGAAAACTAAAAAGGAAACTAAGCGCAAGACGCTCCAAGCATAGCACATAACACATGATGTGATAAGAATATAGTGGAACGAAAGACAAACTGATAATTGTTGATGGAGAAGGGGATGCATGGGGGCATCCCCAAGCTTAGACGCTTGAGTCTTCTTGAATATTTCTTGGGGGTGCACGGGGGCATCCCCAAGCATGAGCGTTTGACCCTCCTGAATCTTCTTTTATCATCTTCCCTCGCACACTTGAAAACTCCCTTCATACATAACTCATCATAATCTGATTAGCGAGGTTAGTACCCACAATAAAATAATTTTTCCCTACTGGAAATAAAGATAATCTTGAAGAGCTACTGTTTCTCAAGAATGCCAAAAGGTTTTTGCAAAGAAAAAGCAAGCTCAAGGTTTGCAAAACGAAGAAAAGGCAAAACAGGACAGAATCTGTGAAAAACAGACCAGCAGGTAGTAAATGATTTTTTTCGGGGCACTTCTGCAACTCAAATCAAAAAAACTCAGAACAGACGCTCGAAAGCCAATTGTATAGAGCACGCTGTCAAAAAAATTCAGATAAAAAAGATGATCAGGTGATTTTATTCGAATTTTTCTGTCCAAGGACAGAATTTGTTTTCTGGACAGCACGTCACAACTTTTGAACTTTCTTGCAATCGGCGGCTAAACTTGGCACAAAGCTGAAAAGAAAAGATACAATGATGATACTACTGTAGTAACAAACATCAAGACACAACAAAAGCAAAAATAAAACCTAATTCGTTGTGGGCTGCCTCCCAAAAGCGCTTTTATGCCTTTAAGCTAGGCATGATGCAAAAAGAGAAAATCAAGTTTTATCAAGAGTAAGAGAATAGCTAGCCCGTGTAACGGACTCAAAAGGCAACTTAATCTTCTTTCTAGGGAAGTGTTCCATCCCTTTCTTGAGAGGGAATTGGAATTTTATATTCCCCTCTTTCATGTCAATGATAGCACCAACGGTGCGAAGAAAAGGACGTCCCAAAATAATTGGACATGAAGGTTCACATTCAATATCCATAATAGTAAAAGCAACGGGAACATAATTGTCATTGACAATGATAAGAACATCGTCGATCTTCCCCAAAGGTTTCTTTACGGAAGAATCAACAAGACGAACACCAAAAGAAAAAGGATCAAAAGGTTTCAATTCAAGCATATCATACATTCTTTTGGGCATAACGGAGGTACTAGCTCCAACATCACATAAAGCATAGCAAGAGAAGTTATTCAACTTAATTTTAATCATAGGATCCCAACTATCTCCTAGCTTTCTAGGTATGGAGGCTTCTACCCTAAGCTTCTCCTCCCTAGCTTTGATGAGAGCATTAGTGATATGCTCCGTGAAGGCAAGATTAAGTGTGCTAGTGTGGGGATCTCTAGACATCTTGTGAAGAAAACCAATAACTTCAGAAAGGGTGCAATTATCAAAATCAAGGTCACTACTATCAAGTAAATTGGTAGTGGTGTCCTTTAGGCTCACTTGTTTGGTAGCTTCTATGGTCATAGGAGTTTCTTCTTTTACGGTTGAGGTCATAGCATCACCATTAATAGGTCCAATGGGACTAGGAGTGCATTGGGTGCTAAGAGTTTGGATATCCTCAACAACTCGAATAGTAGCAACAGTGTGGTGGGTAGGAAGGCTCTTAATTCTATCTTCTTCCTCGTTTTCTCTAGCCCATCTCTCTTTAAGTTTAGCCATCATCCTAATGTTTTCATTAATTTTCACTTGAATAGCATTCATAGGAGTGGTCTTCCTCTCCTCAAGAGGAGAAGTTCTAATTTTAAGAAACTCTACCTCATGGGCTAAATTGTCTACCTTCGAAGAGAGATTATCTAGTTTGTCTAGTTTTTCTTCTACACTCTTATTGAAGGCCTTTTGGGTAGTGATGAAGTCTTTAAGCATAATCTCTAGTTCAGAAGTGGAGTTCTTGGTTCTAGGATAAGCATTGTTGTTCCCATAGGAATTAGAGGGGAACGGTCTAGGGTTGCTACCAAAATTACTCCTATAAGCATTGTTATTGAAATTGTTTCTAGAGATAAAGTTCACATCTACTTGATCTTGAGCAATCAAAGAATTTAAAGGAACACCATGAGGATCAATAGAAGATTGCTTGGAAAGTAGAGACATGATCAAGTCAACTTTTTCATTTAGGGAGGAAATCTCCTCGACAGAGTTTACCTTCCTACCTGTTGGAGCGCGTTCGGTGTGCCATTGGGAATAATTGGTCATCATCTCATCGAGAAGCTTCGTGGCAGCACCAAGTGTAGTTGACATAAAGGTTCCTCCCGCGGCCGAATCTAACAAGTTCCGCGAGGTAAAGTTCAAGCCTGCATAAAAAGTTTGGATAACCATCCAAGTAGTCAAACCATGAGTAGGGCAGTTCTTGACAAGAGATTTCATGCGTTCCCAAGCTTGGGAAACGTGTTCATTATCCAATTGTTTAAAATTCATTATGTTACTCCTTAATTGGATAATTTTAGCAGGGGGATAGTACTTCCCAATAAAGGCATCCTTGCACTTGTCCCAAGAATCTATACTATTCCTAGGCAAGGATTGAAACTAGATTTTAGCTCCTCCTCTCAAGGAGAAAGGAAAAAAGCTTAAGCTTAACAATATCACCATCTATTTCTGTGTACTTTTGCATATCACAGAGCTCAACAAAATTATTTAAGTGCAAAGCAGCATCATCTCCAGCACCGGAGAATTGATCTTTCATAACAAGGTTCAGTAAAGCAGGTTTAATATCATAAGAAGGTGCTGAAGTGGCGGGTGTAGCAATAGGCGTGCAGATAAAGTCATTGTTGTTATGACTAGTGAAGTCACACAACTTGGTGTTCTCGGTGGAACCCATAGCAGCAGCAAGCAAGATAACTATTTTTGTGATTTTTGGTAAGGGACACTAAAGCAAAAACTGAAAGGTAAACTAACAAGACTAAAAAGCAAAAACTCCCCTATCTTGAAGAGTGGAGTCCCCAGCAACGGCGCCAGAAACTTGCTTGATGGCTTCTCGCCCCTCGTTGATTACCCCAAGTGGAAGGTTGAGATGTAGCGTAGCGGCAAATTTCCCTTGGCAAAGATACCAAGGATCGAATCCCGTGAGACTCCGAGGGTCAACAAGTAGGTGTCAACGGCGCCAGAAACTTAGCGGTCGACAGGACATGCACACAGATACAGATAACTTCGCTCCCAACGAGTACAGAGAGGTTGTCAATCCCTCTGGCCTTGTTGTTTACAAAGGATCAAACACAAGAGATAATAATGATAGCTATGACTGCAACTAGGAAATAAAAACAGGAAGTAAATAGAAGGTGTGATCAGCGGTGGTAATATGGACCGGGGTCCCATGATGTTCACTAGTGATGTCTCTCTCCCAAAAGACGATAAAACAGCAAAGCGAGGTAAACAAATTACAGCTGGGCAATTGATAGGATTATGTGCGCAAACAAATGCTAACTATGCTGCAAAGAAAGGTAGAGGCTCAAAAGCATGGGCGGTACGCCAAGGCAAGTAGACAGAAATCCATCTGCATCTACTACTAATCATCCACCTTGAGATATCTATCCAGAACATCTCGCAGGTATTAAGTTGCGAATCCCACTCAAAGTGTAAACTCAAAGCAACAGACAACTGCATTAAAAGAACTTTGCGTAAAGTAAACAATCCTTGCACCCGCAAGGACAAGCATCGTTGTTTTCCCCCTTGTGGCAACAGCACATCCCCTAGACTCATGTTTCTGTCACTCAAGCTAGTCATCAGGGGGCATGAACCCACAATCAAGCATAACGCTCCCTCTTGGAGTTACTACCTACTACTTGGCCAAAGCAATAAACAGCAACGGAGAACATGCAAGAATTACTCAAGAACAAAGATATAAAAGAGGTGAATCAAATATATTACTCAAACACAATCTGAACATAGTCTCATAATCCATCAGATCCGAGCAAACTCAGCAAAGCAACAGCAGAAAGATTACATATGTGCCTCGATCATGTAGGGCAGCTCACGAGATCTAAACCATGAAGAGCAAAGAGGGGAGGAGAACATCACATAGCTACTGATCATAGACCCATGGTCCAAGGTGGACTACTCACGACTCATCCGGGAAGCGTCCATGGTGGTGGAGAAGCTCTCGGTGGTGGTTCTCCCCTCCGGCAGGGTGCCGGGAAGAGTTCTCCTGATGCTCCCGATCTTGGAAGCGCTGCGGCGGTGGAACAGAGGTGAGATCGCGAAAAAGGGTTCCGTCCTCGAGGGTTTCGGGACAAGAGGAATATATATGCGAAGGGGGGCAACCAGAGGCAGAGCAGGGGCCCAGGTGCCCCCCTAGCGCGGCCAGGGGTGGGGCCGCGCCAGGTGGACGCCTGGGCCTCCCCTGGCTCCCCTCCGGCCCCGCTTTGGTTATTCGCGAAGCTTCCTGTACGCTGATTTTTCCTGTAATTTTCCCGGAATTTTTGGGGTACTTTTAATATGGGGGAAACCTGAAATAGAAAAAGAGCAGAAAACAGGAACTGGCACTGGGGTGCACTGAGTTAATAGGTTAGTCCAAATATGATCAAAATTGTATGGAAGTGCATCAATATCATAGCAATATCACACAAAAGAAGCATGGAGCATGCAGAAATTATAGACACGTTTTGGACGTATCAGCGCTGGACGGCCAAGTATTCCATTGTAAGGCAATGGAAAATCGGCAACGTCAAAAGTGAATCTCTCAGTCCTGAAGTTCAGCTC
Source organism: Secale cereale (assembly GCA_902687465.1). NCBI lineage: Eukaryota > Viridiplantae > Streptophyta > Magnoliopsida > Poales > Poaceae > Secale > Secale cereale. The sequence continues at coordinate 714,954,454 of LR738713.1, read as the reverse complement.
CCCGCCAAACGTCACTGGCAGCGTGATCTTCCCGTTCGGCTTGCTCCTTCCCGGGTTTATTCCTTGGAATGTGCCGGTCTCTTCGAGCTCGCTGTCAGGGATCTGGATTTGTGGAGTACAATGGAGGAGATCAGGTTCAAGCCGGCCCCGCCGTCAACTAACATCTTAGTGACCTTGAGGTTGCGGATAGTTGGTGAAACTAACACCGGCAAGCACCCGACCGCAGTTGTGCGATCAGGGTGGTCCTCGATATCAAAGATGATAGGCGTGCTGGACCATTTCAGAAGCTTGCGCGATTCGACGGGTGGTTCTGCTGCATTATCTTCCCGCACCCACTGTTTGAGTTGGCGGTGAGAAGTATGCAGAGAAGCACCGCTGTCAACGCACAAGACTTCTGTGGCTTTCTGAAACTCCTGCTCACTGTTCTCAACATCATCCATGTCTTCGTCGTCTTCATCGTCTTCATCCTTGTCGCGGCCACGGGGAGGTCTGTCACCTTGCCGCTGCTTGGCCTTGCCGCGGCGTCTTCCCCGGCCGTTGAAGGGCCGCTTCTTGCCGGATCCTCCATCACCTCCTTGGGCCTTCTCCTTGTCGCGCCGGTCGTATTCAGCCTTCTGCTGCTCAACAAGCTGCTCGACCCTCTTGTAATTCTGGAGGTCGTGGCCCTTGGTGCGGTGGATCTTGAAGTACTGCTTGTCGGTGCCGTCCTGCTTGTCGGTGGCCGCCACAGCTTGGCAGTTGGTGCATGCGGCAGTCTCCTTGCCGGAGCCACCAGCCTTGGCCTTCTCGGCGCCACCTCCGTTGCCGGACTGCTCAACGACTAGCACTTCTTTGTTCTTCTTCTTCTTGTTGTTCCGCCGCCGGTTTTTCTTTGCCGGGGCGGCATCCTCACTGTCAGATCCCCCTGCGCCTGTATCCTCTCCGGGGAGTTTCCTCCCCTCCTCAGCACATGCACACATGTCGGCCAGGGCATAAAGCTCACTGACGTCTCTGATCTTGCACATCGCCATCTCCTCCCTCATCCTACGGTTACGCATGTTCTGATGGAACGCACTGATGACCGCGGCAGGGTGAACGTCTGGGATGTTGTGCTGTACGTGGTTGAATCTCTGGATATATTTGCGCAGGGGTTCTCCTTCCTTCTGGGCGAGCAGGTGAAGGTCACTTTCCTGGCCATGGGGTTTGTGGCTGCCTGTAAAGGCGCCGACAAACTGATGGCACAAGTCTGCCCAGGAGGATATGGAGTTGTCCGGCAAGTGCATGAGCCAGGATCTGACGTTGGGTTTGAGTACCAGCGAGAAGTAGTTGGCAAGAATCTTGTCGTCTCGTCCCCCGGCAGCTTGCACTGCAATGGTGTAGATGCTGAGGAACTCCGACGGATGCGTCTTACCGTCGTACTTCTCTGGTACGTCTGGCTTGAAATTCTTCATGCTGGGCCACTGGACTTGCCGCAGCTCACGAGTAAACGCAGGACAACCTACCGCACACGGCAAGTCGCCTGGTCCCCCTGGCGCTTGCATGTCGACAGTGGGCCCAGCGCGCTGGTCTGATTGGCGCCGCGCTTCTCTTTGGTGCTCGATGCGAGTACGAGCGTCTTCTTGTTGTCGCTCGTGGAGAACTTGGCGCTGATCGCGACAAGCTCGTGGATCTGATGACGCAGTGGAGTCGTCGTCGATGTTGATCCGGGGAGTTGGCGATTTTGGCTTCGGGGCGGAGAGTGCACGGTGGTTGCACCCCCACCAGTCTTGTCGCCATCGGCCCGCGCCTGGCTAACTTGCTGCGACTGCGATGTGCTCGGCTGCTGCGGAGTGTCGCCGTTGGCGAAGGCGATGAGACTCTGAATGGTGGCCCTCCAGTCGTCAGCCTTGTCCGCCACTGGAAGGAAGTCTAGGAGCAGTTGAGCTCGTGCCAGAGCTTCTGCTGGAGTGGCGGGTAGCGGTGGCGAACGGTGCGAGGAGCGGGATATGCTCGGACTTCTAACTACGTTAGAAGGAGCAGTATCCCGTCCAGGCGACCGTGCCTTGCTCGTGTCAGCATGTTGGCGTGCATGCTGGTCTTGAGCGTTCCGGGACCCACCAGCTTGACCTTGGCCCAGCAAGCGTATGGTACCATGAGTACCAGGACGCTGCCGGTCCCGCGCCTCCTGAGATGGGCGTGGTGCATGTACGGACGCCGAGGTCTTGGAGTGCGCCCGGTCGTCGTGGGAGCCGGCTATGCCAGCCTTGTCCTTGGACCTGGCAGCACCGTGAGTTCCCTCGTCGACGTCCGTCCTTCCGCCGGCGTCTACCCCACCAGCCGTTGGCTCCGGCGGTGGTAGGATCGACGCGGACGATCCAGCTGCCTCCGAAGCCTTCTTCTTCGGCGGCATGTTGATGAAGATGATGAAGATCTAGCTCGTGTGGACACCGGATCGGGTTCACACAACCTCGACGCACCCCCTACCTGGCGCGCCAAAGATGTCGGGGAAACTGATCCACCCACAAACACCTATGGGACCGGAGCCCCTTTTCGGTACGGCAGGGGGCGGAGATTGTACAAAGAGCAGATCGAGGCGAGGCACACGAGCGGTTTACCCAGGTTCGGGGTGCACGGATGCGTAAAACCCTACTCCTGCTTTGGTGGATTGTATTGATGTTCTTGCTCGGGAGCGCTGAGAGCTACAGCACACTTCAGCAGCTAACGAGACCGAGCGTGAGAGCATTCGAATGTCTAACCCCCTCCTACGTGCGCATGGGCCTCCTTTTATATGCTCAAGGGGTCACCGACAGGTGGCAGCGCAGTTGAGGGTAAAAATGGAAAAAGTGTGGTAGGTGGTATAGTGTTTTATACCTAACCCTGACGGCAGGGGACAAGGGCATTGAATGCCCATCGTCGTCGCCCAAACAGTGCGAAAAGGGGCCATCAGGGGCGCCACCGTTCGCCACGATGGCGTCCTTGTCATCGCCGCTTGCCACCGCGTACCCCTGGCTGCACATCGCCTTCCGCCACGTACGCCTGGGAGGATCCCAGAGCGACACGTGGGTGGATGCACTGGAGCGCGGGTACTGAGTGGAAGCTTGCCGCGGCAAGTGCCTTGTCGCGGTCGCTATCTTGTCGCTTCCGGGAGCTTGTCGCTCACCGGGCCTTGCCGGGACACGTGGCGCGTCGCGGCAAGTTTCTTGAGATGCCTAGGTTGGTCTCCTCGGCAAGCTCCTCTTGCCAGGGTCTTGCGCCTTGAGTGGTCTTGTGCCTTGAGTGGCCTTCCCGGCAAGCTCCTCTTGCCGGGGCCTTGTCTCCTTAGCTTGGATACTTTGTTCTTGAATGGCTCCAAAAGGAACCACGGAGGACCTTGGCGATCACCCGGCAAGCCTTGCTGTGGGACGCTGCGACTGCCCGTGCACAAGTTCGGGATACAAAGGGTACCCCTACTTTAGTACACCGACAGCTGGAATCTGCAGACATTTAATACAAGAGAGAAGACAAGGTAATATGGCTCAAGGTTAAATCAACAACAAAGCATATGAGAGACACTAAGCATTTTAATCATGGTCTTCTACTCTTAACCCCTAAAGAAAAGAAAAGAAACTATTTACACGGGAAAGCTCCCGACAAGCAAAAGAAGAACGAGAAATCTTTTTGGGTTTTCATTTTTAGTTACTACTACAGGCAAAGAAAGTAAACTAGCTAGAAGCTGCAACTAATATATTTTTAGTTCTTCTGGGTTTTTCTAGCGCACAAGAAAAAGACTAAGAAAAAGAAATTTAAACTAAGCATGGATGGTACAGTGAAAGAGTGTGAGCCCCGACAGCTAGAATAAGTGTGTGAACATGAATGTAAGTCGGTGAGAAACAGGTACTCCCCCAAGCTTAGGCTTTTGGCCTAAGTTGGTCTATGGCCACGGATCGAAACCACTCCCTCCAGTGTACTGAGATGTGTCCTCTGGATGCCACTGGTTGGCGAGCTCGTCCAGCTCCCACCCATAAACAGATTGACAGGAAGGATCAAGTGGTGGTTCTGGCTCAGGCTCTGAAGCTTGTGCCTGGCCTTGGTACTTGTAGAAGGCATCTGAGGTGATGAGGAATACGCCTTTAGACAGATCAAACAAAGAAGGTGCAGGCAAGGTAACAATTTCACAGTATATTTCATCAAACCTCAATATATAATTAAGCTGCATATTCTTGTCTTTCACAATAAAATCATGAGCTACCATGCTCTTGTAGTCTAAATAAACAGGGGCAAGCAATTTTTCTTCCTTCTCATGATGCCTAATAGGTATATTAAAATATTCAGCAAGGCGAGAAGCAAAGATGCCTCCAAAGATGGGCCCCTTTGAGCGGTTCAGGCTCAATCGTTTGGCAACGATGGCGCCCAAGCTAAAAGTTGAGTCTCGAAACAAAGCATGGCGTAAAATGATGATATCAGGGGCACTGAGATTTCCACTGTTCCCGCGACCAATTAAACATCTACTAGCAAATAAAGCAAAGTAGCACAGAACAGGGAAGTGTATACTAGTGATTCTTGCCCCTGAAACTTGTCTAGTTTCACCTACGGCAATCATGTCAATGAACCCTTCAACGTCTTCACGACGTGGTTCATCAAGTCTACCTCCAAAGGGTACTTTGCATATTTCACAAAAGTCTAAAAGTGATATCTCCTTAATCACATCATATAAACAAAACTCCCCCGTAGGTGGTGTTTTCCTAGAATGAAAATGAAAGCTTTGCGTGAAAATATTGGTGAGTAAGAGATGCTGTTCTTTCTGGTCATTGAGGAAGTCGGTGAGGCCTGCATTATTCGCCAACTAATAAAAGTCTTCATAAATACCGGCGGACATCATGAAATTATTAGAAGGCCAGTCGCACGGTCGAACTTTCGCCATGCGAGGAAGATGATACTTGGGCTTCTTATTTTCTTCTTTCTTCTTCTCCTCTGAGCTCTTGTTGGAGGAGCCCCTCAATAACCTTTTCTGAAAAATTCTGAAATTTTTAGTAACTTCAAAATAAAAGTAAACCAAACTCAACAAGATTGATAGCAACAACCCCTATAAGTGCCTAGATACTATATCATGCATTAGAACTACTTGGGACCAAGAAAATTTCACATGCAAGCTCAAGAACAAGGTCACCACAGCAGCATAAACTTGCAACAAATAAAGCACTAGAGAAAAAAACTAATTGGACCAATGGAGGAGTCACATACCAAGGAACAATCTCCCCAAATAGTTTGGTGAATGGTGCTTTGAGCAAGGAGATTGAAAATGGCAGCAAGAAGAGCTAGAACTCGGGTTTGAGTTGGTTGGGGATTTTTTTTGGGAGGAAGAAGAAGAGCATGGGTGAAAGGATAAGTGGAGGGGGGCCACGTGGGGCGCGCCCTGGGCAGGGGGGCGCGCCCTGCACCCTCGTGGCCACGTGCTGGCTCCCCTCGCTGTGTGTTCAGTGCCATATTTTGTAAAATATTCTAGAAAAAATCGTATTTTATTTTCATGCTCAATTCTCTTAGGGTGGCCCTTGGGATACAGGGGTTCCTGAGTCATTTTACTACCTCTAGTTGCAACTCTAACAGCATAGTCATTATTCTTACTATTTAATTCATTGAGCAAATCATTTTGAGCCTTAAGTACTTGTTCTACTTGAGTGATGACCATGGAGGCATGTATACTAATAAGTTTCAGTTCACCCTTAGCACTAGACAGATAATCACTCAAGCGTTCAATCATATGAGCATTGTGTTGTAATTGTCTACCAACATAAGCATTGAAGTTTTCTTGTTTCACAATAAAATTATCAAACTCATCTAAGCATTGGCTAGCAGACTTATAACGAGGAATATCACCTTCATCAAATCTATAAAGAGAATTTACCTTTACTACATGTGTCGGGTTATCAAGACCATGTATTTATTCAATAGGTGGTAAATTCTTAACATCTTCAGCTTTAATACATTTTTCTTTCATAGATTTCTTTGCCTCTTGCATATCTTCAGGACTGAGAAATAGAACACCTCTTTTCTTCGGAGTTGGCTTAGGGGCTGGCTCAGGAAGTGTCCAATTATTTTCATTGGTTAGCATATTATTCAATAGTAATTCAGCTTGTTCAACTATTCTTTCCCTGAAAATACAACCAGCACAACTATCCAGGTAGTCTCTGGAAGCATCGGTTAGTCCATTATAAAAGACATCAAGTATATCATGCATCTCAAGAGGATGATCAGGCAAAGCATTAAGTAACTGGAGAAGCCTCCCCCAAGCTTGTGGGAGACTCTCTTCTTCAGTTTGAGCAAAGTTATATATTTCCCATAAGGCAGCTTGTTTCTTATGAGCGGGAAAATATTTAGCAGAGAAGTAATACATCATATCCTGGGGACTACGCAGACAACCAGGATCAAGAGAATTAAACCAAGTCTTAGCATCACCCTTTAACGAGAACGGAAATAGCTTAAGGATATAGTAATAACGAATGTTTTCATCGTTGGTAAACAGGGTGGCTATATCGTTCAACTTGGTAAGATGTGCCACAACAGTTTCAGACTCATAGCCATGGAAAGGATCAGATTCAACCAAAGTAATTAACTCAGGATCAACAGAGAATTCATAATCCTTATCAGTAACACAGATAGGTGAAGTAGCAAAAGCAGGGTCATGTTTCATTCTAGCATTCAAGGACTTTTCTTTCAGCTTAGCTAATAACTTTTGAAGATCATATCTATCATTGCAAGCAAGAAAGTCTCTCGCTGTTTCTTCATGCATAACATAGCCCTCAGGCACGACAGGCAATTCATATCTATTGGCAGTAGTTTCATCATCACTTTCATAAATATCATCAACATTTGCACTCTCCCTAACCTTAGCAATTTGTTCATCTAGAAATTCACCTAGTGGCACAGTATCAGGCATAGAGGTAGTTTCATCATACATAGCAGAAGTAGCATCATCAAGAACATACGACATATCAGATTCAATAGCAGGAGTAGGCGTCGCAAGTTTACTCATAACAGAAGGAGAATCAAGTGCGGAGCTAGATGGCAGTTCCTTACCTCCCCTCGTAGTTGAGGGTAAGATCTTGGTTTTTGAGTCCTTCAAATTCTTCATAGTGATCAACAGATATAAATCCCAAGTGACTTAAAGAATAGAGCTATGCTCCCCGGCAATGGCGCCAGAAAATAGTCTTGATAACCACAAGTGTAGGGGATCGCAACAGTTTTCGAGGGTAAATTATTCAACCCAAATTTGTTGATTCGACACAAGGGGAGCCAAAGAATACTCTTAAGTATTAGCAGCTGAGTTGTCAATTCAACCACACCTGGAAACTTAATATCTGCAGCAAGATAATTTAGTAGCAAAGAAATATGATAGTGGCGGTAGCATGAATAATAGTAACTATAGTGTTTTTGTAGTTTTCGTGATAGTAGCAACGGAAAAGTAAATAAGCAACTAGCAATATAGGTAAAGCTCGTAGGCATTGGATCGGTGATGGGAAATTATGTCGGATGCAATTCATCATGTAGAAGTTATAACCTAGGGTGACACTGTAGGATCGAAAGTATGTCTAGAGGGGGGGGATTAGACTACTTGTAAATATAAAAATTCTGCCTTTTGATCAAGAACAGTTTTTGGCAGATTCACAATTATGATCAAGTCAAGCATCACCCTACACATGCAATTCTAGAGTATAAGCAGCGGAAAGTAAATTGCACATGTAGTAAAGGGAGGTGGAGAAGAGCAAACGCAATTTGGAGACGCGGTGATTTTTCCCGTGGTTCCGATAGGTGGTGCTATCGTACATCCACGTTGATGGAGACTTCAACCCACGGAGGGTAACGGCTGCGCGAGTCCACGGAGGGCTCCACCCACGAAGGGTCCACGAAGAAGCCACCTTGTCTATTCCATCATGGCCTACGCCCACGGAGGGCTAGCCTTACTCGGGGTAGATCTTCACGAAGTAGGCGATCTCCTTGCCCTTACAAACTTCTTGGTTCAACTCCACATCTCGATGACGGAGGCTCCCAAGCGACACCTAACCAATCTAGGAGGCACCACCCTCCAAAAGGTAATAGATGTTGTAGATGATGATGAACTCCTTGCTCTTGTGCTTCAAATGATAATCTCCCCAACACTCAACTCTCCTCACTGATTTGGCTATGGTGGAAGAAAGGATTGAGTGGAAAGCAACTTGGGAAGGTTAGAAATCAAGTTTCATATGGTGGGAGTGGAGCAACTTGATCTCAACACAAGGGTAGGTAGTTCTCTTCTCAGAAAGTGTAAGGTAGGAGTGGTAGTTCTTTCTGATGGCTCTCTCCACGAATGAAGAGGGGTGGAGGGGTATATATAGCCTCCACACAAAATCCAACCGTTACACACATAATTGAGCAATCTCGGTGAGACCGAAGTGGACAACTCGGTCAGACCGAAAGTTCAAATAATGTTAACATTGGGGTTTTCGGTGGGACCGAAAATACCATCTCGGTTATTCCGATTTGAGCAAAGACAGGAGCTTGCCAGTTTCGGTGAGACCGAAAATATCATCTCGGTTATTCCGATATGATGACAGATGGTTACAGAAGCTTGGCAGCCCATGTTTCGGTGAGACCGATCTCAAACTCGGAATGTCCGATTTTTCTAGGGTTTGGCTTATGGCTGAGGTGGTTCATCTCGGTGTGACTGAGTTTGGAAAATCGGTTGGTCCGAGATTACTTATGAGTGTGTTTTGTAGTGAAGGTTGCTGATAGTTGAAGGAGATATATCACTAAGCACTTGAGCAACCAGATCATCAACATAACCTCATCCCCTTTTAATAGTATTGGCTTTTCCTATGGACTCAATGTGATCTTGGATCACTAAACCAAAAATGGAGTCTTGAGCTTTTGCCAATGCTTGCCTTAGCATTTTGAGGGGTCCACTTCTTCAGTCATTGCCATACCCATATCACTGAACTTCTCTGAAATGATTCTCAAGTAACTATTAGTTCAATGATATATATGTTGTTATTAATTGCCAAAACCACCCGGGGATTAGTTGCACTTTCAATCTCCCCCTTTTTGGTAATTGATGACAACATATAGATCAAAGCTTCGACAAAAGATATAATCAAAGAGTAATACCGTCGCTTTGAGAAGTATGTGATAAGCAAGAGCTCCCCCTAAATTTGTGCATTATTTAAAATTTGCGTTTGAATGCAAATGCACAATCGATTAGGATCATGGGTCACTCTTCCATGTCACATACATCTTGGTGGAGCGCACAAAATGATAAGAATGAATAGCATGCACCCAATCACCAAGACATGAGTAAATAGCCATACAAGATAGGAATAGCATATGATAAGCATTAAGCACACATTAAAGCATAGTACGACTAAGCACTCATTAAGGTAGCATCAAACGTAGTATCAAGCACACTGAAAGTTTTGAAAACCAAAAGTATCAAAAGTATCTCAAAGAAACCGCAAAAGAACAAAAGAGCACTCTCTCTCTCTCGAAGCCCTATGATCTATACAATTTCTCCCACTTTGGCAACAAGTTACCAAAAAGTTTGAAAAAGCATAGAGCTAAACGTCACTATGGGCTCTGCTGGCGGCTTCCGTCTGGGTAGATGTCGGAGTAGATATGACGGCATCGGCGAAGACTTCAGCTGAAGTCTGTGCTGGAGGAGTGGATACTGGAGCTGTGGCTGGAGTGACTGCTGGAGCTGTAGGAGGTGCTGAAGTTGTAGTCCTGGTGTCAGTCACTGGAATAGCAGCTGATCGGGATCCTCTGGGAACCGGAGCAGTCTGGCGATGAGAGTCCTGGACTAAGTCATCCTGCACAAGCTCTGCCCTGTCCTGCTTAGGTACCTCCATGTCTGCCTCAAACTTGTTGACGGTCACCTGAATTTCAGTCAGCTTCACGTCCAGAGCGTGGATCTTTTCGTCAACAATCCTCTCTAGGCTCTCCTGAGATTGTTCAATGCTGGCCAGGCGTTGTTCAATCCTTTGGGTAGCTTCAAGAATCTGCTCTCCGAAGCTCTTTGGTTTAGCTGCTGCTGCTGCCTCTTTATCAGCTTTGGCTTTCCTAGCAGCTTCAATCTTGGCTTGACCTTCAACCGATGTTGGATCCTCCTCATCCATCACAACAACATTGTCTTCATGCTCTGGCTGCAGGGGTAAGTGCTTCCTATCCACCAAGAATTTGCCCGTGCCAAACTTGGCATTGATAAGCATCTGAATCTGCGGGGCAAATCCACATGACCTCTTCTGGTCAGCTGCAGTCCTCTTAATGGTCTCTACCATTAAGTCCATCACCTTGAAAGGTGCCTTCTCATCAAGTATATGCAGCATGTTGATAGAATACCCTCTGATCATGCGATGATCTCCAGATTTGGGCATCAAGGTATGCCTCAGAATAGTGTTAGTGGTAGGTAAACCTGCCTGGAGATAGTAGACTGAGCCGAGCTTCCACACTTCCAAATCTGCTGCGGGGATCTCCTTGTACATGTTCTTCATGGAATCATGGTTCTTCTTTGGAATCCCATAGACATCAATGTCGTCCTCTCGTTGCACTGGAGCATTCAGAAGTTCTGCCCATTCTTCAACAGAAGAAGAAAACCTTTGACCTTCAGTCATCCAGGTGATCTTCCCATCAGGATAGAAATGAGTTGTGGCATAGAACTGCATAATCATCTCATCGTTCCAATCTGTCAATTTCTGACCCACAAACTCAGCAACTCCACATGCAGTGAAGCTTTCATGCACATGGGGAAAGAAGTCTCTGTGTTCTTCACTGTCAATGTATTCCCAGTCAACATATCTGGTATCTGCAACTATTGGCTTCTTGTCCATCAGCACAGTCTCATAGAAGTCCTGCTGCTCTCTGGTGTGGAATCTGGGGTCTACAGCAGTCCTTCTCCTCACGGCATATGGATCAGCTTGTCTCCATAGCCTGAGACCTCTATCTTTCCTTGCCTTCATATCCTCGGCTTGAGGATGAGCATCATTGTGAAGTGGCAGTTTTGGATGGAGTTTCAGCAACACTTGTTCTTCTTCATCAGACTCAGCTGGTGGCACATCACCCTTGTTCTTCTCAGATGCTGGAATGTTCCTGGTAGTCCTCTTGGGCTTGGTAGTAGGCTTTGCTGGAGCTGCCTTAGCTTGAGCAGACTTCTTGGGCTTTGAAGTGGCTCCAGCCCTAATGGCATCACCCATGAGCTTAGCCTTCTGAGGAGGAGGCTGGGGTACTTCTTCTTCTTCTTCTTCATCCTCAACTGCTGCATCTTCATGAGGATCACTATACACAACCCTCTTTCTCTTGGAGGTTTTCTTCACTTTGCTTGGGGCTGGCTCTCCAAAGTTCAGCTTCTTGGCAACAGCTGACTGCTTGACTTTGCTGGTGCCCTTCTTTGACTGCTGACCTTGTTGCTCTTTGGCAACAACCTTTCTCTTAGACTTGGAGGATACCTCTTCCTCAGCTACAAAATCAGAATCCTCATCATCGGAGTTCTTCTCTTTTCTAGCCCTGGTGGCTGCAGGAGGCAAGCCACTTGGTGTACTCCTCTCACCATCATCAATAGGGCTACTAGCCTCAGGACTAGTGTCTGCTTCCGGAATGTCCGCAAAAGGTGACTCTGACCTGTTCTGACTGTCACTGGCATCTGACATGGCTGACAACCTGTGAATAGATAAGGTATAGGCAGAGAAGAAGAGTTATCACAAACTGCAGAGGTTTTGCAAAAAAAATGAGTTCAAATTTTAGTTTTAAGTTTTCACAGAAGGCATTTCGGTCAGACCGATTTTCAGTTTCGGCGAATCCGAAGTGTATAACAGAAACTTTACACACCACTTTCGGTTTGACCGAAGAGGGTTTCGGTCCTGCCGAAACACTAGGGTTTCACTAAGACTATATTTCGGTCACACCGATTTGCACGACTCGGTTGGACCGAAAGGTGCAGTGCAATGGCCAGAGGCCGAATCGGTCACACCGAAATTTCAAAATCGGTTTCATCGAGATGTATTCCGTGGAAACCTAACCCTAAGAATTTTACTCGAAACTAGAACCGATCTGGTGGAAAAGAAGTTTTCAATCGTGGCCAGATATTGGGCAAACCAAACGTGCAATGAATCGGAGATGGGAGCACGAGTGGGATCGAGACTCACCCTAACTTGGTAGAGTCCCTCTACGGCGGCAACGGCGCGGAGGAGAAATCCGTTGACGGCGATGGAGACCTGCGGCGAGGGCGCACAGGCGACGACGGCGACGATCCGGAGATCAGGGCGACGGCAGCAGGGGACGTGGGAGCGAAAACGTTTGAAGGAATAATCAACGCGCGCTGCCCTCAGTATATATATCCCTTTGCTGTCGGTGGGACCGAGTTGAAAAACTCGGTGTCACCGAGATGGATAACTGCCAGGCAGTTATGCATTTCGGTCACGCCGAAACTTACAACTCGGTTTCACCGAGATGAAACCTAGATCAGTCTAAATGCTTTCGGTTTGACCGAGTGGGAGAAAGTTGGTCTGACCGAAAATCACTTAGAAGGTTTTGGAAGTTAGCCCTTGACGGATCGGTGGCTCCGAGTGCTCCTCACTCGGAGGGTCCGAAAATGACTTGTTCAAAGTTTGTGATATAAGCATGAATAGAATTTGAGACAAGAAAGCATAGATAGCTAGGGGAGGTACTTAGGCATTCTTGTCCATCCATTTGGCCAGAAAATTCAAAACAACCAAAACAACAAATGGATGTCCTCGAATGGATAAAATCATGCATTCAACATGCTCACACAATAAGATAGCAAATGAAATATGTGTCAAACATGCACAACCAACACTCTAGCTACTAGCACACAATTTGTCGATGACTAGGTCATCTTTATATGAGTATTTTGACTTAGGAGCCAAATGAGAACATTTGATCATAGGTCATACTCATCGTTTAAGCACAAGTGGGGTTACCACTTTTACATAAAGCATTGATGTGTTCACATCATTTGGAGATGCTTTAGCTCAATTTTTTAGAGCAAAGCTCCCCCTAGATGTGAGAACCCCTTTTAAAGGGTCAAACTAACCTTGGGTTGTCGTAGAAGACTTCATGTAGATGTTGAAGATGTGGATGCTCAATGTTGATGTAGATCATCAAGAGTTGGGAGCTATCCTTTGGATTAGGGCACTTTCAATACCTACATGGGTTAGTCCCACAAGGAACAAACAAGGATATCCATAGACATAGATTGAAGTTCACAATAGATGATGTCCATGAAAGCAATGATTACCTTGTCCCTTGACTTACCAACAAGAGGGTTTGTGACTCCATGAACTAGTGCATGATGTGGAAGTTGATTGCACAAGTTGCCAACATGAATGTGAGTGAAGTATGTTGGCGGAGTCACCCTCAAGAACCTTCTAGTTCTTCTTCTTCGGGATCCACATCATCTTGATGGGAATCCTTGGGGTTGTAGTTGAGCTTGACGAAGTAGAACTTGACGTGTCCTTGGGAACCCACTTGACCATGGCTTGAGGTGCTTCAATGAATGCATCAATCTCCTCTTGAAGCTTGTCCTTGGCTTTTAGCTTGTGGTCTTGTGGTGGAAGGTCATCTTGAGCTTGTTCCACATTGGAAGAAGTAGGATCATACTTCTCCTTTTGAGAAACAAACTGTGGAGTAGGGTATTGACCTTCTTCCCACTCAACACCTTCGGCGTTGAACTTTCGCTCAAAACCAATTCCTTGATTCTTCCAGTGCCTTCCTTGCTTGCGAACAATTTCCTCAAAGTTCTTGCTTCCGGCAAGACTCTTGTAGACACCTTTCTCTATGATCCCTTTCAATAAACTATTCTCTTGCTCAAGTGTAACTTGGCTTGAAACATTGTTAGTGGAATCAAGAGAACTACTAGAAGCAACAATATTGGATTTAGCATGGTTGTTGTTACTACTAGAGGAAGAATTTTTCTTATGCTTTTCATGCTTAGTCTTAATAGGTGGCAAGAAATTAGACAAGAGAAGTCGTTTGGCAAGATATGAAGAACTCTTCTTTCGAAGATCATCATTGATCGCTTTTAGAAACTCATGTTCTTGCTCTAGAGTGAGCTTCTCGAAGCGTAGCTTCTCATGAGATCTTAGGAGCTCTCTATGATCTTCTTGGGTTGTTTCATGAGCTAACTTAAGAGTGTTTAGTTCTTTAGTTAGACGCTCAATCTCCTTCATAGCATTGTCATTCGACTCTTCTCGACTATAAAGACTACTAGCATTTTCATCGTTACTAAGCTCACTAGATTTATCATGCAAGAGCTCATCTTCACCAAGCAAGTCATCCTCATCACTATTGAAGTCAATGAATTCAGGGTGTGATACCTTGGGGCCTTTAGCCATGAAGCATCTTCCAATTCCCTCATTTGGTGAATCAAATAGGTCGTAGGAGTTGGAGTTGGAGGATACGAGTGCAAGACCGGCAACACCTTCATCTTGACTGTAGTCGGAGTCGGAGTGATAGCTTCCATCGGATTGATTGTCGGAGTCGGAGCCGGAGACCCATTCACCTACATGAGCTTGATGTCTTCTTCTTGTGTAGCTCCTTGATGACTTGTCTTTCCTCTCCGAATCCTTGCTTCTCCGAGAGGGTCTTCGTTCATAACGATCATCTCTACTCCTTCTCTCTTTCCGAGGTGACTCATCTCTTGATCTTCTTCTTGGAGATTCTTCTCTTCTCTTGTGGGGAGCCGTACACTCATTTGAGTAGTGTCCGGGTCTTCCACAATTGTAGCAGTTTCGATCACGACTAGAAGATCTCTTTTCATCATATGATCTAGACTTTGAGCTTCTCTCTTTGCCTCTATACTTGTAGACTTTGTTGAAGTTTTTGACCATTAGGCTTATGTCTTCATTGGAAATTAACTTGTCACTTGAGGTTATGGGAGCATCACTTGTAGCTTTGTAAGCACCGCTTGACTTGTTGTGAAGCTCTTCCTTATCCTTAAGTGTCATCTCATGAGCAACAATTCTTCCAATGACTTCAGTTGGCTTGAGAGTCTTGTAGTTTGGCATCATTTGGATCAAAGTGCACACGGTGTCATACTTTCCATCCAAAGCTCTGAGAATCTTCTTAATGATGAATCGGTCGGTCATTTCTTCGCTTCCTAAGCCGGCAATCTCATTTGTGATGAGAGCAAGCCTAGAGTACATTTCAGCGACTCCTTCACCATCCTTCATCTTGAACTTGTCAAGTTGACCTTGAAGAATATATAGCTTTGATTCCTTCACAGACTCGGTACCTTCGTGCATTTCAACCAAAGTATCCCAAATCTCTTTAGCATTCTCAAGACGGCTGATTTTGTTGAACTCCTCGGGACACAAGGCATTGAAGAGAATGTCACAAGCTTGAGCATTGTTTTGCAACATCCGCAATTCTTCAGGTGTGGCTACGCGATCCGGAACTTTTCCTTCCTCGAAGAATTCACCTTGCATACCAACACAAATAATGCCCCATGCGGCTGGGTTATGACCAAGAATATGCATTTTCATTTTATGCTTCCAACTAGCAAAATTTGTACCATCAAAGTAAGGACCTCTACGATAATTACCCTCACTAGACGCCATACTCTCCTAGGTTGTGAAACCAAGCTTATGGAGTCCAATGCAATGGAAACCAATACAATGGAGACCAAAGCTCTGATACCACTTGTAGGATCGAAAGTATGTCTAGAGGGGGGGATTAGACTACTTGTAAATATAAAAATTCTGCCTTTTGATCAAGAACAGTTTTTGGCAGATTCACAATTATGATCAAGTCAAGCATCACCCTACACATGCAATTCTAGAGTATAAGCAGCGGAAAGTAAATTGCACATGTAGTAAAGGGAGGTGGAGAAGAGCAAACGCAATTTGGAGACGCGGTGATTTTTCCCGTGGTTCCGATAGGTGGTGCTATTGTACATCCACGTTGATGGAGACTTCAACCCACGGAGGGTAACGGCTGCGCGAGTCCACGGAGGGCTCCACCCACGAAGGGTCCACGAAGAAGCAACCTTGTCTATTCCATCATGGCCTACGCCCACGGAGGGCTAGCCTTACTCGGGGTAGATCTTCACGAAGTAGGCGATCTCCTTGCCCTTACAAACTTCTTGGTTCAACTCCACATCTCGATGACGGAGGCTCCCAAGCGACACCTAACCAATCTAGGAGGCACCACCCTCCAAAAGGTAATAGATGTTGTAGATGATGATGAACTCCTTGCTCTTGTGCTTCAAATGATAATCTCCCCAACACTCAACTCTCCTCACTGATTTGGCTGTGGTGGAAGAAAGGATTGAGTGGAAAGTAACTTGCACATGTAGTAAAGAGAGGTGGAGAAGAGCAAACGCAATTTTGGAGACGCGGTGATTTTTCCCGTGGTTCCGATAGGTGGTGCTATCGTACATCCACGTTGATGGAGACTTCAACCCACGGAGGGTAACGGCTGCGCGAGTCCACGGAGGGCTCCACCCACGAAGGGTCCACGAAGAAGCAACCTTGTCTATTCCATCATGGCCTACGCCCACGGAGGGCTAGCCTTACTCGGGGTAGATCTTCACAAAGTAGGCGATCTCCTTGCCCTTACAAACTTCTTGGTTCAACTCCACATCTCGATGACGGAGGCTCCCAAGTGACACCTAACCAATCTAGGAGGCACCACCCTCCAAAAGGTAATAGATGTTGTAGATGATGATGAACTCCTTGCTCTTGTGCTTCAAATGATAATCTCCCCAACACTCAACTCTCCTCACTGATTTGGCTATGGTGGAAGAAAGGATTGAGTGGAAAGCAACTTGGGAAGGTTAGAAATCAAGTTTCATATGGTGGGAGTGGAGCAACTTGATCTCAACACAAGGGTAGGTAGTTCTCTTCTCAGAAAGTGTAAGGTAGGAGTGGTAGTTCTTTCTGATGGCTCTCTCCACGAATGAAGAGGGGTGGAGGGGTATATATAGCCTCCACACAAAATCCAACCGTTACACACATAATTGAGCAATCTCGGTGAGACCGAAGTGGACAACTCGGTCAGACCGAAAGTTCAAATAATGTGAACGTTGGGGTTTTCGGTGGGACCGAAAATACCATCTCGGTTATTCCGATTTGAGCAAAGACAGGAGCTTGCCAGTTTCGGTGAGACCGAAAATATCATCTCGGTTATTCCGATATGATGACAGATGGTTACAGAAGCTTGGCAGCCCATGTTTCGGTGAGACCGATCTCAAACTCGGAATGTCCGATTTTTCTAGGGTTTGGCTTATGGCTGAGGTGGTTCATCTCGGTGTGACTGAATTTGGAAAATCGGTTGGTCCGAGATTACTTATGAGTGTATTTTGTAGTGAAGGTTGCTGATAGTTGAAGGAGATATATCACTAAGCACTTGAGCAACCAGATCATCAACATAACCTCATCCCCTTTTAATAGTATTGGCTTTTCCTATGGACTCAATGTGATCTTGGATCACTAAACCAAAAATGGAGTCTTGAGCTTTTGCCAATGCTTGCCTTAGCATTTTGAGGGGTCCACTTCTTCAGTCATTGCCATACCCATATCACTGAACTTCTCTGAAATGATTCTCAAGTAACTATTAGTTCAATGATATATATGTTGTTATTAATTGCCAAAACCACCCGGGGATTAGTTGCACTTTCAATCTCCCCCTTTTTGGTAATTGATGACAACATATAGATCAAAGCTTCGACAAAAGATATAATCAAAGAGTAATATCGTCGCTTTGAGAAGTATGTGATAAGCAAGAGCTCCCCCTAAATTTGTGCATTATTTAAAATTTGCTTTGAATGCAAATGCACAATCGATTAGGATCATGGGTCACTCTTCCATGTCACATACATCTTGGTGGAGTGCACAAAATGATAAGAATGAATAGCATGCACCCAATCACCAAGACATGAGTAAATAGCCATACAAGATAGGAATAGCATATGATAAGCATTAAGCACACATTAAAGCATAGTACGACTAAGCACTCATTAAGGTAGCATCAAACGTAGTATCAAGCACACTGAAAGTTTCGAAAACCAAAAGTATCAAAAGTATCTCAAAGAAACCACAAAAGAACGAAAGAGCACTCTCTCTCTCGAAGCCCTATGATCTATACAATTTCTCCCACTTTGGCAACAAGTTACCAAAAAGTTTGAAAAAGCATAGAGCTAAACGTCACTATGGGCTCTGCTGGCGGCTTCCGTCTGGGTAGATGTCGGAGTAGATATGACGGCATCGGCGAAGACTTCAGCTAAAGTCTGTGCTGGAGGAGTGGATACTGGAGCTGTGGCTGGAGTGACTGCTGGAGCTGTAGGAGGTGCTGAAGTTGTAGTCCTGGTGTCAGTCACTGGAATAGCAGCTGATCGGGATCCTCTGGGAACCGGAGCAGTCTGGCGATGAGAGTCCTGGACTAAGTCATCCTGCACAAGCTCTGCCCTGTCCTGCTTAGCTTCCTCCATGTCTGCCTCAAGCTTGTTGACGGTCACCTGAATTTCAGTCAGCTTCACGTCCAGAGCGTGGATCTTTTCGTCAACAATCCTCTCTAGGCTCTCCTGAGATTGTTCAATGCTGGCCAGGCGTTGTTCAATCCTTTGGGTAGCTTCAAGAATCTGCTCTCCGAAGCTCTTTGGTTTAGCTGCTGCTGCTGCTGCCTCTTTATCAGCTTTGGCTTTCCTAGCAGCTTCAATCTTGGCTTGACCTTCAACCGATGTTGGATCCTCCTCATCCATCACAACAACATTGTCTTCATGCTCTGGCTGCAGGGGTAAGTGCTTCCTATCCAACAAGAATTTGCCCGTGCCAAACTTGGCATTGATAAGCATCTGAATCTGCGGGGCAAATCCACATGACCTCTTCTGGTCAGCTGCAGTCCTCTTAATGGTCTCTACCATTAAGTCCATCACCTTGAAAGGTGCCTTCTCATCAAGTATATGCAGCATGTTGATAGAATACCCTCTGATCATGCGATGATCTCCAGATTTGGGCATCAAGGTATGCCTCAGAATAGTGTTAGTGGTAGGTAAACCTGCCTGGAGATAGTAGACTGAGCCGAGCTTCCACACTTCCAAATCTGCTGCGGGGATCTCCTTGTACATGTTCTTCATGGAATCATGGTTCTTCTTTGGAATCCCATAGACATCAATGTCATCCTCTCGTTGCACTGGAGCATTCAGAAGTTCTGCCCATTCTTCAACAGAAGAAGAAAACCTTTGACCTTCAGTCATCCAGGTGATCTTCCCATCAGGATAGAAATGAGCTGTGGCATAGAACTGCATAATCATCTCATCGTTCCAATCTGTAAATTTCTGACCCACAAACTCAGCAACTCCACATGCAGTGAAGCTTTCATGCACATGGGGAAAGAAGTCTCTGTGCTCTTCACTGTCAATGTATTCCCAGTCAACATATCTGGTATCTGCAACTATTGGCTTCTTGTCCATCAGCACAGTCTCATAGAAGTCCTGCTGCTCTCTGGTGTGGAATCTGGGGTCTACAGCAGTCCTTCTCCTCACGGCATATGGATCAGCTTGTCTCCATAGCCTGAGACCTCTATCTTTCCTTGCCTTCATATCCTCGGCTTGAGGATGAGCATCATTGTGAAGTGGCAGTTTTGGATGGAGTTTCAGCAACACTTGTTCTTCTTCATCAGACTCAGCTGGTGGCACATCACCCTTGTTCTTCTCAGATGCTGGAATGTTCCTGGTAGTCCTCTTGGGCTTGGCAGTAGGCTTTGCTGGAGCTGCCTTAGCTTGAGCAGACTTCTTGGGCTTTGAAGTGGCTCCAGCCCTAATGGCATCACCCATGAGCTTAGCCTTCTGAGGAGGAGGCTGGGGTACTTCTTCTTCTTCTTCATCCTCAACTGCTGCATCTTCATGAGGATCACTATACACAACCCTCTTTCTCTTGGAGGTTTTCTTCACTTTGCTTGGGGCTGGCTCTCCCAAGTTCAGCTTCTTGGCAACAGCTGACTGCTTGACTTTGCTGGTGCCCTTCTTTGACTGCTGACCTTGTTGCTCTTTGGCAACAACCTTTCTCTTAGGCTTGGAGGATACCTCTTCCTCAGCTACAAAATCAGAATCCTCATCATCGGAGTTCTTCTCTTTTCTAGCCCTGGTGGCTGCAGGAGGCAAGCCACTTGGTGTACTCCTCTCACCATCATCAATAGGGCTACTAGCCTCAGGACTAGTGTCTGCTTCCGGAATGTCCGCAAAAGGTGACTCTGACCTGTTCTGACTGTCACTGGCATCTGACATGGCTGACAACCTGTGAATAGATAAGGTATAGGCAGAGAAGAAGAGTTATCACAAACTGCAGAGGTTTTTGCAAAAAAAATGAGTTCAAATTTTAGTTTTAAGTTTTCACAGAAGGCATTTCGGTCAGACCGATTTTCAGTTTGGGTGAATCCGAAGTGTATAACAGAAACTTTACACACCACTTTCGGTTTGACCGAAGAGGGTTTCGGTCCTGCCGAAACACTAGGGTTTCACTAAGACTATATTTCGGTCACACCGATTTGCACGACTCGGTTGGACCGAAAGGTGCAGTGCAATGGCCAGAGGCCGAATCGGTCACACCGAAATTTCAAAATCGGTTTCATCGAGATGTATTCCGTGGAAACCTAACCCTAAGAATTTTACTCGAAACTAGAACCGATCTGGTGGAAAAGAAGTTTTCAATCGTGGCCAGATATTGGGCAAACCAAACGTGCAATGAATCGGAGATGGGAGCACGAGTGGGATCGAGACTCACCCTAACTTGGTAGAGTCCCTCTACGGCGGCAACGGCGCGGAGGAGAAATCCGTTGACGGCGATGGAGACCTGCGGCGAGGGCGCACAGGCGACGACGGCGACGATCCGGAGATCAGGGCGACGGCAGCAGGGGACGTGGGAGCGAAAACGTTTGAAGGAATAATCAACGCGCGCTGCCCTCAGTATATATATCCCTTTGCTGTCGGTGGGACCGAGTTGAAAAACTCGGTGTCACCGAGATGGATAACTGCCAGGCAGTTATGCATTTCGGTCACGCCGAAACTTACAACTCGGTTTCACCGAGATGAAACCTAGATCAGTCTAAATGCTTTCGGTTTGACCGAGTGGGAGAAAGTTGGTCTGACCGAAAATCACTTAGAAGGTTTTGGAAGTTAGCCCTTGACGGATCGGTGGCTCCGAGTGCTCCTCATTCGGAGGGTCCGAAAATGACTTGTTCAAAGTTTGTGATATAAGCATGAATAGAATTTGAGACAAGAAAGCATAGATAGCTAGGGGAGGTACTTAGGCATTCTTGTCCATCCATTTGGCCAGAAAAATCAAAACAACCAAAACAACAAATGGATGTCCTCGAATGAATAAAATCATGCATTCAACATGCTCACACAATAAGATAGCAAATGAAATATGTGTCAAACATGCACAACCAACACTCTAGCTACTAGCACACAATTTGTCGATGACTAGGTCATCTTTATATGAGTATTTTGACTTAGGAGCCAAATGAGAACATTTGATCATAGGTCATACTCATCGTTTAAGCACAAGTGGGGTTACCACTTTTACATAAAGCATTGATGTGTTCACATCATTTGAAGATGCTTTAGCTCAATTTTTTAGAGCAAAGCTCCCCCTAGATGTGAGAACCCCTTTTAAAGGGTCAAACTAACCTTGGGTTGTCGTAGAAGACTTCATGTAGATGTTGAAGATGTGGATGCTCAATGTTGATGTAGATCATCAAGAGTTGGGAGCTATCCTTTGGATTAGGGCACTTTCAACAACAGGAGGGGGTAGAATAGTATAACATAAGTCATATTTATGTTGTTGCATCAATGCTCTGGGATCCTTTCTCGACTCCCGAAGCAACATATCCAAATCATCCCTCAGCATCCAGTTCTAGTTGTATCGATCGGGATACAACTCCAAGTGTCCGTTAACGTAGGACAGGCTATCGATAGATGTTTTCTTCCCTACAGGGGTGCACCAACTTACCCACCACGCTCGCTTAACTCCAGCCGAACACACCATCAGGTCATGCCCGGCCTCGGCAAAAAAGATACGCCGCAACCCGACCTAGGCTTAATAGAGAGGTCAGCACGCCGAACTATACCTATGCCCCCAGGGGTCATGGGCCATCGTCCCGGAAACTCCCGCACGTTGCGTACACTGTCGGTGAGCAGACCTAGCTACCTCCTTAAAAAGGCAGGTGCTTACGCAGTCCAACCCGGCGCGCGCCGCTTAGTCGCATGATGTCAGTTAAGCTTCGGCTGATGCATACGACACAGAATGCCCATACTATGACCACGTGATGGTTAGCGCTATCAGGCCAGAGGCCCCTCGGATCTAATATCCAAACCGTTTAGTGTCTTGGGAACGCGCAGTAACGAGCAGAGACTCATGATCATGTGACCACATCGCCCCATCTCGAGGACTTGGGGCAAGGTCTAAGAATGCCCGGCCACACCACATAATTATCTCGCGGGCACCTTCCAGGTCAACACGACTCCACATCACTCGCAATTAAGCTCGCGGGGGTACCCCTCAGGGCCGACCCATCTTTAATAACATGGTTCAGTGTAAAGTCATAGTAACTATTGTAAATGTGTGTCTAACACAAAGGGAACCCTGAGGAATCACCCTCGATGGAATTCCACCTTATGTTAACGTCAAGGTGAACCAAGGAGGAATCACCCTCGAGGTCCACTCTTGAGGAGTTGCACGATAGTGTCATTATCGGGAGTGGAGAATGAGGAACCAACCTCGATGACCACAACCGACGAACTAACCTACAAGCTTAACATCAGAAGTGCTGACGAGGTATCACCCTCGACACTCGATAGTAACCCAGTAGTGTCGAGCAACTAAGGGGAAAGTGATGTGCGGTGTCGGGGCCTGGTCTTCGATCCCATTGATCGGGTCTTTTGATAATCTAGCGGGGCAGTCGGGACAAAGTGGGGGTCTCTGATGGATCCCTGATACGTCCAAAACGTATCTATAATTTCTGCTTGCTCCATGCCTCTTTTGTGTGATATTGCTATGATATTGATGCACTTCCATACACTTTTGATCATATTTGGACTAACCTATTAACTCAGTGCACCACAGTGCTAGTTCCTGTTTTCTGCTGTCTTTCTATTTCAGGTTTCCCCCATATTAAAAGTGCTCCAAAAATTCCGGGAAAAATACAGGAAAAATCAGCGTACAGGAAGCTTCGCGAAGAACCAAAGCAGGGCCAGAGGGGAGCCAGGGGTGGCCCAAGCGGCTACCTGGCGCGGCCCCACCCCTGGCCGCGCCAGGGGGGCGCCTGGGGCCCCGGCTCCGCCTCTGGTGACCCCCCTTCGCATATATATTCCTCTCGTCCCGAAACCCTCGAGGACGGAACCCTTTTTCGCGGTCTCGCCTCTGTTCCGCCGCCGCAGCGCTTCCAAGATCGGGAGCATCAGGAGAACTCTTCCCGGCACCCTGCCGGAGGGGAGAACCACCACCGGGAGCTTCTCCACCACCATGGACGCTTCCCGAATGAGTCGTGAGTAGTCCCCATTGGACCATGGGTCCATGATCAGTAGCTATGTAATGTTCTCCTCCCCTCTTTGTTCCTCATGGTTTAGACCTCGTGAGCTGCCCTACATGATCGAGGCACATATGTAATATTTCTGCTGTTGCTATGCTGAGTTTGCTTGGATCTGATGGATTCTGAGACTATGTTCAGATTGTGTTTGAGTAATATATTTGATTCACCTCTTTTATATTTATGTTCTTGAGTAATTCTTGCATGTTCTCCGTTGCTATTTATTGCTTTGGTCGAGTAGTAGGTAGTAACTCCAAGAGGGAGAGTTATGCTTGATTGTGGGTTCATGCCCCCTGATGACTAGCTTGAGTGACACAAACATGAGTCTAGGGGATGTGTTGTTGCCACAAGGGAGAAAACAACGGTGCTTGTACTTGCGGGTGCAAGGATTGTTTACTTTACGCAAAGTTCTTTTAATGCAGTTGTGTGTTGCTTTGAGTTTACACTTTGGGTGGGATTCGCAACTTAATACCAGCGAGATGTTCTGGATAGATATCTCAAGGTGGATTATTAGTAGTAGATTCAGATGGATTTCGGTCTACTTGCCTTGGCGTACCGCCCATGCTTTTGAGCCTCTACCTTTCTTTGAAGCATAGTTAGCATTGGTTTGCGCACATAATCCTGTCAATTGCCCAGCTGTAATTTCAGCAGGGGGATAGTACTTCCCAATAAAGGCATCCTTGCACTTGTCCCAAGAATCTATACTATTCCTAGGCAAGGATTGAAACCAGATTTTAGCTCCTCCTCTCATGGTTTGACTACTTGGATGGTTATCCAAACTTTTTATGCAGGCTTGAACTTTACCTCGCGGAACTTGTTAGATTTGGCCGCGGGAGGAACCTTTATGTCAACTACACTTGGTGCTGCCACGAAGCTTCTCGACGAGATGATGACCAATTATTCCCAATGGCACACCGAACGCGCTCCAACAGGTAGGAAGGTAAACTCTGTCGAGGAGATTTCCTCCCTAAATGAAAAAGTTGACTTGATCATGTCTCTACTTTCCAAGCAATCTTCTATTGATCCTCATGATGTTCCTTTAAATTCTTTGATTGCTCAAGATCAAGTAGATGTGAACTTTATCTCTAGAAACAATTTCAATAACAATGCTTATAGGAGTAATTTTGGTAGCAACCCTAGACCGTTCCCCTTTAATTCCTATGGGAACAACAATGCTTATCCTAGCACCAGGAACTCCACTTCTGCACTAGAGATTATGCTTAAAGACTTCATCACTACCCAAAAGGCCTTCAATAAGAGTGTAGAAGAAAAATTAGACAAACTAGATAATCTCTCTTCGAAGGTAGACAATTTAGCCCATGAGGTAGAGTTGCTTAAAATTAGAACTTCTCCTCTTGAGGAGAGGAAGACCACTCCTATGAATGCTATTCAAGTGCAAATTAATGAAAACATTAGGATGATGGCTAAACTTAAAGAGAGATGGGCTAGAGAAAAGGAGGAAGAAGATAGAATTAAGAGCCTTCCTACCCACCACACTGTTGCTACTATCCAAGTTGTTGAGGATATCCAAACTCTTAGCACCCAATGCACTCCTAGTCCTATTGGACCTATTAATGGTGATGCTATGACCTCAACCGTAAAAGAAGAAACTCCTATGACCATAGAAGCTACCAAACAAGTGAGCCTAAAAGACACCACTACCATTTTACTTGATAATAGTGACCTTGATTTTCATAATTGCACCCTTTCTGAAGTTATTGGTTTTCTTCACAAGATGTTTAGAGATCCCCACACTAGCACACTTAACCTTGCCTTCACGGAGCATATCACTAATGCTCTTATCAAAGCTAGGGAGGAGAAGCTTAGGGTAGAAGCCTCCATACCTAGAAAGCTAGAAGATGGTTGGGATCCTATGATTAAAATTAAGTTGAAGAACTTCTCTTGCTATGCTTTATGTGATGTTGGAGCTAGTACCTCCGTTATGCCCAAAAGAATGTATGATATGCTTGAATTGAAACCTTTTGATCCTTGTTCTTTTGGTGTTCGTCTTGTTGATTCTTCCGTAAAGAAACCTTTGGGGAAGATCGACGATGTTCTTATCATTGTCAATGACAATTATGTTCCCGTTGATTTTACTATTATGGATATTGAATGTGAACCTTCTTGTACAATTATTTTGGGACGTCCTTTTCTTCACACCGTTGGTGCTATCATTGACATGAAAGAGGGTAATATAAAATTCCAATTCCCTCTCAAGAAAGGGATGGAACACTTCCCTAGAAAGAAGATTAAGTTGCCTTTTGAGTCCGTTACACGGGCTAGCTATTCTCTTACTCTTGATAAAACTTGATTTTCTCTTTTTGCATCATGCCTAGCTTAAAGGCATAAAAGAAAGCGCTTTTGGGAGGCAGCCCACAATGACTTAGGTTTTATTTTTTGCTTTTGTTGAGTCTTGATGTTTGTTACTACAGTAGCATCATCATTGTATCTTTTCTTTTTAGATTCTGTCCTTGGACAGAAAAATTCAAATAAAATCACCAGATCATCTTTTTGATCTGAATTGTTTTGATAGCGTGCTCTATACAATTGGCTTTCGGGCGTGTGTTCTGAGTTTTTTGATTTGAGTTGCAGAAGTGCCCCGAAAAAATTATCTACTACCTGCTGGTCTGTTTTTCACAGATTATGTCCTGTTTTGCCTTTTCTTCGTTTTGCAAACCTTGAGCTTGCTTTTTCTTTGCAAAAACCTTTTGGCAATCTTGAGAAACAGTAGCTCTTCAAGATTATCTTTATTTCCAGTAGGGAAAAGTTATTTTATTGTGGGTACTAACCTCGCTAATCAGATTATGATGAGTTATGTATGAAGGGAGTTTTCGAGTGTGCGAGGGAAGATGATAAAAGAAGATTCAGGAGGGTCAAACGCTCAAGCTTGGGGATGCCCCCGTGCACCCCCAAGAAATATTCAAGAAGACTCAAATGTCTAAGCTTGGGGATGCCCCCATGCATCTCCTTCTCCATCAACAATTATCAGTTCGTCTTTCGTTCCACTATATTTTAATCACTTCATGCATTATGTGCTATGCTTGGAGCGTCTTGCTCTTAATTTTCTTTTTAGTTTTCTTTAGCTTTGCTTGCTGTTCATAACAAATTAGAACCCAACTTTCTTTGTGTGGGAGAGAAACACGCTCCACTTCAACCTAGAACACAACATAGGATTTTCATGCTTATCTTTGTTGTGTGTGTTCTTTGTCTTTCCATAGCTGTTGTCATGTTTAGCTCTTAGTTTTCATGCTTTTCTTTTTAAAAGAGCTTTTGTTTTGTTGGTTGCTGAACTCTCTTGAGTTTTCATGTTTATCTTGCTAAGAGAGTTTGCCTATTGCACTGAGTTGTGTGTCATAACTTAAAGTAGGTAATTGAGGTTGCTATTTAATTTTAGTAGTAACTTGCAATAGTTTTGAGGTATTGCCATGAGTAATGTCTGAACTTTTGGTGTCAAGAGCTTTAGCCTATTAGTGATAGATGTCGTATTTTGGGCAATCCGTGTTTATTTTCGAAAACCTACAAAATAGTTGGGAACTTTAGCTACTAAATGGATCACTAATCTTTGGAGGGATCGAATATTGGAGTACACTCACGTACCATGAGCCGAGGATGCGCAAGGATAACCAAACCCCCATACACTCCTCCTTGGGGTACTTGTCTCTTTGTGAACCTCCTAATTAGATTGAGAGTTACCGATAATAAGTGCATGAGTTCTTCGGACTAATGTGAGTATTCGAGAGTTGACACTTCCACCTAGCCATATTTTTCTAGCCTCTTCGGTACCGTGCATTGCCCTTTCTCACCTCGAGAGTTGGTGCATACTTCGCCAGTGCATCGAAATCCTTGGCACGATACGCTCTGTCATCATAAGCCTCATTATATCCTTCCTCAAAACAGCCACCATACCTACCTATCAAGGCATTTCCGAGATACATTGCCATGCAACATCCATCTTCTCATGACTTGATCTTCATGTCATACATGCTTTTTGCTTGATCGATGAGCCGCATGCTAGTTGGGCCTTGCCCTAATCATTGCTACATGACGCGCTAGTATCATTGCATATCCTGCTACACTGGCAGAGGCATACATTTGCATACATCATGATAGTTTCATTTTCTTTATGTTGAGTACTTTTGTAAAGTGTGAAAGATCTTTTATACTCTTTGTAATATATAGAGTGTTACCCCTAAAGTGAGGAAAAGATCCCAAAGAGGACAAAATCAAAAGATCTCAAAGAGGACAAATGAGAGTTAAATAGAAAGAGCCATTGAGGCTACAAAAAAATAAAAAAAAAGAGTAAAAAGAGAGAAGGGGGCACACTACTATTCCTTTTGAGAGATCCACACTCGTACTCCATCTTATACCTTGTACTCCATAGAGATTATCATTCATGCATATAGCTATGTGGGGACCTTCACACTATAGAACTTGGCTTGTATATTCCAATGATGAGCCTGCTCAAAAGAGCTCTAGGTCTTCTTGAGCAAGCAAGTTGGATGCACCCCCACTAGTTCCATTGGAGAGCTTACCTTAGCTCATATGTGCATCCGTTGCATGGCAATCCCTACTCCTCACATCATATCTATCATTTGGCTTTCTCTCACCTATGATTGTCCTCATTGATGTGAGCCTTTCACACCTTTTTTGTCTCCCCCCTTCATCATTTTTCTCTTTGCCATCCTAAGTGTCAACTTTCTTGCTTACGCTCATCCATTGCATGAGTGCTCAAAATATCGAAAGGGAGTGGATCATTTTGACTTGTACCTGGCTGGTGGTCTGGGGATGAGTCAAGATAAGATTCCAAAGAAGACCAAGTGTGAAACTTTAGTAGATTAAGTTCTCAACAATACAAAAACTATGTTTTACTCTCTCGTATATCCCTATCCCCTTTCTTGCACGCAAACACCATTTGGAGACATTCGAGTCACGGACAGCGAGAGCTCTTGCACCTTTATGTTCTTATGTTGCTTGTTACAATGCTAATATAGACTCTTGCTTGTTATGACTTGAATTGAATTACATGCCTTGATTGCTTTACTTAAAAAGTTCTTATATGGTTGGTAGCATGTCACCACAGAAATTATGCTTCTTATCATTTACCTACTCGAGGACGAGCAGGAATTAAGCTTGGGGATGTTGATACGTCCAAAACGTATCTATAATTTCTGCTTGCTCCATGCCTCTTTTGTGTGATATTGCTATGATATTGATGCACTTCCATACACTTTTGATCATATTTGGACTAACCTATTAACTCAGTGCACCACAGTGCCAGTTCCTGTTTTCTGTTGTTTTTCTATTTCAGGTTTCCCCCATATTAAAAGTGCTCCAAAAATTCTAGGAAATATACAGGAAAAATCAGCGTACAGGAAGCTTCGCGAAGAACCAAAGCAGGGCCAGAGGGGAGCCAGGGGTGGCCCAGGCGGCCACCTGGCGCGGCCCCACCCCTGGTCGCGCCAGGGGGGCGCCTGGGGCCCCGGCTCCGCCTCTGGTGACCCCCTTCGCATATATATTCCTCTCGTCCCGAAACCCTCGAGGACGGAACCCTTTTTCGCGATCTCGTCTCTGTTCCGCCGCCGCAGCGCTTCCAAGATCGGGAGCATCAGGAGAACTCTTCCCGGCACCCTGCCGGAGGGGAGAACCACCACCGGGAGCTTCTCCACCACCATGGACGCTTCCC
Organism: Secale cereale; assembly: GCA_902687465.1. Lineage (NCBI taxonomy): Eukaryota > Viridiplantae > Streptophyta > Magnoliopsida > Poales > Poaceae > Secale > Secale cereale. Next base: position 714,925,272 of record LR738713.1, on the reverse strand, counting down.
GGATGAGTCGTGAGTAGTCCACCTTGGACCATGGGTCCATGATCTGTAGCTATGTGATGTTCTCCTCCCCTCTTTGTTCTTCATGGTTTAGACCTCGTGAGCTGCCCTACATGATCGAGGCACATATGTAATATTTCTGCTATTGCTATGCTGAGTTTGCTGGGATCTGATGGATTATGAGACTATGTTCAGATTGTGTTTGAGAAATATATTTGATTCACCTCTTTTATATTTATGTTCTTGAGTAATTATTTCATGTTCTCCGTTGCTGTTTATTGCTTTGGCCGAGTAGTAGGTAGTAACTCCAAGAGGGAGCGTTATGCTTGATTGTGGGTTCATGCCCCCTGATGACTAGCTTGAGTGACAGAAATATGAGTCTAGGGGATGTGATGTTGCCACAAGGGAGAAAACAACGGTGCTTGTACTTGCGGGTGCAAGGATTGTTTACTTTACGCAAAGTTCTTTTAATGCAGTTGTCTGTTGCTTTGAGTTTACACTTTGGGTGGGATTCGCAACTTAATACCAGCGATATGTTCTGGATAGATATCTCAAGGTGGATGATTAGTAGTAGATGCAGATGGATTTCGGTCTACTTGCCTTGGTGTACCGCCCATGCTTTTGAGCCTCTACCTTTCTTTGCAGCATAGTTAGCATTGGTTTGCGCACATAATCCTGTCAATTGCCCAGCTGTGATTTGTTTACCTCGCTTTGCTGTTTTATCATCTTTTGGGAGAGAGACATCACTAGTGAACATCATGGGACCCCGGTCCATATTACCACCACTGATCACACCTTCTATTTACTTCCTGTTTTTATTTCCTAGTTGCAGTCATAGCTATCATTATTACCTCTTGTGTTTGATCCTTTGTAAACAACAAGGCCGGAGGGATTGACAACCTCTCTGAACTCGTTGGGAGCGAAGTTATCTGTATCTGTGTGCAGGTCCTGTCAACCGCTAAGTCTGGCGCCGTTGACACCTACTTGTCGACCCTCGGAGTCTCACGGGATTCGATCCTTGGTATCTTTGCCAAGGGAAATTTGCCGCTACGCTACATCTCAACCTTCCACTTGGGGTAACCAACGAGGGGCGAGAAGCCATCAATCCCTAACCAGCCTATACTAAGCAGTTTAGTATAAACATGTAAGGTATGCAAGCGTGATCAACAACAGGCTATGCATCAGAATATGATCATACAAAAAGCAGTAGAAGTTCTAATGCAAGCATAAGAGAGAAGAGAGTGGGCGATATCGAAATGATCAAGGGGGCTTGGCTTGCCTGGTCGCTTAGACGAGAAGGAGGGGTCGTCGTCGATGCAGTCCATCACCGAGGTAGCATCAGTCTCAAGGTCTACCGAAGAGAAGAGGGGGAAGAAACAATAAATGCAAAACAAACAGATGCAACAAAGAAGCACGACATGTCAACACGCATTGCTAGGGTGCTCTAACGCGGTGCTACACGATACCGGCGAAGGGGGAAAACATCCGGGAAAGTATCCCCGGTGTTTCGTGTTTTCGGACAGGTGAATCGGAGGGGGAAGTTGCACGCTCACTATGATAGGGATGTGTCGCAGATGAACGGACCGCGAATTCAGATTCGTCTCGTCGTTCTGAGCAACTTTCATGTATAAAACTTTTTCATCCGAGTTACGATTTATTTTATATGATTTTTCAAAGTTTTAACTAAATTTCCAAATTGTTATTAGTTATTAAAATTCGAATTAAAATCAGTAAATACTTTTTATACCCAGCAGTGAGCTAGCCATAGTGGCTAGCTTGTGGGCCAGAGTGTCCAGTCAACAGGTACAGTGAACAAGTCAAAGATCGGATTGACCAGTCAACAGAGTAGGTGGGGTCAACCTGTCATTGACTGGGCCAATCCCAGTCAGCAATTTGACTGGTCAACGGGGTTCAGTGGGCCCCAACGGTCATTGACTCAGCACAAAAAAAACAAGAGTTAGATATAATCAGAGGGTTAATTAACTAGTGGGTCCACAAGGCATAGGCCATCCGGCCTCCTCACAGGGTAGCTCGCGCGGCCGCAAGCAGAGGAGCGTCGGCGGCCAATGCTGAGCGCGACGGGGAGGGAAGCAGGGCACGGCCCCCGGGCGGGAGAGGCCCTGGAGGGCGCGCGGCGAGGCACGGACGCGCCGAGGTAGGCCGAGGCGCGGCGGCCAGGGACTAGGCGCGCGGTCGACGGCAGGGTGAGGCAAAGGCGCTCAGGCGCGGGCGGGAACGAGGCTCAGGCGCTCAGGCGCCGGCGGGTATGAGGCGAAGGCGCTCAGGCGGGCAGCGACAATGTAGCAGCATCGCAAGAGCAGTAGCAGGCGAGCGCGGCCATGGCCGGCAGCAGTGAAGCAGCTGCGGGCCAGCGGGGCGTGCAGCCGGTGAGGAGGGCGCGGCCCGGACTGGTGATGGCGCGCTCAGGCACGGCCGAGGCGAGCACTAGACGGCCAGGGGTCACAGGGGAGCACAGCTAGGGCGCGCGTGGAGTAAAGCTCCGACGGTCCAGCCATGGCAGACGAAGCTCGAGGCCGGCTACTAAATGGTGATGTAACGGGGTAGGAAAAAAGAGGGAGCCAGAGGAGGTTCTCACTGTGGGGTCGGCGGAGCAAACAACGAGACCGGGGGTGGTCAGAGTAGTGCAAATCAAAGATGAGATGGCGGCGGCCGACTACGGAGAAGGCCGGCGATGGCGAGCTTCGTGGTGCCCCGGCTTGAACCGATGCCCGGAACAAACGAGGGCGACCGTGGAGGACCTTCTGGACTTGCTCCCGAGTGACGACATCGACGGTGGCCGCGGCAACGACGACGAAGAGCTCGGTCACCACGTCGAGCTCTGAGCTCGAATTCGAGCAGATTAGTAGTGGGCGACGGGGGCAAGATGGTGGGGAATGGACGAGCAGGGGTTAGGGTTTCGTGGGGGTGCTCTTCTAGGCCGAGGGGAGTCGACGTGGTGGCCATTCGTCCATGGCGCCGTGTGATGGCTGCCACGCCATGGCTCCTCTCTGTACTCTTTACAGTGGAAGGGGAAAAGGTCATGGTGGCTTGGGCCGTGCTGCTGTAGCGCTAGGCTTCAAGTCCACAGCGTGCACTTTGTCCCTTTTACTTCTTCTAAATTTTCTGTTTTGTTATTTTCTCCATTGTTTTGTATTTTAATCTAATACCAAATAAGTTTTGTTGAAACCAAAACTTGACTCGTAAATAGTAGGCAATGTTTTGAGCTAGCACACAAGATTCCAAGTGGTTTGGAAATACCTAAACATCTGTTTATTATTTACAAGCATTTAACAATTGGTTTTAGCCACTTCTTTATTTAGTTTAGGCCATTTAAACTCTTCACAAAAATGTTGGGTCACCACCATAATTTGCTATGGAATATTGGCCACACTTTGAACATTTTAGTTTTTATGTTTGAGATATTTGAATCTTGGACTTTAATTTGAATTTGAATTTGAATCATGATTTGGATCAAGTGAGGATTAGTAACAGTAATGTGATGATATGGGACCATTAATGGGGGACTACCGTATTTTGATTACCCAGGCGTTACAATTCTCCTCCACTACAAGAAATCTCGTCCCGAGATTTTAGGTGGTAGAGTAAGGGGGAAAGTTTTGGTTACGTAATTATAACGGATCTTCTCGTCCTTGGTTGCTCTTTTCGAAGTAGTTGATCCCTCTCGTTGATGTCTTCAGTTCTCTTACTTCAGGTCATCATGTTGAAGTCATTGTCGGATTCGGGGCTCCGCAAAACCCAAGAAGTTCGAACACAGGGGCGTGAATGAAGATCTCTCCCACTCGTGTCCACCTAGCGTCTCGCCCTCGTCGGTGAAGAGATTCAAGCAAACAACAAGTGAAGCACGCAAGAGTTTACCCAGGTTCAGGCCACCGCGTGGTGTAATACCCTACTTCCTGCTTTGGTGGATTGGCCTCGGGAGGGCTGGAATATGAACTAGTATAGTGGTTCCCGAGCTCAGGAGGTGAGCTCAGGAGGGTTGGGAGGCAAGTGTTCTTGCTCCTTTCGTGGTGTCAAAATTTATGGATCTATCTCCCCCTCTCATGGTGGGGATCCTAGCTACTTATATAGGCGTCCAGGGTCCTCTTCCCCCGAAATGTTTAGGCGGGAAGGGATCCCACAACGGCCATTTTTGAGCGGGAACACAAGGACGTTCCTACCCTGACAAAAGCAGTCTTCGCCTGCAAAAGGATCAGGCGGTGACGCGGTGGTGGGCTCGATGGTGACATCCTCCTTGTCATCCTTGCGGTCTTTGGTCTTGTTGCACCAATGGGGAAACCTTTGCCCCGCTCCTCGGGAACCCGCGGCTGCGATGTCCCCCTTGCACCAAAATGGCTACTGTGCCGCTGGCGGACGCTCGCACCCGCTGGCGCGGTGCGTCACTGCTGACATCAATGCCTCCTCCTGAGGTAGGCTTGGCCTTGGCTTCTCTGCCCTTCCGGAGCACCTTGCTGAGGCCACTCCTGAGGGGGTCTTGACGTTGTTCTCCTCGCGAGGCTTAGCTCCCTCGCGAGTGTCTTGGGCAGCTAGTTGATCAGCTGGGCCGTACCAGGCCGCTGTAGGAGCGCGTCGCGGCCCGCAGACAGGCAAGTCTGGGTACCCTGGTTCCTGATACGTCTCAAACGTATCTACTTTTCCAAACACTTTTGATATTGTTTTGACCTCATTCTTGCATGATTTGAACTAAACTAACCCGGACTGACATTGTTTTCAGCAGAGCTGCCTGTATGGTTTTATTGTGTGCAGGAAAACAGATTTTTAGGTATCTCAGAAAATTCCACGAAAAATCACAGAAAATCCACGCACCCGAAGGAACCCGAAGCCAGAAGAGGGGCCAGAGGGGGGCCAGGGGGCCCCAGGCGCCCTGGTGGCGCGGCCCACCCCCTGGCCGCACTGGGGGGTCGCCTGGGTGGGCCCCACCTCCCCTGGTGCCCTACTTCGACCCGTATTTTAGCTCGTGACAGAAAAATCCCAGATCAGAAGTTCTTTTCGCAGTTTTCGTCGCGAAGCCGCCGCCACCCTCTGTTCTTCTTCGGGAGGGCTAATCTGGAGGCTGATTTGGCCATCGGAGAGGGGAGATCGTCGCCATCGTCATCCTCATCACCACTCCATCCTCCCTCCATGACTTCTCCTTCCATGTGTGAGTAATCCCCTGCTGTAGGCAAAGGGGGTGGTAGGGATTGGATGAGTTAGATCATGTAATAGTTTGTCAGATCGTGGGGGCATGTTGCCTATCATCTACTATGGTGTTTATCATCTTTGCTTCAACTTGTTATTCTTAATGCTTGTCACTTAGGGCCCGAGTGCCATGATTTCAGATCTGAACCATATGTGTTTGCATGAATATATTTGTGTTCTTGATCCTATCTATGAGTTGTTTGCACCTATTACGGTTCGGAACCGGCGATCCCAAAAGTGACATCTTGGGGCACCAAAGGGGATGGTCCGTAGTTTGAGGATTACATGTATCCATTGAGTTTATTGCTTTGTTCCGGTGCTCTTTGACAGGAGCACCTTAATCTCCATAAGTTCCTTTTGGCCCCGTTCGTAGCGGGATGGTAGGACAAAAGATGTTGTGCAAGTTCTTATTGCAAGCACGTACAACTACCTACGGGATACATGCCTAATGTTTGATATTTGCCTAGATGATCATTACTTTTTCGTGTGCCTTGCCCCAAGTTGGAATCATGATATATCTCATCCATGCAGCGCCCAACCATCCATCTCCCTAGCCTACAGTGTTTTAAATCCTGCTGGTTACTAGTTGCTACTTTTGCCATTTACTCTTGCTATTTACTTTTGCTGTTTACTTTTACCATCACCATCATCACTATCATATCACTGTTACCACTTATCTTTTGTTGCAAGTAAGTATATTTCAGGTGCGGTTGAATTGACAACTCAACTGTCAAAGCTTATAAATACTCTTTGGCTCCTCGTGTGTCGAATCAATAAATTGGGTTATTCTTACCCGCGAAGACTATCTCGATCCCTTACGGTTGAGGGTTATCAAGTACCGTTTTCTGGCGCCGTTGCCGGGGAGCATAGCAATATTTACAAGTCTACTTGAAGTATCCTACCTGCTGCACTTCATCTGCTATGGGTAAGAAAGGAGACCCCAAGGTTCCGATCTTACTATCCACTACAAGAAGAGGTACTGTTCTGAGCACTAGTGCTACACTTGATTCACCTTCTGTTATGAGTAAGTTTGCCTCACCGCCACCACATGATGCTCCTACTGAATCTGTTACTATGTCCGATACTCTTGATGATGCTTCTACTACTCTTGATGATATTAGTTCACTTGGTTATGCTCCTGAGAAATAGATCGCTGCTGCTGCAAAAAAGTCTGGAATTGAAATTCCTGTTACTCGCTACCCTATTGGTGAGACTTACGATTATCCTGATTTGAGTAAACTCAAGGAGAGACTCCTTGACGATGATTACTATATGCTTGATGAAGATTTATGCACGGAACTGACAGAATTTGCCGGCTCTGACCCTGAAGTTATTAAGAAACTATTTGAAAAACACTCTTTGAAGAACAAAACCGTTCCTGATCCTGAATTTGCTACATCTCCTATATGCATTGATGATCCTGATTATGATTTCTCTGTTGATCTTTCACTTATACCTATGGTTGAAGCTGACCCCTTTTATGGCAGAGAAAATGATGATGCTATTGCACACCTGACTAAACTCGGTGAGTTGGGTGGCCTGTTTACCATGGATGAGAAGATACGATACTTTTATGTGACCAAGCTTTTTTCCTTTCTCCTTGAAGGAGGTGCTAAAGCATGGTATGATTCACTCCCATGCGGTTCCATTAAGAGTCCTCAAGACTTAGCTCACTCTTTTGTTGATAAGTACTTTCCTGCTCACATGCAACATGCTGCTTTACAAAGAATTTATAACTTTAAACAGTTGCAGGATGAGTCCCTCCCTAAAGCTTGGGGGAGGTACTGCGGTCTGATTCGGGCTAGACCAGGACATGAAGTCCCTAAGAACGAATTAATCGATATATTCTATGCTGGTCTAACTGATGAATCCAGGTCCTATTTGGACAGTTGTGCTGGTTGTGTTTTCAGGAAAAGGACGCCGGAAGATGCAGAAGATTTGATGGGCAGGATTGCCAAAAACCATGAAGATTGGTCCGTCCCTGAACCACCTCCACCACCAAAGAAGAGGGGCATGTTTGTTCTAAGCCCCGAAGATATGCGAGAAGCAAAGAAGTCTATTAAAGAGAAAGGTATTAAAGCTGAAGACGTGAAGAATCTACCCCCTATTGAGAAGCTGTGTGAGCCTACCACTCACCCTCCTATGGTAGAGGTACACACTCTTTTAGATTTCAACGCAAGTGACATCCCTCATGGTAAGCCTCCTGATCAATGTTTAGATGAGTTTGATAATTTTATTATGAAACAAAATCATTTTAATGAGAGGATACAAAGTCAGTTGCATGATAATTCCCTTGTTATCAAAAGTTTGCTTGATGTTCTAGGTAGAACGGTTAATGATGTTCAATGTCTTGTGAAACATCTTCATATGGTTCAAACTCAGCTTGAACAAATTTCTAATGTGCAAAAAGATTTGCTTGCTAACAATGCCAAACAAGATGATTTGCAGGCCTTCGGGATTAAGACCCGAGGAGGAACTAGCACTCAAGATCATCTCTATCCAGAGGGGCATCCGAGGAGAATCGAGCAAGATTCTCAAATGCAGGAAGAAGAAATTTTTGGCTCTCCAAAAAAGAAGAAGAAACATAAGGAGGCTGACAATTCCAATGATCCTATTACAGATGAAGAGCCAGCTGTTGATCCCAACAGTGTATCTATCTCTGATGCTGAGACTGAAGACGGTGCTGAACCTGAAGATAAGGATAATGAGAAGAATGATCCGCCTGAAGTTCGAGAAGAAGAAGCACCTGACAAACGTAAGAGGTACACTAAAGAAGATTTCATCGCAAGAAAACATGGGAAGGAAAGAGAACCATGGGTACAGAAACCCATGCCCTTTCTAGGTAAATCTCTCAAATCTAAAGAAGAAGAGCATTAAAATAAGTTCTGCGAGTGGATTAAGCCTCTTTTTCTTCAAATCCCTTTGACTGATGCTATTAAGTTACCTCCTTATTCAAAATATATGAAAGATATTGTCACTAATAAAAGAAAAGTTCCTAATGAAGCAATATCTACTATGCTTGCTAACTACTCTTTCAGTGGCAAGATTCCTGAGAAGCTCGGTGATCCAGGTATACCCACCATTCCTTGCTCCATAAAGAATAATTATGTCAAAACTGCTTTGTGTGATCTTGGAGCAGGAGTGAGTGTTATGCATCTCTCTCTTTACAAGAGGCTTTGTTTAGAGAAACTAATTCCTACAGATATCTCTCTTCAGATTGCTGACAAGTCAACTGCCGTTCCGATAGGTATTTGTGAGGATGTTCCCGTAGAAGTTGCTAATTGTTTGATTCTTACTGATTTTGTTGTGCTTGACATGCCCGAGGATGGGAGCATGTCCATTATTCTTGGTAGACCTTTTCTTAACACTGCAGGTGCTATTATTGATTGCAATAAAGGGAAGATTACCTTCAATGTGAATGATAAAGAACACACATTATATTTTCCAAAGAAGACCGACAGGAGGCATGGCCTCAACTCTATAGAAAATATCGAGACCGTGAAGATTGGAGAATGGGACTGCCCATTACATGTGCACCACAAATACAAAACTATTATGGTGGGGACAATGTCCATCAAAGTAAAGGTTCAGTGATTACTTCGTAAGAGGTGAGACTTTTTGCTCTATATATCACCTGTTTGTTGGTAAGACTTGATCAACCTTACTAGTAAACATGTTTTATATAGATAAAAAGTTGAGCTTGTTATGTTTTCATTTATTTTAGTTTTTGTTCTCTTCGCTGTACCAAGTGTTTATGTTTTGAAGCTTCATAATACTAATCACTGCTTTAAGTTTTCAGAAAGTCTTGCAACTTTTTGAACTTCGAAAAAATTTCAACAGTGAAGTTTTCAGAAAGAATTCCAGAAAAATAAAAATAAAAATTTCCACGCCGGGAGTGACCCAGAGGTGCCTGGGGCCAGCCAGGGGGACCCACCAGTGGCCCAGGCGGCCAGCTAGTGCGGCCTGCCCCCTGGCCGCGCCCACAGGGCGCCTGGGGCCCACAAGGCCCCCCTCCAGGTAAGTCTTCTTCCTCCCTCTCTCTTTCTCTCCAAAAATGCGAGTTCTGCACTTGTTCTTGCATTCTTGCTGCTCTTGGAGGCGATTCTTCGATCTCTCTCTACAGCCTATCATTTGAGCTGAGATTTTGAACAAATACTCCCTGGTATGTGACTCCTCCACCCCTCCAATTTGATTTCTGATTGGTGGCTTCATTTGTGAGTATTTAGTAGTTCTTGGTACTGTATAGATGAGCTTGCATGTATGTGTAGAAAGTTATTTTCCAAGTTTTGATGCAAGTTTATGCCTTGGGCAAGTGAGTTGAGTAGTTTGCCTTAACCCACCTTGTTTTAATCCTTGTTTTTGTAATTTGTCAAAAATTTCAGAAATGAGTTTGTTAGGAAGGGCAAAGGGGTGGCTTGAGAAGAGGAGGCCCACACACTCCGATCGAGTTACTAGAGCCGCAGCTTCACCCTCGACTGCTAGGGTGAGCTATAATAAAGATCATGTGCCCCTGGAGTTGTTGGAAGACACAATTCTAGCACGTGCTATGACACTTCCATGTGATGAATTCCATGAAGCTGCGGGAATCAAGGATGAGTTTTATAATCTTTGTGCTAATGCAGGTCTGACACGGCTCGTCACGTGCCGTGTTACTCAGTATCAAAAACTCACCTCCAATTTCATTAACAGTTTTAGATATAATCCTGATTCAGGTGCTATTGAGTTTAAAATTTACAATGATCTTATCACCATGACCTTGGGGAAGTTTTGTGAAATAATAGGTGTGCCAAACGTTGGGAGGACGGCTAGGATGGCCTCTCAGCCTTCCGAGCTGAAAACCGTCTTCAACTCTCTCTGCAGCATGGGTACGAGGGATATTCATCGGTCAAAGATCTCCAGCATCTTATTTCCTCACCTCAGGTATTTTGCATATTATGTTGCTAGAGGGGTGTTAGCTCGTGACAACACGAGCAACACTTCTGCGTCGGATATTGCTATCCTGGCAGCAGCCCTCTCAGGGAGGTCTGATTATAATCTGGGTGCCTTGATTGCTCGACGCCTTGCTATGAACGGTAACAAGGGAGACTTATATGGTGGCGTTTATGCCACACTTATCTTAGAACATCTTGGAGGCACCCCACACCCTGATGATAATCCTTTTACTTATTTAAGCTTTGATCTTGCTGCTATGAAAAGGCATAAATTTGTTACCATGGCTTCTGAGCTTGATAATCTTGTTTATATCTTGCGTTTCGGAACTACCGCGGAACGCGAGATTCGTCTACCTGCACCTCTTTTGTTTGATTTTTCTCGCAGGAACGGATGGTCCTTTGATGTTATCTAGTTCGATGAGTTCATGGCCCAGCATCAGTTTCATAACCCCATGGAGGGGGTTGTTCCCGACGAGGAGGAGCACGGTGAGTTACCACCTTTTCAGGAAGAAACCGCCACCGAGTTTGGTGAAGGGTCTTCCTCTGCTTGGCGCACGGACCCTTCCTCGTGGGAGACTCCGAGGAGTTCGGTGTACGCGCCAGCATCCTTCTACGATCCTTGGACTCACCACTGTTCCCCCGGAGCAGGAGGCTCCTGGGGGCAGTAGCTGCTACCAACTTAGGCCAAAAGCCTAAGCTTGGGGGAGTACGTGCCCCTATCATCTTTCCATTGTATTATCCGTTTTATTCGCTTTGATCTTTTTGAAGTTTTTGCCCGTTCTTCTTTATTTCTCTCTTTGCAAAAACAACAAAAAGATTTTCTCTTTCTTTTGCTTTCGTTCAACCTTTGAAATAATCCAAAAAGATTTCCTTTCTCTCTTTAGTTTGCTTTGTTTTCAGAGTTCAGCTCGAGTCCGTGATGGCATTTAATTATATTTCCTACGTTCGATCGTGCAAGTGACGAGGCAGTAATGACGAAGATCGACTGAAGGGAAGCAACAAGGAAGACCGGTATGAACTCTTCTTGTTTCTACTTTTGTACATATGCATGTACTTATGATCTAGAGACCAGCTTGTAGCGACATAGTGCTATGTTTACAATGCTCTTCCAGTAGTTCATGCTTTCCTTGTGGCTAGTCTCGAATAGCTAGAGTATATAATGTGTTATTGAAATGATTTACATGCATTGCACTGTTCATAGTCTGGTATACTAAAGTGGTATTTCCCTTTAGAGAATTTTTGGATTGACTTGGCACATGTTTACACATGTTTAAGACTAAAAAGTCTGCTCCGCCTTGATGATCTTTGAGTTTCAGAATAGCTATATCACTTTCATGCCCGATTCAATGTTGCTTTGTCGCTCTGCATGATTATGGCCGTTACTGCTCTCTAGTTGGTCGCTTCCCAGTCTTTTGCTAACCTCCACCTGTACTAAGCGGATTGACTGCTTGTGCATCCAAAATCCTTAAAACCTGTTATGCCATATGAGTCCACCATACCTTCCTATACATGGTATTTACCTGCCATTCCTAACAAAGACTTTCGTGTACCATCTCGAAATTAATCAAAAGCATTTCTCTTTTTGTGCTTCTGTTTTAGCTCATGAAGAAGTAGTAGTTAATTCATGATCTTTTTAAGTTGGACAAGTTTCACCCCGGGATTGCATGTCTAATGTGCAAACCCATAATACGAGAAGGAACTGGCATAGAGTGCGCCCAGCTCATAAAAGATAATACAACAAACAAACCCTCCTTCACGCTTTGTTCATGAGAAATCAGAAAACTTTGGCAGTGATAAACGAAGGAGATTAAGAGGATGTGATCGTCCTCATGCGGGAGCCGTTCCTCGAAACTTGTCCAGCTCAAGAAGTGATTGAGTTATCTGCTAGCATTCGTTGACGAAATATGCACCTCTCAAAAACATTTTTACCTTTTTAAAAAAAAACAAGAGCTCTGGTACATGTTTAGTTTTTGTTTCCGACCACGGGTTTTAACCTTGCCAACAAAACCACGGTTCGAGAGTCTCCACCTTATTTCTTCAAAGCACCAACTAGGAGAGCATAATTGTCATTCTGAGTGTAATGTGCATTGTCCCAAAGTATTACATTGTCTTCTGTATGCTTTTGATATTATTTATTCTGAAATTTTTAGTTCCAGTCTCCCTTAAAACTCGGGAGGAGTTTCTGCATTTATGTTTTGCTTCACTCATGGAGGCTAGCGGGATACCACCCTAATATGCTCAAGCTATGTGCAATGTAATCTTGTCTTGATTTTCAGTAATGTATTATTTACTTTTAGGTATTTGTGATTGGTCACATGAAAGAAGGATTGCTCCGTGCATTGTCCTCATCGTACTGTTTCAATACTTGCTAGACTCTTTTCGTAGTACATGCTTATATACATCTAATGAAACAAAAGAGTTTGTCAAAGTTTTCTTTGTCGCGTCCAGTTCGTTGAACTGAATTGCTTGAGGACAAGCAATATGCTAAGCTTGGGGGAGTTGATACGTCTCAAACGTATCTACTTTTCCAAACACTTTTGATATTGTTTTGACCTCATTCTTGCATGATTTGAACTAAACTAACCCGGACTGACGCTGTTTTTAGCAGAGCTGCCTGTATGGTTTTATTGTGTGCAGGAAAACGGATTTTTAGGTATTTCAGAAAATTCCACGAAAAATCACAGAAAATCCACGCACCCGAAGGAACCCGGAGCCAGAAGAGGGGCCAGAGGGGGGCCAGGGGGGCCCCAGGCGCCCTGGTGGCGCGGCCCACCCCCTGGCCGCGCCGGGGGGTCGCCTGGGTGGGCCCCACCTCCCCTGGTGCCCTACTTCGACCCGTATTTTAGCTCGTGACGGAAAATTCCCAGATCAGAAGTTCTTTTCGCAGTTTTCGTCGCGGAGCCGCCGCCACCCTCTGTTCTTCTTCGGGAGGGCTAATCTGGAGGCTGATTTGGCCTCCAGAGAGGGGAGATCGTCTCCATCGTCGTCATCATCACCACTCCATCCTCCCTCCATGACTTCTCCTTCCATGTGTGAGTAATCCCCTGCTGTCGGCAAAGGGGGTAGTAGGGATTGGATGAGTTAGATCATGTAATAGTTTGTCAGATCGTTGGGGGCATGTTGCCTATCATCTACTATGGTGTTTATCATCTTTGCTTCAACTTGTTATTCTTAATGCTTGTCACTTATGGCCCGAGTGCCATGATTTCAGATCTGAACCATATGTGTTTGCATGAATATATTTGTGTTCTTGATCCTATCTATGAGTTGTTTGCACCTATTACGGTTCGGAACTAACGATCTTAAAAGTGACAGCTTGGGACACCAAAGGGGATGGTCCGTAGTTTGAGGATTACATGTATCCATTGAGTTTATTGCTTTGTTCCGGTGCTCTTTGACAGGAGCACCTTAATCTCCATAAGTTCCTTTTGGCCCCTTTCGTAGCGGGATGGTAGGACAAAAGATGTTGTGCAAGTTCTTATTGCAAGCACGTACAACTACCTACGGGATACATGCCTAATGTTTGATATTTGCCTAGATGATCATTACTTTTCCGTGTGCCTTGCCCCAAGTTGGAATCATGATATATCTCATCCATGCAGCGCCCAACCATCCATCTCCCTAGCCTACAGTGTTTTAAATCCTGCTGCTTACTAGTTGCTACTTTTGCCATTTACTCTTGCTATTTACTTTTGCTGTTTACTTTTACCATCACTATCATATCACTGTTACCACTTATCTTTTGTTGCAAGTAAGTATATTTTAGGTGCGGTTGAATTGACAACTCAACTGTCAAAGCTTATAAATACTCTTTGGCTCCCCGTGTGTCGAATCAATAAATTGGGTTATTCTTACCCGCGAAGACTATCTCGATCCCTTACGGTTGAGGGTTATCAGTTCCCAGGACGCCGTCAGTAGACCCCGGGCCCAAGGCGAGCGCGGAGTTGGCTTCGGGGCGAAGCCTTAGTCGAGGACGAAGCACCGCGGGCCCTAAAAGGCTGCGGGCCAGGCCGGTGTGCGATGGTTGGATGGGACGTGGCGGCTCCGCCCCCCACGCAGTCTTGGTGATCTCTCCCACTCCCGGTGCCCTCCTTCTTCCTATATATACTAGGATCCCCACTATGAGAGGGGTAGATAGATCAATAAACTCTGCCACCACACAAAGGAGCAAGAACACTTGCCTCCTGACCCTCCTGAGCTCACCTCCTGAGCTCGGGAACCACTATACTAGTTCATATTCCAGCCATCCCGAGGCCAATCCACCAAAGCAGGAAGTAGGGTTTTACACCACGCGGTGGCCTGAACCTGGGTAAACTCTTGCGTGCTTCACTTGTTGTTTGCTTGAATCTCTTCACCGACGAGGGCGAGATGCTAGGTAGATGCGAGTGGGAGAAATCTTCGTCCACGCCCCTATGTTCAAACTTCTTGGGTTTTGCGGAGCCCCAAATTTGACATTTGGCGCGCCAGGTAGGGGCGTGTCGAAATATCGCCTCTCCGACGACCTCCCCTCCCCTCGTGGAGGCAAGTGTAATGCCCAGGATGGGACTATACCTCCTACGTGTCGAGGCACGACTTAAAGGTATAAGCCCATTCTGGAATGATCTCAAGTTCGGTATCTTTGCACGACTCATGTAAAAATAGGGATGAAAAAGCAAAAGGATAGTTGGCTTACACTCGCCACGTCACACAATACATTACATAAGCAAATCATCATTCATAACATCACAACTCGACTACGGGCGAAGATCCAAAAGAAAGATACCAAAAACATAAAGCCACAGGTCCGAATTGCCCCTAGTAGAAACCACTACTGATCGTCGAAAACGTCACAAGCATACGGCCACGCTCTTCATCGAACTCCTGGTGGAGTTCTGATCCATCTCCTGCATCATTCTCGGCTGGACCTGCATCTGGTGTTGTAGTATCTGTGAGCCACAAGGACTCTGCAATCCCGTAACCATGGGTATCAAGACTAGCAAAGCTTTATGGGTATGGAGAAGGGTAGTGGTGAGGTTGCAGCAGCGATTAAGCATAAAGGCTAACTTACGAGTACAAGAATAAGATGAGCATCTACGCAAACGGTCGCAAACTAGTAATGATCGCTAAAGATCCTAAACTACATACGAGTCAAACATAACCCCACCGTGTTCTCTTCTCAAGTGAAAAGAGACAGTCACGGTTACTCACACAGTTGTGTGTTTTCCTTTGGATCCTCTGTCAAGTTTTCTACAACCGGACATTAACAAATTCCAATCTGCCACATAACCGTGGGCACGGCTTTCGAAAGATTATAACCCTGCAGGGGTGTCCCAACTTAGCCCATCACAAGCTCTCACGATTAGCTGAAGTGATAAATATAATATCATCACCCCTTATCTTAGGGAAAACCGATCAAGCTCGGCATCCCGGTGCACAAGACATTTCGACAATGGTAAAACAAGTCCAGCAAGACCTCCCGGCGTGCCGACACCCTGATAGTAGCCGCGTGTATCTCGTCTCAGGCCACGACCGGATGAGCATAGCGTACATCAGCCAAACCCCAAGTTTCCAAGGGGGGGCGCCACACACGACTCTATTTGGGACCAACACCATCAGCACTGGCCCCCCTGCTATGTAGAAAAGAATCCCGAGGGCGCGACATAATTATATTCCAAACAAATTGAACAAGGAGCATTATGAGAACCTTATAGGTTGAAAGACATGAATAAAGAGCTTACGGATGACGAAAGAATTTCACAACCACTCCGGTTAACCAAGATTGAGAAGGAATAAGAACGAAATAATTTGGACAGCATTCCGACTGAAAATCGAAGGAATTAACACGAGCTTGAGGAGAAGGGATGATACTTGATGAAATCGACATCATATTGCCTCCGAAACAATTGAAAGAATGGCATGAGGGGTAAGAAAGATTCAGACAGCAGTCCGGTTGAAAAGAGAGGCAAACTTGATAAGATGAGGGAACTTGAATGAAGAATACAACACTCCGGTTACATAGACAAGCAAGGGAAGAATATGATCTTGATAAAAAACGAGAAGATGGTCAAAGAGAGCAATATCACAATGCCTCCGGAATGAAAGAATAGAATATAGATCAATGAAGGAAATGAACGGAGAAAAATATGACAACTTCTCTCAAAATTGAATTTGAAAGAGCATCCTTACGAAGAAGGGTTGAATGTGGTTGATGGAAAATCAACAACGAAACGAATAAACTTCATGTGGACTTATGGAAAACATCTCAAAATTATGAGGTGACAACCAGCCACTAACAGAAACGAATTGCTTGGATTGAGATCAACAAGGAAACGAAAAACTTATTTCACCGGAATGATAAATGAAGAACTTGGGTCATTTATAAGCACCATAATAGCAACAATTCTAAGGGAAAGCTTTTAGGTGAATTATAACCCAAGATAACTCCAACGAATAATTGAAGGGTTGAAAAGATCTCCTGAACAAAGAAAATGATGGGTTTAAATATCTCATTCTTGATAACTCGTGAATCATAATTCATGAAGGAAATTGTCAAGAATGACATAACACCACCTCAACAGAAAAAGGTAGAAATAATTGCACTTCGGAATGCAAGAAGAAGAATGCTTGATCTCCAACAAGAATCTTGATGAAGACTTCGAGGATGAATTAAAACATGATGAACCACCATGAGAACTTCGGTAATGAAAGCATGAGAAGTGAAAGATGAAAAGAATAAGATTCAAGGCCTGCGATGAATTAGATGGAGGTTTGAAATGATATAATTGAAATAACTTGGAGCTCCGGAAAACAAGATGAAGAATTTAGAACTGAGAATGTGATATGATGAACAAGCTCCGGAAAAGAGATTAATCACTTCGGGGAAAAGAATAAGATTTATTGTATGCTTATCCTTCATCAAATTAAATTGATGACCAGCAACGGATTTGGCCTACTACTTATTCTTCTTGAAAGGATTGGAGAGAGATATTGCCAAACTTGAGAATAATCTTGAACGACTCACCGGTAGGATTATGAAAAGAACAAATGAATTGATACGATAAGAATAGAAGAGTAATCTTGAATGAACCACCGTAAGAATATGGAGACGAACGAAGAGGCATCAATGAAGAATATTTGGCGGACAAGTTGAAAACCGAGAACAAGGAATCTTCTGAAATGATGGCCTTCGGAGGATCACAATGGAAAGAACTCATGAAATTGCTCTGAAGGGGCATGAAAACAATTCCTACAATCGAAAACAATTATGAGGATGGCATGAAGCTAGAACCACGAATCTTGGAAGAACGGATAAGGATTCAAGAGGAACTCGTCTTCGAGTCTTCAAAATCTGAGAAGACGATGAGATACACCACCATGAATTGTATAGGCACTTCGTAATGAAGAATTAAAAGGTTGAACCAATGATGAAAAAGAATTTGAAAGCGGTCCTGGAGAAGGAATGTGACTGATGGGATTCATACTTACGTCACACTTTGAAAAGAATTTTAGAATAACTCCGGAAAAAGAATTGGAAGAGTCAGGTAAGATCCTGGAAAAAGACATGTGGGTTAGGGCCCACTAAAGAAATCACCGTTGGAAAAGATTGCTGAAGAGATATTACGCCGGTTGAATTAAATGGCTTGAATAAGATGATAATCTTCAAAATAGCTTGAACGGATTAAGAATGGAAACACGAATCTTCTGAGATACCTTGTACACACCGGATATGGATAGGAGAGTTGAATGAATAAGAGAGCCTTCGGATAAGAACATTGAAGGAAAAGAATGAAGAAATATCACATGAATAAAATGGATACTTCATTAGGGACTCTGGCTCCAAGAAGAAAAAGGGAGGGAGGGTGGGGAAAAAAAGAGAACTTGGGACGAACAAAATGGACATCGGTTGAAAAAGAATTTAACATGACCATCTTGATGATTAAGAAGGACTAGCACTCTCATAGAAATATGAGAACGCCGCTTAGGAAAGGTATGGAATCAACATTTGACATCGAAGCAACTCGAATACCAGAATCAAAACAAGAACAAAGGATAGATATGTTGCAACATAATCTTCACAATATCATCTGAACAGAGAATTGAACGAATGAATTCCGTAGGTACAACAACTTGTCGAGAAGCCACTTGGGAGAACAAAAGGTAAATAAAAGCAACAAGGAGCAGATAGAAAAAATACAAGATAGAAGTTTCGTTCGACATATTCGTGCTGAAAGCTCATGCAACGTGTTACAAAAGGGTTTTGCAATCCCCGGATCATCATAGCCAAGGACCCTTTAAGATGCAACTCCCGATTGGAACAAACGCACATAAAACCACTTCACTCAATGTAGAACCCCGAACTCCATATCATGCATTCGTTGGAAGAATGCCTACGAGCTACTAGATGAACCCACCTATTAATTTCCGAAAGTTCCCAGTTATGCAATCAGGTGTTGGGGATACAGGGGAAGCACCGCGCACTCAACTCTAATCCTACATCCAGCTGTATCCATCCTTCAACACATAACCAGTTATTTCCGGAAACCGTTTACCTCGGACCTTCGAAACGCATCCGCTATACAAGCTATGGCAATACTCCCGAACTACCTCCCCAGTACTGGGTGATGTCGGGGTTATCTTGCCACTAACTGCATAGGAGAGTTTTCGATGTCGGCCATCTTAAGTATTCTAGAACTGATGCGATATATTTGTGACGACAACACCTCGGAGCTCAACTCCCCGGGACACTGCCACAACCCCTAAATGACAGGAGGCATCAAGAACAATGTTCTCGTCACAAAGACATTGGAACAATCCAAACAATACTCGCATGATCCTAAAAAAAGTTTGGTGAAATTTTGAGAGTAGAAGAGATAAAAGTAATCGTCAGGAGTCCTCACCAGAGTGAAAAGAGATGAGGAGCAAAAGAAATCCTACTCTCCGATATATATATATAGGACTCAAAACATTTTCAAGTGTGTGTCTAGACTCAACCGTCAACGATTCGATCAATCAGTGGGGGCTTCTAGGTCGGAGAAGGCTCTGATACCAACTTGTAATGCCCAGGATGGGACTATACCTCCTACGTGTCGAGGCATGACTTAAAGGTATAAGCCCATTCTGGAATGATCTCAAGTTCGGTATCTTTGCATGACTCATGTAAAAATAGGGATGAAAAAGCAAAAGGATAGTTGGCTTACACTCGCCACGTCACACAATACATTACATAAGCAAATCATCATTCATAACATCACAACCCGACTACGGGCGAAGATCCAAAAGAAAGATACCAAAAACATAAAGCCACAGGTCCGAATCGCCCCTAGTAGAAACCACTACTGATCGTCGAAAATGACACAAGCATATAGCCACGCTCTTCATCGAACTCCCGGTGGAGTTTTGATCCATCTCCTGCATCATTCTCGGCTAGACCTGCATGTGGTGTTGTAGTATCTGTGAGCCACAAGGACTCAGTGTCGGTGTACTAAAGTAGGGGTACCTTAGTATCCCGACTTGTGCACGGGCAGTAGCAGCGTCCCGTGGTCAGGCTCACCACGCGCACGCCAAAGCCCACTCTAGTTCCCTTGAAGCCATTCAAGAACAAAGTATTCAAGCTAAGAAGCAAGGCCCCGGCAAGAGGAGCTTGCCGGGAAGGCCGCTCCAGGCTCAAGATTGTCCCTTCAGCACAAGACACTGGCAAGAGGAGCTTGCCAGGAAGGCCAAAGAACAGCATTTTAGAAGACATGCCGTGGCGCATCGCGCGCCCCGGCAAGACCCGGAGAGCGGCAAGCTTCCGGGCCCGGCAAGGTAGCGACCGCGGCAAGGTGCTTGCCGCAGCAAGCTTTCACTGTGTGCCTGCGCTCCAGCTCACCTGGCCACGCGTCGCCCTGGGGCCCTTCCTGGGGCACGTGGCGGATGGCTGTGCAGCCTCGGGGTACACGGTGGCAAGCCACGATGACGAGGCCTCCGTCGTGGCGAACGGAGACGCCCGGACGGACGCTTTTTACACTGTTTTGGGGCAACGGCGACGGGCATTCAATGCCCTTGTCCCCCATCGTCTGGGTTAGGTATAGACCACTGTGCGTACACTGTACATGCACTGTTACAACTACCACCAATTTTACGCTTTTACCCTCACCTACGTTGACACCTGTCGGTGACCCCTTTGAACTATAAAAGGAGGCCCATGCACAACGGAGGGGTGGTTCCGAAACTTGATCACTCCCACGCTCGGTGTAGCTAGTACTGTAGATCTTCTTGCTCCCGAGCCAAGAACTCAATACAACCAAGGCAGGAGTAGGGTTTTACGCATCCGTGCGGCCCGAACCTGGGTAAACTGCTCACGTGTGCCCCTCGATCTGCTCTTTGTGCTCCCTCCGCTCCCTTGCCGTACCGAAAAGGGGCTCCGGTCCCATAGGTGTTCGTGGGCGATCAGTTTCCCCGACACTCAGCAATCCCATAACCATGGGTATCAAGACTAGCAAAGCTTTGTGGGTATGGAGAAGGGTAGTGGTGAGGTTGCAGCAGCGACTAAGCATAAAATGGTGGCTAACTTACGAGTACAAGAATAAGATGAGCATCTACGCAAACGGTCGCAAACTAGTAATGATCGCTAAAGATCCTAAACTACATACGAGTCAAACATAACCCCCCCGTGTTCTCTTCTCAAGTGAAAAGAGACAGTCAAGGTTACTCACACAGTTGTGTGTTTTACTTTGGATCCTCTGTCAAGTTTTCTACAACCGGACATTAACAAATTCCAACCTGCCACATAACTGCAGGCACGGCTTTCGACAGATTATAACCCTGCAGGGGTGTCCCAAATTAGCCCATCACAAGCTCTCACGATTAGCTGAAGTGATAAATATAATATCATCACCCCTTATCTTAGGGAAAATCGATCAGGCTCGGCATCCCGGTGCACAAGACATTTCGACAATGGTAAAACAAGTCCAGCAAGACCTCCCGGCGTGCCGACACCCTGATAGTAGCCGCGCGTATCTCGTCTCCGGCCACGACCGGATGAGCACAGCGTACAGCAGCCAAACCCCAAGTTTCCAAGGGGGGCGCCGCACACGACCCTATTTGGGACCAACACCATCAGCACTGGTCCCTGCTATGTAGAAAAGAATCCCGAGGGCGCGACCCCCTATGCAAATTTAATTAATTAATTAAGTTATTATTATGAGGCAATTAAAACCAATGTTTGGCCTTGCTGGAGGAGTTTTATTCAAAGACGAACTGTCAAGGGGTCCCCATATACCTATCGTGTAAGGAACGCAAAATCAAGGAACATAATGCCGGTTTATCGGCGCCTAAGGTGGCATGAGTGGAACAAAACACCGAGCAAAAGGCCAAGCCTTCCACCCATGCCCAGTATATAGGTGTGTTAATAATAATAATAAATACTGTGATATTCCAACAACAAGTTCCCTCCTGGAACGATCTTCATCTTCACCTGCAACTAACAACGCTATAAGAGGGGCTGAGCAAGCGGGTAACATAGCCAAACAATGGTTTTTGCTAGGAAGGTGTCAAAGGTTAGAGGTTTCATGGCAACAAGGAGAGGCTGACATAAAAGATGGGTAGCGTGACATGTAACGATAGCATCGAGACAACTAAGCATGGCAATGGTAGTAAAGGTATCCAAGGGTATGGTCATCTTGCCTCAGATTCCGCAAGGGAGAAGAACGGATCCATGAAGTAGTCGAACAGAACCTCACAACTCCAGAACAAACCCGAAGCTAACGAGGGAAGCAAACCGGAAAGAAACAAGCAATACGGTAAACACACCACACGAGACATGACAATATGCTCAAACAAGTATGATGCAAGACAGTTCTATATAGGATGCACCACAAGTCTATACAGGAAGCAAAACATGGCAAGGTAGGAAGCACAGCAAAACAACACAAGTCTATATGATGCAATACATGGCAAGGTATGATGCATGACAAGTCTATACAGGAAGCAAAACATGGCAAGGTAGGAAGCACAGAAAAAACAACACAAGTCTATATGATGCAATACATGGCAAGGTATGATGCATGACAAGTCTATACAGGAAGCAATACATGGCAAGGTAGGAAGCACAGAAAAACAACACAAGCAACATGACTATATGCAAAACATGGCAAGGTATGATGCATAATAAAACTACACTATTTAGGCATTTTAAATGAGGCCGGAAATAAAAACAACAATTCCGGAAAATCCCCATATGCATGTTTAGCAATTCTTAAAGCAAACAACATTTTAAACATATTAATGTTGTTATCATGATGCGGATGACATGATCAAGTTTTATGCAATTTTTAGTAAAAGTTAACATGAGAGATATGAAGCACTTGTCACCGTGGTGGAAAGGGGTGCCACGGCGACGATAACCAAAATGATGCCACGACATCATATCGGTTCCGGTAACTCGTTGAGAGACCGGTGCAAAAGAAAGGTGGCGTGAGCGAGTCGAACAAGAAGAAAGGTGGGGTGATCCCGTCACCGGGTTCCCACGGGTCGGTGACGAGGCAACCGAGGAGCATGACAAAAGACGAATCGGGCACGGTGCACACAAGGGAAACATCTCATACAACCACAAGCAGTCCACGGGTCATCGTCTCGGGGTTATACCTTCGGAGTGAGCATTTCGGGGCGGAATGAGTTCGATGCGGTGTAGAAGGAAGTAGACATTCACGGCGAGGGTAGAGGAAGTAGTTGAACACGTCGGCGGTAGTAGTACACGTTTCGTAGCCGTTCACGCTGATGTAGTGGTACTCGCGGTTCACGTGTGTAGTCGTACTCGAGGGTCGTCGGTCTTGCCGACGGGGTACTTGTCGCGTCGTCGTTGACGTAGGGGTACACATTTATGTAGTGGTACTTGGTACGTCTCCGAGTAGCCGAACTTGACATCGGGCGTCGAGGTACTTGCATGTAGACGTAGAAGAGGGTCTCGGCTTGATCCAACACAAAAACACAAGGACCTCAGGGCAGCGCCAGATCCGGGCAGAAATTGCTGGAACCGTCTCGGAGGAGGACGAGGTTGACGAAGCAGCAGCAGAAGACGGTGAACGAGGGGGCGACGCGAGGTCGCAGGGGAGGCGGACGAGACGAGGTGGTCGGCGGGTGGAGCAGCCCCGATGCCCACCGCGGAGGCCGGGGAAGCAGGGAGGCGGGGCAGCGCAGATGGTCGCCGACGCGGAGGAAGGTCGATGGGGCGGCACTCGCCGGAGTTGTAGGAGGGTGTGGCGGAGATGAAGGCCGGCGAGGCGCTGGTGCTGGAGGAACGGCGCGGGACGGCAGTAACGACGGCGCCCGGCGGCAGTGGCTGGATGGCCTCGGGCGGCAGTAAGGCCGGCGAGGAGAAGGAGTGGTGGCCGGAGGCGGTCGGGCTCGGAGTCGCGCGAGGGAGAGCAGCGGCAGTCCATGGCGATGAGTAGGAGGTCGGGCGCGAGGAGAAGGGAGAGCGAGGGGATCGGGGCTCGGGGGACGGAGGAAGGAGAGAAAAGGAGAAGGGCGGCGGCGCAGTAGGGAGAAGAGGCGGGGCTCGAGGGGGAGATCGATGGATCTCGAGTGCGGGGCGTCCTGGCGGCGCGACGAAAGGGACGAGCGAGGAGGGTCGATGTGCGGCGCGAGGGAAACGAGACTACGTGAGGGAGCGATGGGGTACTGGCATCGCTAAGGTTAGAATAGATGGGCTGCGGTGGACAAGGCCTCGGGCCGGCTTAGGATAGAGTGGCTGGGGCCAGGGGGCCTTGAGCCAGATGGGCCGGCCTGAGAAGAGGGCTGCGGCTGGACCTCTTGCCCCTCTCTCTCTCTCTCTCAAAATAAAAAAACAGATAACTAAAGAGAGACAAAAGAAAAAGGCATCTACGGAAAGAATTTACACGTGAGGGTAATTTTCTCGGGCTCATAAAAATGAGCGCGGTCCGAGAAAAATAGAAATGGCATGATCGAGATATAATTCAAACTTATTTGAATTTACTTCAAACGGTTTGAATTAGGACAAGGTTTAGGAAGCAAGGAATTGCGAAAGAGAAGGCATGGGTTAAATATGCAAGTGTGTTATGGTGAATTCCAAACAAATGGAATAATTATTTATAATAGCTCCATAATATTAGGAGGATTTTTTATAAAGAGAAGTCACTCTTCCCTCGATTTAAATAGATCAAAAGATCTATGCCATTTATTTAGTTGAGATGCAAAGATTAATGACATGATGGCATGATGACATGATTCAATGCAAAAATAAATAACACAAGCACAAATGAAACACACGGGAGAACCCGGAACATCTGGAATCTTCTGGGACGTCGGTCTTCGGGTGTCACAGCAAGTATTTGCTTGTGTGCTGCTTGCTTGCTCGCCCTCATGTCTGAGATGTGGGACGATTTTATCGAGAAGGGTAGCAATGCCGAGGGCAACGTTCATGTTGAACCCCCGGATGAAGCTACCACTTTACATATTAAGAAGTTCCGAGTTGGTAGTGGTAATATTATTGGAAAATGGGTTCTTCAAGACTTCTTTACTTGTGCCGGTGCTTTGCCCACTATGGGTGGCTCTATTCTTCACAGAACTAGTAGCCTTGCAGATTCTGTATCTATGCTCATAGTAGAAATTGAAAGGCAATTTATCCATATGCATCCCTGTATTCAGAGAGTATTTTTGGAGTTCTCCAATATTGAGAATTCTTCCGTTAAGCGTGCAGCTACTATCTTTTTGGCTCATGAATTTTGATATATCATGAAAGAGGCCAGAGAAATCTTTGCTCATTACGGAGTAGATGCCGGTCGACCTCCTATAGAGGCTATCTTGTTCAATCAAGAAGACCTTATGCGTTTGCGACCTCCTGATCATTTTGCTTTTAATGAAAACCTTAGAAAAAGGTTCTTGTTGAGATCTTGATTGATAGAATTTCTAAGATAAACGATGACTTTGTTGTTCAAAATAATAGATTAGACTTCTCCCTTGAGCGAAGGCTAATGACCTTCTGCCAAAAGAATGCCTATAATGATGAATTGGTCATCCACTACAAAGAGCCAAAGGAGGAACCTGTTCCTCCCGAGATTGATGTAGGGGACTTTTGTCCCATTAAATTTAGCCCTTTTGATTACTTTTGCTTGTCACAAAGGAAGCTTGCTGCTGAGCGTAGGGAATATGAGATGAGCTTTCGCGACATATCAGACCACTATGGTTATCCCTAGATCTATCTTGTATCGTGCGTAGCTAGGGGCGTAAAACGATAGCGCTTGTTGGGAGGCAACCCAATTTTATGTTTTTTTTTGTTGCTGTTAGGGAATAAATATTTCATCTACCCTCTGATTAGATGTGGTTTCATGTTTCGTTTAGTGTTTGTGCCAAGTAGAACCTTTGGGAAGACTTGTGTGAAGTTTATGTGATCTTGCTGTGAAAAACAGAATCGTTAGCGCTCGCTAATGTAGTCGTGGGATTTTACTGGAGCGTGATTTTTAGTTGATTATTTTTGCAGATGATTGGTAGACAAATTCCGCAAATTTACCAATTTAGTTTGAATTTGTTGGAGTTCCAGAAGTAGGCGAACCCTGCAGATTACTACAGATTGTTCTGTTTTTGACAGATTCTGTTTTTCGTGTGTTGTTTGCTTATTCCGATGCATCTATGAGTAGTATTGAAGGATATGAACCATAGAGAAGTTGGAGTACAGTAGGTTTAACACCAATATAAACAAAGAATGAATTCTTTAATGTACCTTTGATTAGTGGTTTGCTTTCTCATACTAACGGATCTCACGAGAATTTTTGTCTAAGTTTTGTGTTGTGAAGTTTTCAAGTTTTGAGTATTGCTTTGATGGACTATGGAACAAGGAGTAGCAAAGTCCTAAGCTTGGGGATGCCCATGGAACCCCAAGTAAATTCAAGATAATCAAAATCCTAAGCTTGGGGATGCCCCGGGAAGGCATCCCCTCTTTCGTCTTCATCCATCGGAAACTATACTTGGAGCTATATTTTTATTCGCAACATGATATGTGTTTTGCTTGGAGCGTCTTGTATAATTTGATTCTTTGCTTGTTAGTTTTCCACAATCATCCTTGCTGGACACACCAATTTGAGAGAGTTAAATATGGCCTAGAAATTGTTAGAACACTCTATGTGCTTCACTTATATCTTTTGAGATGAATAGTTTTTGCTCTAGTGCTTCACTTATATCTTTTAGAGCACGGTGGTGGTAATATTTTGTAGAAATTGTTGAACTCTCATGCTTCACTTATATCTATTTGAGAGTCTATTAGAACATCATGGTAAAGTGTTTAGGCTAAAGAAACTAGTCTTCACAGCATAAACATCCAATGTCAATGTAGTAAAAAAATCACACTAAGTGCATTGAATAGAATGAGATGTTGGATGCTTGATAAATGTTTTGAGACACGAGGATAGTGATATTAGAGTCATGCTAGTGGAGTTATTATGAAGATGAGAAATACTTGTGTTAAGGTTAGTGATTCCCGTAGCATGCACGTATGGTGAACCGTTGTGTGACTAAGTTAGAGCATGAGGTATTTGTAGAGTGTCAACCTTTGTGTGGAGGTCGGGGGCGCGCGATGGTTAACTCCTACCAACCTCCCCCTAGGAGCATGCGTTGATTGCTTTGTTTTGGTAACTCGTAGATTTTTGCAATAAGCATATGAGTTCTTATGATTAATGTTGAGTCCATGGATTATACGCACTCTCACCCTTCCGCCATTGCTAGCCTCTCTTGTACCGCGCAACTTTAGGCGGTGCCATAAACCCACTATATATCCTTCCTCAAAACAGCCACCATATTGTTCCTAAAAACAGCCACCATACCTACCTATCATGGCATTTCCATAGCCATTCCGAGATATATTTCCATGCAACTTTCCACCGTTCCGTTCATATGACACGCATCATATTGTCATATTGTCATTGCATGATCAGGTAGTTGACATCATATTTGTGTCAAAGCCACCATGCATAATTTTTATACATGTCACTCTTGTTTCATTGCACATACCGGTACACCGCCGGAGGCATTCATATAGAGTCATACTTTGTTGTTGTAGTCTCGAGTTGTAATATCGAGTTGTAATGAAAGTGTGATGATCATCATTATTAGAGCATTATCCCATGGGAGGAAAGGCTAAATCTATAAAGCCCCTCCGCAAAAAAAAAGAAAAAAAAAAGAAAGGCCAAAAAAAGGCCCAAAAAAAGAAAGAAAAAAGGGACTATTGCTACTATATTTTTCCACACTTGTGCTTCAAAGTAGCACCATGTTCTTCATTGTAGAGAGTCTCATGCTTAGTCACTTTCATATACTAGTGGAAATTTTCATTATGGGACTTGGCTTGTATATTCCAACGATGGGCTTCCTCAAATGCCCTAGGTCTTCCTGAGCAAGCAAGTTGGATGCACACCAACTAGTTTCTTTTGTTGAGCTTTCATTCATATTTAGCTCTAGTGCATCCGTTGCATGGCAATCCCTACTCACTCACATTGATATCTATTGATGGACATCTCCATAGCCCGTTGATACGCCTAGTCGATGTGAGACTATCTCCCTCCTTTTTTGTCTTCTCCACAACCACCTCTATTCCACCCATAGTGCTATATCCATGGCTCACGCTCATGTATTGCGTGAAAGTTGAAAGGTTTGAAAAGATAGAGTATGAAAACAAATGCTTGGCTGAAATCGGGGTTGTGCATGATATGTATTTTTTGTGTGATGAAGAGGGAGCATAGCCAGACTATATGATTTTGTAGGGATAACTTTCTTTAGCCATGGTATTTTGAGAAGACATGATTGCTTTGTTAGTATTACTTGAAGTATTGTTATTTCTTATGTCAATATAAACTTTTATCTTGAATCTTTCAGATCTGAACATTCATGCCACAATTAAGAGAATTACATTGAAAAACTATATTGGTTAGCATTCCACATCAAAAATTCTTTCTTTATCATTTACCTACTAGAGGACGAGCAGGAATTAAGCTTGGGGATGCTTGATACGTCTCCAATGTATCTATAAATTTTTATTGTTCCATGCTATTATTTATGAAGTCTTGGATGTTTAATGGGCTTTATCATTCACTTTTATATCATTTTTGGGACCAACCAACTAACCCAAAGGCCCAGTCCAGATTGCTGTTTTTTTGCCTATTTCAGGGTTTTGCAGAAAAAGAATATCAAACGGAGTCCAAACGGAATGAAACCTTCGCGAGAGATATTTTTGGAGGAAATCACGCACGGGAAACTTCGGGACCAAGTCAGGGGACAAAGGGGCTGCCCTCGAGGGTGGGGGCGCACCCCCCTTCCCAAGGCGCTTCCCACTGCCTCGAGGCTCCCTCGTGTGGCCCACTCCATACGCAGAGAGAAAACCCTAATTCCACCGCCGTAGCTTCTGTTCCTGTCGAGATCCCATCTTGGAGCCTGTTCCGGAGCTCCACCGGAGGGGGATCCACCACGGAGGCCTTCATCATCATCATCACCGCCCTCACCATGAGTTGTGAGTAGTTAACTTCAGACCTTCGGGTCCATAGCTAGTATCTAGATGGCTTCTTCTCTCTCTCTGGATCTCAATACAAAGTTCTCCTCGGTCTTCGAGGAGATCTATTTGATGTAATCTCTTTTTTCGGTGTGTTTGTCGAGATCCGATGAATTGTGAGTTTATGATCAAGGTTATCTATGAAAGATATTTGGTACTTATCTGAACTTTTTATGTGTGCTCATAATATCCTTGCAAGTCTCTTCGAATTATTGGTTTGATTTGGCATACTAGATCTATAGTTCTTGCAATGGGAGAAGTGCTTGGCTTTGGGTTCAATCTGGCGGTGTCCTTTCCCAATGACAGTAGGGGCAGCAAGGCACATATTGTATTGTTGCCATCGAGGATAAAAAGATGGGGTTTACATCATATTGCTTGAGTTTATCCCTCTAGATCATGTCATCTTGCTTAAGGCGTTACTCTGTTCGTATGAACTCAATACACTAGATGCATACTAGATAGCGGTCGATGTGTGGAGTAATAGTAGTAGATGCAGAATCGTTTCGGTCTACTTTTCTTGGACGTGATGCCTATATACTATGATCATGCCTAGATAGTATCATAATTATTCGCTTTTCTATCAATTCTCGACAGTAATTTGTTTACCCGCCGTAGAATATCGCTATCATGAGAGAATCCGCTAGAGAAAACTATGGCCCGCGGGTCTATTCTCAACATATCAATCTACATCTACTTTACTTTTACCACTTCTATTTTCTGTTTTGTTAAACCAAAAATACCAAAAATATAAACTATCATTTCTATCAGATTTCACTCTCGTAAGTGACCGTAAAGGGATTGACAACCTCTTATCGCGTTGGCTTCGAAGTTTTTATTTGTTTGTGCAGGTGCGAGGGACTCGCGCGTGGTCTCCTACTGGATTGATACCTTGGTTCTCAAAACTGAGGGAAATACTTACGCTACTGTTCTGCATCTCCCTTTCCTCTTCGAGGGAATACAACGCAAGCTCAAGAGGTAGCAGTTGCCCGTGGCTCCGGCTTCCCAGCTCGTTCGGCGATGCGTTACCAGCCGGAGGCCTCGGCGGCATCTGGCTGCAAGATAACGGTTGCTGCAGTGGTGCGTCCTGGGTGGACGTTGATGTGGCTCCCTCGGGCGACGTGTTCCTGGAGCGCGGCTGGCAATCGTTTGCTCGCGCACGCCGGCTGCAGGGGAGGTGTGCGCTCCACTTCGGGTACGATGGCGTCTCCACATTGTTTGTCAGGGTCTTCTCGGAGGAAGGGAGGCGCCTTGGGTGCTGTCTCGAGGTCGATGACGACGAGGACGGCGTCCGGAGGAGCAGCTCCTCTTCCGAAGACGATCTCAGTCCTGGGGGCGCCGTGGGTCCCACCTCTGTGGCAGCAGCAGCTCCTCCGGTAGTGGCGGCCGCGACGAACCACCACGCCGCCGAGCTCGGCCTGGCGAGGGGAGGGGGTTGCCGCGCCGCTATGGCTCGGTGAAGCTGGAGGAACTAGAAGACTCCGACTGAGCGGGAGCGACCTCTGCTTTTTCACCTGTCCTTTCCTTCATGTCCTTTCTGCATCAAAATTTCAAGTTGCCTTGAGGAGGCGTGTAATTGACTGTGATATATGTAGGAAGCGAGAACTTGTTGTCATGTTTTTTGTTGCCTTGGTGAAATTACTTAGCTTTTATGCATTGCGACGTCTTGAGGCGGAGTCCTCCTGACTCTGGAGTCATGAGCCCCATCGGGTCGTGACGGGGCGGCCAAATCTGAAGGGCTCGTGCAGCCCCCGAGCGGGGGTGAGCCGCTGAGATCTGCTCAGAGCGCCGAGCGCGGGTTAGAGCACCAAAGCCTGAGTCGGCTCGGTAGGATAGGTTGCACGGACTGAGAAGCCCGGCGCCAGAGCCTGAGCAGGCTTGGCCAGGCAAGGTCACGGGGCTGCGGCAGACGAGGGCCGGTGATCGACCGTGCCCCAGCCCCCTCGGGCGAGGCGCGCGAAGAAGAGTGAGTGGCGCAGCCCTGCTCGACAAACTAAACTTAAAAACCGGTGAGAAAGATCCCAAACAAGACTTTCAACCAAATGCAGGAAGCGCGAGAAACACGAGAACTTCATAGCATGGGGTAGAGGAAGGGCTGATAGCCAAGGAAGTAGAAAAGGCTGACAGCCAAACACCAAGCCAAAAAAGGAAAAAGGTCGTGTCCGACCCCTACACTACGTCTTCTTCCCAGCGCGGAGCTAAGGACTGCCACTGGGGCATGGGTGGGAGCCCCGTCTGAGGGCCCGTAGGCAACGCACGGGAGACTCCGAGGCGTGTACAGCCCCAACTCATTATTACGTGAGAGTGTCACGGGCGGAGACCTTCATGGGCACGAAGCCTTGATTACGGATAGAACCTCCTGAGGTGTTCGATGTTCAAGGAATTCTGGATAGGTATCCCATCCTGCGTCTCCAGGCGCACAGCACTAGGCCTAGAGACACGGGCGATTCTGAACGGGCCCTCCCACATGGGCGAGAGCTTATGCAACCCCTCCCGGGAGAGGACCCGCCTCAGGACCAAGTCACCAACTTCAAGTGTTCTTGCGCGGACACCGCGGCAGTGGTACTGCCGCAGCGCCTGCTGATAACGCGCCACCCTGAGGGGAGCTTGGCGGCGGCCCTCCTCGCCGAGCACGAGGTCCATCCGCCAGGCGGCATCCTGGCATTCCTCATTGAAGGCCAAGACCCGTGGGGAGCAATGCTTGACCTCGTGAGGGAGGACCGCCTCCGCCCCATAGATGAGAAAGAAAGGAATTTCCCCCATGAGTTTGGTGGCAGTGGTTCGGATTGACCACAGCACGGACTGGAGCTCATCGATCCAGCCCCTGCCGCAAGCCTCAAGCTTCTTCTTAAAGTTGCACGTCTTGATGCCACGCAAGACTTCCACGTTGGTGCGCTCGGCCTGACTGTTGCTCCTGGGGTGAGCCACCGAAGCGTAGCAGATCTGTGTTCCAAGGTTAGCACAATATGACCTGAAGAGATTGCTTGTGAACTGTGAACCGTTATCCGTGATGATGAGGCTGGGGACCCCGAATCGCCTCACAAGGCCCTCGATGAACTTGACACCCGACCCGGCTGGGATCGTGCGAACAGGCTCCACCTCCGCCCACTTGGTGAACTTGTCGATGGTGACGTATAGGAAGCGGTAGCCCCCCGCTGCCCGGGGAAATGGACCCAGGATGTCCAATCCCCAGACCGCGAAGGGCCAGGAGAGCGGGATCGTCTAGAGGTCCTGCGTCGGTTGGTGGATCTTCTTGGCATGAAACCGGCATGCCTCGCAAGCCCGCACAAGCTCTGTGGCGTCGTTGAGCGCCGTGGGCCAGTAGAAGCCACTGCGGAAGGCTTTGCCCATGAGGGTGCGGGACGACGAGTGATGACCGCAGTCTCCACCGTGGATGTCAGCCAGCAGCTCGCGCCCTTGCTTCCTCGAGATGCATTTTAGAGAGACGTCGTTGGAGAGCCTCCTGTAGAGTTCACCGTCTTGGATGCAGTAAGCTGAGGCCTGTCGGACCACGCGCTCTGCGTCTTCTGCCTTGTCCGGCAGGCTTGTTTGGCGATATCGTCCACTTCTTTGTTGGTGCCTCTTGGTACGGGTTGCACCTCCAGCCCTTGGAATCGCTTCTCCATCTTGTGCACCTCCTTCAGATATGCCTCCATGTGCTCGTCCTTGGGCTTGTATTTCTTGTTGGAGAAGTCGACGAGGAGTTGCGAATCACCCCTGAGAGTGCGATGCTTGACCCCTAGCGCAGCGGCGGCTTTGAGCCCGGCGATTAGGCCCTCGTACTCTGCGATGTTGTTGGAGACCTTCTCGCCTTGCTGGAAGCAAAGCTGCACAGCGTAGTACAACTTATCCTGAGTGGGAGATACTAACATGGCGCTAGCCCCCGCACCAAGGCGCAAGAAGGTGTCGTCGAAGTATAACACCCATCCGTCTGGGGCTTCATCGCTGGGGGCCAGCGAGCGGTCCTCTCTAGCCCCCCACTCCGGCGCGTCAGTCCACTCTGCCACAAAGTCTGCCAAAGCGCGTGGTGCTGAACTCCAACTGGAATGCTTCAAGCTCGATGTTCCACTCAGCAACCCTCCCGATGACATGTGGGCCCCGCAGTACCTTCTCAAGAGGATATGATGAAACAACCTTGATAGGATGGCCTTGGAAGTAGTGGCGCAGCTTCCTGGAGGCGATGAGGAGCGCCAGGAGCAGCTTCTGAGGCATCGGGTAGTGCGAGCGCGCGCCGCGCAGTACGGTGCTGACAAAGTACATCGGGTGCTCTACAAGGGTTGGCGCAGCAGGGTCCAAGGGCGCCTCAGGAACCTTGGGTGCCTCTTGCTGAGTGGCGGGGCCGTCAGTGCCCGTGGTCGAATATACCTCTAGGGCTACATCAGGGGGCAGCGCGGGCCCTGAAGACGCCGGGCCGCCCGGTGGCCTTGAGCTTCGGGGACTTTCCTCGCGCTCCATGACTAGGGCCGTGCTGGCGGAGTGAGGTGTTGCGGCAAGGTAGAGAGTCATGGGCTTTAGGGGTCGCGGCGCCACCATAACCGGCGAGCTGGTGAGGTATTCCTTGAGGTCCTAGAAGGCGGCATCAGCATCCAGAGTCCACTCAAAGGGCCCTTTCTTCTTCATCAGCTTGAAGAACAGGAGGGCGCGTTCCCCCAGCTTAGAGATGAAGCGCCCTAGGGACGTTACACACCCCGAAAGCTTCTGCATCTCCTTCAGGTTCATGGGCGGCTTCATTCTTTCGATGGCCTTGATCTTCTTCGGATTAGCTTCAATGCCCCGGTGCGAAACCAGGAACCCTAGCAACTTGCCAGAGGGTACACCGAATACGCACTTCTCCAGGTTGAGGCACAGCTTCACCTTGCGCAGGTTGGCGAACGTTTCTTCTAGGTCCTGGATGAGGGTCCTGGCCTCCCTGGTTTTAACCACGATGTCGTCGGCGTAGGCCTCCACATTCCTCCTGAACCGAGCGCCAAAGGTGATGTGCATCAGACGCTGGACGGTGGCGCCCGCGTTCCTCAGCCCAAAAGGCATGCAAGTGTAGCAGTAGACCCCTCATGGGGTCAGGAACGCCGTTTTCTCCACGTCTTCCATCGCCATATTGATTTGGCGGTAGCCCGAGAAAGCGTCGAGCAAGCAGAGCAGGTCGCACTCAGCCGTTGAATGCACAATTTGGTCGATGCGCGGAAGAGGGAGGGGTCCTGAGGGCAGAAATTGTTGAGGCTCGTGAAGTCGAGGCACATGCGCTCCTTGCCTCCTTTCTTTGGGACTATGACAGGGTTGGCCAGCCACTCCGGGTGTCGTACTTCCCGTACGATGCCTGCTTCCTCTAGCTTCCTAACCTCCTGAACAATGAAGGCCTGCTTCTCCGGGGCTTGTCTGCGCGCCTTCTGCTTGATAGGGTGCGCATTGGGGCATACAGTGAGGTGATGCTCGATGACGTGCCTAGGCACCCCGACCAAATCTACGGCCTTCCAGGCGAATACGTCCTTGTTGGCCTTGAGGAAGGTGACCAGCGCTGCCTCCTGCTCAGGATCCATGCCCGTATCAATAATGAAGGTGGCTCTTGAGCCTTCTTCATCAGCGGGCACCTGCTTCGTCTCGGCGGGGTCCTGAGAGAAGAGCTGCTTCTTCTTGGCAGGCGCGGCCTCTGGCGCCTCCGGAGCCCCCTTTGCTCCTGGGTGAGCTACAGTGGCAGCCCTATAAGCGCGCCCGATGACCTGAAGGGCGACCTTGGGGTCCCCTTTGACGGTGATGACGCCGTTGCTCCCGGGTATCTTGACGGTTTTGTAGCCCAGGTGAGTTGCCGCCATGAACTTCGCCAAGGCTGGGAAGCCGAGGACGGCGTTGTAGGGCAGGTGGATGGGCGCGATGTCAAAATTGATGAGCTCAGTCCGATAGTTAGCCAGTGTGCCGAAGGTGACCGGGAGGCGGATCTGGCCGAGCGGAACGGCCGAGCCTGCGACCCCTGAGAAGGGCTTGGTGGGGAGGAGCTGCCTGTAGGACACAAGCGGATGACCGAAGGCCTCGGGGGAGAGGATGTTGAGCCCGGCGCCGCTGTCGATGAGGGCCCTCGTCACGGCCACCCCAGAGATGGTGGGCGTGCACACCGTGGGGAGAACGCTAGTGCCGGCCGCTGCTGAGGCGAGGTCGCTAGGGCCGAAGGTGATGGTGTGCCCCTGTGCGCTTTGTGCCCATGAGGCTTCCTGCATCTGGGCAGCAGCCCCAACCTGCTGAAAGTGCGACTTGACATGTCGGGACGACGCTGGCGCTTGGGACCCTCCGAGGATGCAGGAGACCCCGCGGCAGGGCAGCTCCCTGCTCGCAACGCCCCCCAGCCCGCCGCTGCAGGCCGTTCGCGCGCCATGATTTTTGGCAGACGGCCGGTGCCGGGGCGGCCGTCGTGCCACCAAGAGCGCGACCGGCGAGGCCATAGGAGGCGGGAGTGGCGGAGCAGGCCGCCCTCCGATGGCCCGGCCGGCAAGAACGTCATCGGAGAAGGAGGAGGAGCGCCCACGCGCGGCGCGGTCCACCGGTACCGCTCGGTCGACGGGGAGGGTGTCAGCCCCCACGCGGATGTGGCAGCCGCAGCCATCATGGCGGCGCTGAACAGGAGAGGGGAGGGGAGGTCGCCGGAGAGGCAAGATTTCAACACGCCCCCTACCTGGTGCGCCAAATGTCGGATTCGAGGCTCCGCAAAACCCAAGAAGTTCGAACACAGGGGCGTGAACGAAGATCTCTCCCACTCGCGTCTACCTAGCGTCTCGCCCTCGTCGGTGAAGAGATTCAAGCAAATAACAAGTGAAGCACGCAAGAGTTTACCCAGGTTCAGACCACCGCGTGGTGTAAAACCCTACTTCCTGCTTTGGTGGGTTGGCCTCGGGGGGGGGGCTGGAATATGAACTAGTACAGTGGTTCCCGAGCTCAGGAGGGTCAGGAGGCAAGTGTTCTTGCTCGTTTGCATGGTGGCAGAATTTATGGATCTATCTCCCCCTCTCATAGTGGGGATCCTAGCTACTTATATAAGCGGCCATGGTCCTCTTCCCCCAAAATGTTTAGGCGGGAAGGGATCCCACAAAGGCCATTTTTGAGAAGGAACCCAAGGATGTTCCTACCCTGACAAAAGGATCAGGCGGTCATGCGGTGGTGGGCTCGACGGTGACATCCTCCTTGTCGTCCTTGCGGTCTTCGGTCTTGTTGCACCAATGGGGAAACCTTTGCCCCGCTCCTCGGGAACCCGCGGCTGCGCTGTCCCCCTTGCACCAAAATGGCAACTGCGCCGCTGGCGGACGCTGGCACCCGCTGGCGCGGTGCATCACTGCTGACATCACTGCCTCCTCCTGAGGCAGGCTTGGCCTTGGATTCTCCGCCCCTCCGGAGCACCTTGCTGAGGCCACTCCTGAGGGGGTCTTGACGTTGTTCTCCTCGAGAGGGTCTTGGGCAGCTGGTTAATAAGCTGGGTCGTACTAGGCCGCTGTAGGAGCGCGTCACGGCCCGCAGACAGGCAAGTATGGGTACCATCGTTCCCAGGACGCCGACAGTCATCATCCTTTCTTCAGGATCTCCATCGTACTTACGGAAAGGATAAGGGGGAAGACACGGGAGGGACGGAGCTCAACACATGTTAGGTACCTGGGGGCTACCTCAGTGAACGAGGCATAGAGGCATCTCTCGAGTTGGAATTTAAGAAGACATCGAGAGCAAAGCAAGAAGGTGCAATAAGAAGTTTCAAGCAGGTAGGCAATCGTTCATTGCCTGAGACATAAGGTGAAAGGGTTTCAGAGCAACGGGAATAATTATTGTGTCTGATACCAGGAGTGATGATCTGTCTGAAGGTGGCTCGTGAATTACATGCGAAGCCAAGCACGGGGAATATCTTTGGCAACATGGGTGGATAGGAGAGTCAGGTTTCGATTCCGTGGAACTGTGGGTTATGGGCCAACCATGTGGGTTAAAAGTAGGAAGGGCGGTGACATCTTGCACGATCATGTAAGCAAGGCATGTCAAAGGATAGCATGTCCGTTATGTCAGCAACAACATCGGTACCAGGGCGAGGGACGAAGAGAACCAGTTTCCTACTCGTTGAAACGAGGCAGATATGTAGGCAAAGTTCTTGTCCATCGGTGGTTACCGGAATGTTATCAACAATAGTAACAGGGTCTTAGTGACACGGTTGTTCACCATGGTATTTACATAAACATAAGAATATTACTGCTTAGATCATATAGATAACAAGAAAGGTTAAACAAAACAATGGAAAGGAAAATATAATTATCGGTTTAAACAAACCAATGGAAAGGAAAATTTGTTTGAACGCAAATAATAGGAGCATATCCTTAGTCCGATAACAAGGAACTCAAGATATAACACAAAATAAGAAGAAAAAATGTGTTCGAGTTAATGCAAGAATGTTGTCGATGTTAATACAAATCATCGAGGGGAAAGGATGGTATTTCCCATCATGAATTCGATTCACAACTTGGAAGAAGGAAAATCATTGTTGATGCTGATCGCAACACATTTGTCGAGAGATTTCATTAAGATGTAATCGTTCGGCATGATGCTACCTCTTGAGCTTGTGATGTATTCCCTCGAAGAGGAAAGGGAGATGCAGCACAGTAGCGTAAGTATTGCCCTCATTTTTTGAGAACCAAGGTATCAATCCAGTAGGAGACCACGCGCGAGTCCTCGCCCCTGCACAAACAAATAAGAACTTCGCAACCAACGCGATAAGGGGTTGTCAATCCCTTTACGGTCACTTGCAAAAGTGAGATCTGATAGAGATGATAGTTTACATTTTTGGTATTTTTAGTTTAATAAAACAGCAAATAAAAGCGGTAAAATTAAAGTAGATGTAGATTGATATGTTGAGAATAGACTCGGGGGCCATAGTTTTCTCTAGTGGCTTCTCTCATGATAGCGATATTCTACGGCGGGTAAACAAAACAAATCACTGTCGAGCAATTGATAGAAAAGCGAATAATTATGAGACTATCTAGGCATGATCATTGTATATAGGCATCACGTCCGAGACAAGTAGACCGACTCCTGCCTGCATCTACTACTATTACTCCACACATTGACCGCTATCCAGCATGCATCTAGTGTATTGAGTTCATAAGAACAGAGTAACGCCTTAAGTAAGATGACATGATGTAGAGGGATAAGCTCAAGCAATATGATATAAACCCCATCTTTTTATCCTCGATGGCAACAATACAATACGTGCCTTGCTGCCCCTACTGTCACTGGGAAAGGACACCGCCAGATTGAACCCAAAGCCAAGCACTTCTCCCATTGCAAGAACTATAGATCTAGTAGGCCAAACCAAACCAATAATTCGAAGAGACTTGCAAGGATATTATGAGCATACATAAAAAGTTCAGAGAAGAACCAAATATCTTTCATAGATAACCTTGATCATAAACTCACAATTCATCGGATCTCGACAAACACACCGCAAAAAGAGATTACCTCGAATAGATCTCCTCGAAGACCGAGGAGAACTTTGTATTGAGATCCAGAGAGAGAGAGAGAAGAAGCCATCTAGATACTAGCTATGGACCCGAAGGTCTGTGGTAAACTACTCACAACTCATGGTGAGGGCGATAATGATGATGATGAAGGCCTCCGTGATGGATCCCCCTCCAGTGGAGCTCCGGAACAGGCTCCAACATGGGATCTCCACGGGAACAGAAGGTACGGCGGTGGAATTAGGGTTTTCTCTCTGTCCACGGAGTTTCTAGGGTACGTAGACTTATATAGGAAGAAGGAGGGCACCGGGGGAGTCACGGGGGCTCCACGAGGCAGGGGGCGCGCCCTGGGAAGGGGGGCGCGCCCCCCACCCTCGTGGGCCCCTCGTGGCTCTTCTGACGTGGTTCTCATGTTCATCGTGCATGATTTCCTCAAAAAATATCTCTCGCGAAGGTTTCATTCCGTTTGGACTCCGTTTGATTTTTTTTCTACAAAACCCTGAAACAGGCAAAAAATAGCAATCTGGACTGGGCCTTTGGGTTAGTAGGTTAGTCCCAAAAATGATATAAAAGTGAATTATAAAGCCCATTAAACATCCAAGACTTCATAAATAATAGCATGGAACAATTAAAAATTATAGATACGTTGGAGACGTATCAGATGACATCAAGTCAAATGAATGATGGAGCAAAAAGTTATTGAAACCACTAGTACAATACAAACTTGAAATCAACCTTGCTGTTCGAGGTGAAACGATAAGACAAGGAAGATCAACGTAAGCTTAGCTCGTTGCCGAAAATTGTGCTCCAGGAAGAAAGGCCAGGTAGCACAGTTAAAATCGGCACGATAATGATATAACCGAGCAGGCTAGGAATGACATGATCGAGTTCAAATTTCCCAGCAACAATTACCATGAGTAGTGAGCCATAAAATGGACTCGAGTCACTTGTCGGAGTTCTCAAGTGACGAACAACTCAAACTCGGGGAACAATTGAAATTTGTGAGAAGTAATACTTGATGAAGAACTCCTAAGGAGTAATGCAATTTTGTAATACCCTCGAGATACTAGGGGGTAATACTCGAAGGCCGATCAAAGTAGAGGTTGGACTGTGGTATTGCTCTGTAGAAGACAAGTGCTTAAACTTGCACGAGAAATGGTATTAAAGGAGAGTATGGTCGGAACCACGATTGCAAAAAGGCTAGATCCCAGATATAGGATGAATTATATCAAGGGGGTAATTATTTCTATGACAAGATTTCATGGTAAGATCTGCATCGTGTCCATGGGCATGAACACAAGTTCAAGGTCAACTCCCAATTCTCCAATGCATAACCTTTCATTTACTTCTCTCTTTTGATGAAGTTGTAGTGTTGAAAATATTATTTGGCATAACACCAGTAGAGTATAACCCGTAGAAGTTTCCGGGTTCATACCGATTAGAAAGGCATAGGTTCAACCCATCGGGGCATCTTAGGAATATATACCGCAAACTTCAAGACTAATTAACACAAGCTCGAAAGCAGAGCATAGTTGATAAGGGCAGTAGATACAATTTACCGAAGGCATTATGTATTAGGGGAAGAACTCAAGGTTATGAGAATATGCAGGAACGGTCGGATAATAATCCACAAAAAAATTATAGAAATATATGTATAATTTCAAAGCTAAAATACAAAGGTATTGTGATTTCCAAATGGAGGATTAGAAGCAGATGCTCTGATCAAAAGATAAGTAAGTTGAATAGACATAGATCGGCAATCAATCAAGGTTTGATTTATCGAGAACCAGCTCATGTCCGGCGTGACGTCTGAGCCGAAGGGACGAATTCTAATTTTGACTGATGATTGTGTGCATTCGCTCGCATGTTGAATCAATAGGAACAAAATGACAGTGTCAAAGGATACTAATGAATATTGCTAGACATATTGGAAGCGTCCATAATGCAAGCACACAAGTATTTGCAGAGCAATAGTTTGAAGAGGATTCTCGGAAGATCGAATAGTATTTCAGAGAATCTTATGAAGCATACGAACAACTAGGGATGAATGAATACTTGATAAGTGCGAGGAATTATCCGTAGGGGTATTCATGTGGTAAAAAGAACTGCAAGATAGTAAGCTCAAAGGATCCTCGGGCAACGGAGAGTATTTTGGGGCATCTTGTAATAACAAGAGCAATAGGGAATGATTATATGAATGGAAAGTGTATGTAGTTATCCATAAGGATATATCGGTGGCAGAGAATTGCAAACGCGATGAACACAAGTTATTGGGATAACATTAGAGAGTATCTTCAGGGTCTTCTGATGAATCAAGCCATCATCTAGAATGAAGGGGCTCTCCGGGAGGAAGTAGTTATGAAATCCTAGTGTTAGAGTTAGCAAAATCATTTAACCCGAATAAAAGAGAGATCAGGGTTCCAGAGTAAACGCGAGGAATAAAAGATCATAATACCACCCGATGGCGAAGTGGGCCCGTAAGCGGCCCAGCCAAGTTAGTAAATTGATTTTCGAACACTAGACTCAACTTCGGCCAAGGAGTTAGAAAGGGGTGTTCCTACACGCAGTTGGCTTCGATACCAACTTGTGACACCCCCGATTTGACCGTACACTAATCATGCACACAAATGTGTACGACCAAGACCAGGGACTCACGGGAAGATTGTTGGGGAACGTAGCAGAATTCAAAAAATTTCTACATCTTCACCAAGATCCAACTATGGAGACATCTAGCAATGAGTAACTAAGAGTGTATCTACATACCGTTATGTAGATCACGTGCGGAAGCTTTCAACGAAGGGTGGATGAAGTAGTCGTACTCTTCACGTTCTTCGTCACCGATGATCTAGCGCCAAACGGACGGCACCTCCGCGTTCAACACACGTACGGTGCAGCAACGTCACCTCCTTCTTGATCCAGCAAGGGGGAGGAGAAGTCGTCAGAGATCTGGCAGCACGACGGCGTGATGACGGATGCAGTGGAGATCGCAGCAGGGCTTCGCCGGGCGCCCTGCGTTGGGAGTATGGGGTGTGACGGGAGGGGGAGAGGCGCCAGGGCTTGGGTGCGGCTGCCCTCTCCCCCCCCCCCACATATATATAGGGCCAGGGGGCGCCTGGACCCCCTGCAGATCCAATCTGCAAGGGGGCGGCGGCCAAGGGGGGTTCCTTGCCCCCCAAGGCAAGTCGAGCCCCCCTCCCCTTTAGGGTTTGAACCCTAGGCGCAGGGGAGGTGGGCCTCCCTTAGTGGTGTGCCAGCCCAGAGGGCTGGACACATCCCCTCACGGCCTAGGGGCCCCACCGGGATGGGTGGCCCCACCCGGTGGACCCCCGGGGCCCCTCCGGTGGTCCCGGGACGCTCCCGGTGACCCCCGGAGATCACCCGTTGGCCGAAACTGGACTTCCCATATATCAATCTTTACCTCCGGACCATTCCGGAGCTCCTCGTGACGTCCGGGATCTCATCCGGGACTCCGAACAACTTTCGGGTTTCCACGTGCATTTATCTCTACGACCCTAGCGTTACCGAACCTTAAGTGTGTAGACCCTACGGGTTCGGGAGACACGTAGACATGACCGAGACAACTCTCCGGTCAATAACCAACAGCGGGATCTGGATACCCATGTTGGTTCCCACGTGTTCCTCGATGATCTTCATCGGATGAACCAGCGTGTCAAGGATTCACTTAATCCCGTATGTTATTCCCTTTGTCCATCGGTACGGTACTTGCCCGAGATTCGATCGTCGGTATTCCCGATACCTTGTTCAATCTCGTTATGGTAAGTCTCTTTACTCGATCCATAATCCATCATCCCGTGACTAACTACTTAGTCACATTGAGCTCATTATGATGATGTCTTACCGAGTGGGCCCAGAGGTACCTCTCCGTCATACGGAGTGACAACATCCCAGTCTCGGTTCATACCAACTCAACAGACACTTTCGGAGATACCCGATGTGTACCTTTATAGCCACCCAGTTACGTTGTGACGGTTGGCACACCCAAAGTATTCCTACGGTATCCGGGAGTTGTACAACCTCATGGTCTAAGGAATAAATACTTGACACTGAAAAGCTTATGCATTACGAACTATACGATCTCGTGTTATGCTCAAGTTTGGGTCTTGTCCATCACATCATTCTCCTAATGATGTGATCCCGTTATCACTGACATCCTATTTCCATGGTCAGGAAACCGTGACCATCTGTTGATCAACGAGCTGGCTACTAGAGGCCTACCAGGGACTCATTGTGATATGTGTATTCACACATGTATCGCTGTTTCCGTACAATACAATTCAAGCATGAATAACAAACAATTATCATGAACAAGGAGATATAATAATAATGCTTTTATTATTGCCTCTAGGGCATATCTCCAACAGTCTCCCACTTGCACTAGAGTCAATAATCTAGTTACATTGTGATGAATCGAACACCCATAGAGTTCTGGTGTTGATCATGTTTCACTCGTGGAAGAGGTTTAGTCAACGGGTCTGCAACATTCAGATCCGTATGCACTTTACAAATATCTATGTCTCCATCCTGAACATAATTCCGGATGGAGTTGAAACGGCGCTTGATGTGCTTGGTCTTCTTGTGAAACCTGGGCTCCTTGGTAATAGCAATAGCACCAGTGTTGTCACAGAAGAGAGTCATCGGGCTTGACGCGCTTGGAATGACTCCTAGGTCGGTGATGAACTCCTTCATCCAGACTCCTTCCTTCGCTGCTTCAGAAGCAGCTATGTACTCCGCTTCACATGTAGAT
The DNA here is from genome assembly GCA_902687465.1 of Secale cereale. NCBI lineage: Eukaryota > Viridiplantae > Streptophyta > Magnoliopsida > Poales > Poaceae > Secale > Secale cereale. The sequence continues at coordinate 714,882,411 of LR738713.1, read as the reverse complement.
GCTGCCACCACGCTTTGCTTGCAACTGCACCAGCTGACTGCCCCTCCATTCAAAATATACACGTATCCGGTTTGTGACTTAGAGTCATCCAGATCTGTGTCGAAGCTAGCATCGACGTAAACCTTTACGACGAGCTCTTCGTCACCTCCATAAACGAGAAACATATCCTTAGTCCTTTTCAGGTACTTCAGGATGTTCTTGACCGCTGTCCAGTGTTCCGTACCGGGATCACTTTGGTACCTCCCTACCAAACTTATGGCATCAGGTCTGGTACACAGCATGGCATACATGATAGAACCTATGGCCGAGGCATAGGGAATGACACTCATCTTTTCTCTATCTTCTGCCGTGGTCGGCGATTGAGCTTTGCTCAATCTCATACCTTGCAAAACAGGCAAGAATCCTTTCTTTGACTGATCCATATTGAACTTTTTCAATATTTTGTAAGGTATGTACTTTGTGAAAGACCAATGAGGCGTCTCGATCTATCTCTATAGATTTTGATGCCTAATATGTAAGCAGCTTCTCCAAGGTCCTTCATTGAAAAACTTTTATTCAAGTAGGCCTTTACATTTTCCAAGAATTCTATATCATTTCCCATCAGCAATATGTCATCCACATATAATATGAGAAATGCCACAGAGCTCCCACTCACTTTCTTGTAAATACAGGCTTCTCCATAAGTCTGTATAAAGCCAAACGCTTTGATCACCTCATCAAAGCGAATATTCCAACTCCGAGATGCTTGCACCAGCCCGTAAATCGAGCGCTGGAGCTTGCATACCTTGTTAGCGTTCTCTGGATCGACAAAACCTTCCGGTTGCATCATATACAACTCTTCCTTGAGGAAGCCATTAAGGAATGCTGTTTTGACGTCCATTTGCCATATCTCATAATCATAGAATGCGGAAATAGCTAACATGATTCTGACTGACTTCAGCATCGCTACGGGAGAGAAAGTCTCGTCGTAGTCAATCCCTTGAACTTGTCGATAACCCTTAGCGACAAGCCGAGCCTTATAGATGGTCACATTACCATCCGCGTCTGTCTTCTTCTTAAATATCCATTTGTTTTCTATGGCGTGCCTATCATCAGGCAAGTCCACCAAAGTCCATACTTTGTTTTCATACATGGATTCTATCTCGGATTTCATGGCTCCAAGCCATTTATTGGAATCTGGGCCCGCCATCGCTTCTTCATAGTTCGAAGGTTCACCATTGTCTAACAACATGATTTCCAGAACAGGGTTGCCGTACCACTCTGGTGCGGAACGTGCCCTTGTGGACCTTCGAAGTTCAGTAGCAACTTGATCTGTTTCTTCATGATCATTATCATCAACTTCCTCCCTTGTCGGTGCAGGCACCTCAGGAACAGTTTCATGCGCTGCGCTACTTTCCGGTCCAGGAGGGGTGACTGTCACCTCATCAAGTTCTACTTTCCTCCCACTCACTTCTTTCGAGAGAAACTCTTTCTCCAGAAAGCATCCATTCTTGGCAACAAAGACTTTGCCTTCGGATCTGTGGTAGAAGGTGTACCCAATTGTTTCCTTTGGGTATCCTATGAAGACGCATTTCTCCGATTTGGGTTCGAGCTTTTCAGGTTGAAGTTTCTTGACATAAGCATCGCAACCCCAAACTTTCAGAAACGACAGCTTCGGTTTCTTGGCAAACCAAAGTTCATACGGAGTCGTCTCAACGGATTTCGACGGAGCCCTATTTAAAGTGAATGCGGCAGTCTCTAAAGCATAACCCCAAAAAGATAGCGGTAAATCGGTAAGGGACATCATAGATCGCACCATGTCCAACAGAGTACGATTTCTACGTTCGGACACACCGTTACGTTGAGGTGTTCCGGGCGGTGTCAATTGTGAAACAATTCCACAGCTTCTAAGGTGTGTGCCAAATGCATGACTTAAATATTCACCCCCACGATCCGATCGCAAGAACTTTATTTTTCTGTCACGTTGATTCTCAACCTCATTCTGAAATTCCTTGAACTTTTCAAAGGTCTCAGACTTGTGTTTCATTAAATAGATATACCCATATCTACTCAAGTCATCTGTGAGGGTGAGAACATAACGATAGCCTCCGCGATCTTCAACACTCATTGGACCGCACACATCGGTATGTATGATTTCCAACAAGTTGGTTGCTCGCTCCATTGTTCCGGAGAACGGAGTCTTGGTCATCTTGCCCAAGAGGCATGGTTCGCACGTGTCAAATGATTCATAATCAAGAGACTCTAGAAGTCCATCTGAATGGAGCTTCTTCATACGTTTTACACCAATATGACCAAGGCGGCAATGCCACAAGTATGTGGGACTATCATTATCAATTTTACATCTTTTGGCATCTACACTATGAATATGTGTATCACTACGTTCGAGATTCATCAAAAATAAACCATTGACCAGCGGGGCATGACCATAAAACATATCTCTCAAATAAATAGAACAACCATTATTCTCTGATTTGAAAGAATATCCATCTCGCATAAGACGATATCCAGAAACAATGTTCATGCTCTAAGCTGGTACTAAATAACAATTATTGAGGTTTAAAACTAATCCCGAGGGTAGATGTAGAGGTAGCGTGCCGACGGCGATCACATCGACCTTGGAACCATTCCCGACGCGCATCGTCACCTCATCCTTCGCCAGTCTCCGTTTATTCCGCAGCTCCTGTTTTGAGTTACAAATGTGAGCAACTGCACCGGTATCGAATACCCAGGAGCTACTACGAGTGCTGGTAAGGTACACATCAATAACATGTATATCATATATACCTTTGACGTTGCCGGCCTTCTTGTCTGCTAAATATTTGGGGCAGTTCCGCTTCCAGTGACCCGTTCCCTTGCAATAAAAGCACTCTGTCTCAGGCTTGGGTCCATACTTTGGCTTCTTCCCAGCAACAGGCTTGCCAGGCGCGGCAACTTGCTTGCCGTCCTTCTTGAAGTTCTTCTTACCCTTGCCTTTCTTGAACTTAGTGGTTTTATTGACCATCAACACTTGATGTTCTTTCTTGATGTCTACCTCCGCTGATTTCAGCATCGAATACACCTCGGGAATGGACTTCTCCATCCCCTGCATATTGAAGTTCAACACGAAGCTCTTGAAGCTTGGTGGGAGCGACTGGAGGATTCTGTCAACGACCGCTTCATCTGGGAGATTCATTCCCAGCTGAGACAAGCGATTGTGCAATCCTGAAATCTTGAGGATGTGCTCACAGACAGAACTGTTCTCCTCCATCTTACAGCTGTAGAATGCGTCGGAGACATCATATCTCTCGACTCGGGCATGAGCTTGGAAAACCATTTTCAGCTCTTCGAACATCTCATATGCTCCATGGTGCTCAAAACGCTTTTGGAGCCCCGATTCTAAACTGTAAAGCATGCCGCACTAAACCAGGGAGTAATCATCACAACGTGACTGCCAAGCGTTCATAACGTCTTGGTTTGCCGGGAGAACGGGTGCATCACCTAGCGGTGCTTCTAGGACATATGATCTCTTGGCAGCTATGAGGATAATCCTCAGGTTACGGACCCAATCCGTATAGTTGCTACCATCGTCTTTCAGCTTGGTTTTCTCTAGGAACGCGTTGAAGTTGAGGGAAACTGGAGCGTGGGCCATTTGATCTACAAGAGATATTGTAAAGAATTTAGACTAAGTTCATGACAATTAAGTTCATCTTAATCAAATTTTAATGAACTCCCACTCTGAATGACATCTCTCTAGTCATCTAAGTGATACACGATCCGAATCGAGTAGTCCGTGTCCGATCATCACGTGAGACGGACTAGTCAAAAACGGTGAACATCTTCATGTTGATCGTATCTTCTATACGACTCGTGTTCGACCTTTCGGTCTTCCGTGTTCCGAGGCCATGTCTGTACATGCTAGGCTCGTCAAGTGAACCCTAAGTGTATTGCGTGTGTAAATCTGTCTTACACCCGTTGTATGCGAACGTTAGAACCTATCACACCCGATCATCACGTGGTGCTTCGGAGCAACGAGCTTTAGCAATGGTGCACAGTTAGGGGAAACACATTACTTGAAATTTTTAGTGAGAGATCATCTTATTTACTACCGTCGTTCTAAGTAAACAAGATGCATAAACATGATAAACATCACATGCAATCAATTATAGTGACATGATATGGCCAATATCATCTTGCTCCTTGGATCTCCATCTTTGGGGCACCATGACCATCTTGTCACCGGCTCGACACCATGATCTTCATCATCATGATCTCCATCATCGTGTCTTGAAGAAGTCGTCACGCCAACTATTACTTCTACTACTATAGCTAACGTTTAGCAATGAAGTAAAGTAATTACATGGCGTTATTCAGTGACACGCAGGTCATACAATAATTAAGACAACTCCTATGGCTCCTGCCGGTTGTCAAGTTCATTGACATGCAAGTCGTGATTCCCTATTACAAAAACATGATCAATCTCATACATCACATATATCATTCATCACATCTTCGTTCTTGGCCATACCACGTCACAAAACACATGCTGCAAAAACAAGTTAGACGTCCTCTAATTGTTGTTGCAAGTTTTACGTGGCTTCTATAGGATTTCTAGCAAGAACGTTTCTTACCTTACGCCAAAACCACAACGTGATTTGTCAACTTCTATTTACCCTTCATAAGGACCCTTTTCATCGAATCCGATCCGACTAAAGTAGGAGAGACAGACACCCGCTGTCGGTGTACTAAGGTAGGGGTACCTCAGTACCCCAACTGGTGCATGGGCAGTAGCAGCTCCCCGCGGCAGGGCCTACCACGTGTTTGCCGGAGACCTTTCTGTCCCATATAAAGCCATTCAAAAACAAAGTATACAAGACAGAAGCTCAAGGCCCCGGCAAGTGGAGCTTGCCGGGAAGGCCGTCCCAGGCTCAAGATTACCTCACTAGCACAAGACCCTGGCAAGAGGAGCTTGCCAGGAAGACTAGAAGATCACACTTCAGAAGACATGACTCGGCGCAGCATGCGCCCCGGCAGGGCCCGGGGAGCGACAAGCTTCAAAGCCCGACAAGCTCCCGGGCCCGGCAAGGTCAAGGCCCCGGCAAGGTGCTTGCCGGGGGGAGTTAAGCTGTGTGCCCGCGCTCCAGCTCATCAAACCACGCGTCGCCCTGGGGCCATTCCAGGGACGCGTGGCGGATGGCTGTGCAGCCTGGGGGACACGGTGGCACTCCACGGTGACAAAGCCATCGCCGTGGCAAACGGAGACGCAAGGGCGGGCGCTTTTGGGGTCGACGGTGACGGGCATTTAATGCCCTTGTCCCCCACTGTCAAAGTAGGTGATGACCACTGTTCATGCACTGTTCATCCACTGTTCCCGCACTGTTACAACTACCACCACTATTACTTTTTTACCCTTTCTCCTACGTTGACACCTGTCGGTGACCCCTTGAGCTATAAAAGGAGGCCCATGCACAACGTAGAAAGGGTTCGGAACCTAGATCGCTCATACGCTCGGTGTAGCTAGTTCTTCAAGCTCCCGAGCTCCCCCCCTCAATACAAACTAAGCAGGAGTAGGGTTTTACGCGTCCATCGCGGCCCGAACCTGGGTAAACTGTCCGCGTGCTCTCCACGATCTGCTCTTTGTGCTCTCTCCGCTCCCTTACCGCACGAACGAGGGACTCCGGTCCCATAGGTGCTCGTGGTGGACAGTTTCCCCCGACACCCGCCAGCCACCTTATGCATCTAGTGCATGTCTGTCGGTGGAACCAGTCTCACGTAAGCGTACGTGTAAGGTCGGTTCGGGCCGCTTCATCCCACAATACCGCCGAATCAAGATTGACTAGTAACGGTAAGAAAGTTGAACAAGATCATACGCCCACAACTGCTTTGTGTTCTACTCGTGCAAGATGCTACGCATAAAACCTAGGCTCAGATGCCACTGTTGGGGAACGTAGCAGAATTCAAAAAATTTCTACGTCTTCACCAAGATCCAACTATGGAGACATCTAGCAACGAGTAACTAAGAGTGTATCTACATACCGTTATGTAGATCGCATGCGTAAGCTTTCAACGAAGGGTGGATGAAGTAGTCGTACTCTTCACGTTCTTCGTCACCGATGATCTAGCGCCAAACGGACGGCACCTCCGTGTTCAACACACGTACGGTGCAGCAACGTCACCTCCTTCTTGATCCAGCAAGGGGGGAGGAGAAGTCGTCAGAGATCCGGCAGCACGACGGCGTGATGACGGATGCAGTGGAGATCGCAGCAGGGCTTCGTCGGGCGCCCTGCGTTGGGAGTATGGGGTGTGACGGGAGGGGGAGAGGCGCCAGGGCTTGGGTGCGGCTGCCCTCTCCCCCCCCCCCACATATATATAGGGGCCAGGGGGGCGCCTGGACCCCCTGCAGATTCAATCTGCAAGGGGGCGGCGGCCAAGGGGGGTTCCTTGCCCCCCAAGGCAAGTGGAGCCCCCCTCCCCTTTAGGGTTTGAACCCTAGGCGCAGGGGAGGTGGGCCTCCCTTAGTGGTGCGCCAGCCCAGAGGGCTGGACACATCCCCTCGCGGCCTAGGGGCCCCACCGGGATGGGTGGCCCCACCCGGTGGACCCCCGGGGCCCCTCCGGTAGTCCCGGGACGCTCCGGTGACCCCCGAAGATCACCCGTTGGCCGAAACTGGACTTCCCATATATCAATCTTTACCTCCGGACCATTCCGGAACTCCTCGTGACGTCCGGGATCTCATCCGGGACTCCGAACAACTTTCGGGTTTCCACGTGCATTTATCTCTACGACCCTAGCGTTACCGAACCTTAAGTGTGTAGACCCTACGGGTTCGGGAGACACGTAGACATGACCGAGACGACTCTCCGGTCAATAACCAACAGCGGGATCTGGATACCCATGTTGGTTCCCACGTGTTCCTCGATGATCTTCATCGGATGAACCACCGTGTCAAGGATTCACTTAATCCCGTATGTTATTCCCTTTGTCCATCGGTACGGTACTTGCCCGAGATTCGATCGTCGGTATTCCCGATACCTTGTTCAATCTCGTTATGGTAAGTCTCTTTACTCGATCCGTAATCCATCATCCCGTGACTAACTACTTAGTCACATTGAGCTCATTATGATGATGTCTTACCGAGTGGGCCCAGAGGTACCTCTCCGTCATACGGAGTGACAACATCCCAGTCTCGGTTTGTACCAACTCAACAGACACTTTCGGAGATACCCGATGTGTACCTTTATAGCCACCCAGTTACGTTGTGACGGTTGGCACACCCAAAGTATTCCTACGGTATCCGGGAGTTGTACAACCTCATGGTCTAAGGAATAAATACTTGACACTGAAAAGCTTATGCATTACGAACTATACGATCTCGTGTTATGCTCAAGTTTGGGTCTTGTCCATCACATCATTCTCCTAATGATGTGATCCCGTTATCACTAACATCCTATGTCCATGGTCAGGAAACCGTGACCATCTGTTGATCAACGAGCTGGCTACTAGAGGCCTACCAGGGACTCATTGTGATATGTGTATTCACACATGTATCGCTGTTTCCGTACAATACAATTCAAGCATGAATAACAGACAATTATCATGAACAAGGAGATATAATAATAATGCTTTTATTATTGCCTCTAGGGCATATCTCCAACAAAGATATCACAACACAACTCTAGACACAAATAAAAATAATACAAGCCTTATATTACAAGCCAGGGGCCTCGAGGGCTCGAATACATAAGCTCGAATACACAATAGTCAGCGGAAGCAACAATATCTGGGTACAAACATAAGTCAAACAAGTTTGCCTTAAGAAGGCTAGCCCAAAACATCAATGATCGAAAAGGAAAATCATCCTGCCTGGGAGCCTCCTAACTACTCCTGGTCGTCGGCGGTCTGCATGTAGTAGTAGCCTTCATCGGGGTAGTAGCAGTCGTCAAAGGTGGCATCTGGCTCTTGGACTCCACCATCTGGTTGCAACAACCAGAAAGAAGAAGGGGGAAAGGGGTAACAAAGCAACCGTGAGTACTCATCCAAAGTACTCGCAAGCAAGGATCTACACTACTTATGCATCGATATCAATGAAAGGGGTAGTATATGTTGAATAACTGCAGAATGCCGGAATAAGAGGGGGAGAAGCTAGTCCTATCGAAGACTAGCATCTTCTGGAAACCACCGTCTTGCGGCAACAGTAGGGGGTAGAGTAGTATAACATAAGTCATATTTATGTTGTTGCATCAACGCTCCAGGGTCCTTTCTCGACTCCCGTAGCAACATATCCAAATCATGCCTCAGCATCCAGTTCTAGTTGTATCGATAGGGATACAACTCCAAGTGTCCGTTACCGTAGGACAGGCTATCGATAGATGTTTTCTTCCCTGCAGGGGTGCACCAACATACTAACCATGCTCGCTTAACTCCGGCCGGACACACCATCAGGTCATGCCCGGCCACGGCCAAAATGATACGCTGCAACCCAACCTAGGCTTAATAGAGAGGTCAACACGCCGGACTAAACCTATGCCCCCAGGGGTCATGGGACATCGCCCCGGGAACTCATGCACATTGTGTACGCGGCCGGTGAGCAGACCTAGCTACCTCCTTAAAAAGGCAGGTGCTTACACGGTCCAACCCGGCGCGTGCCGCTCAGTCGCATGACGTTAGTTAAGCTTCGGCTGTTGCATATGACGCAGAACGCCCATACAATGCCCACGTGATTGTTAGCGCTATCAGGTCAGAGGCCCCTCAGATCAAATATCCAAACCGTTTAGTGTCTTGGGAACGCGCGGTAACGAGGAGAGACTCACGATCATGTGACCCCATCGCCCCGTCTTAAGAACTTGACTCATAAATAGTAGGCAATGTTTTGAGCTAGCACACAAGATTGCAAGTGGTTGGAAATACCTAAAAAAATGTTTATTATTTAGAAGCATTTAACAATTGGTTTTATCCACTTCTTTATTTAGTTTAGGCCATTTAAACTCTGCACAAAAATGTTGGGTCACCACCATAATTTGCTATGGAATATTTGCCACACTTTGAACAATTTTGTTTTCATGTTTGAGAAATTTGAATCTTGGACATTAATTTGAATTTGAATTTGAATCATGATTTGGATCAAGTGAGGAATAGTAACAGTAATGTGATGACATGGGACCATTAACGGGGGATTATCGTAGCTTGATTACCCAGGCATTACATCTTTCTCCTGCTCCTCGTTCTCTTTTGGAGTATCGACCATGTAGACGTGGTAAGTGGAGGTCGCAGCCTAGCTGCCAGTGCGGGGTGCGGCCATGGGCGAAGGCACTTGCGATGTGCCATCGACATCTTCTTCCATGTCGGTCGCCTCGTGCTACCTCTTGAGCTTGCGTTATTTTCCCTCGAAGAGGAAAGGGTGATGCAGCAAAGTAGCGTAAGTATTTCCCACAGTTTTTTAGAACCAAGGTATCAATCCAGTAGGAGACCATGCGAGAGTCCCTCGTACCTGCACAAACAAATAAGAACCTTGCAACCAACGCGATAAAGGGGTTGTCAATCCCTTCTCGGCCACTTGCAAAAGTGAGATCTGATAAAGATAATAAGATAATAGTTTTGGTATTTTGTTTTATAGATTGAAAGTAAAGATTGCAAAATAAAAGTAAAGTAAAGATAAATAGTTGATGGAAGATTTATATGATGGATGATAGATCCGGGGGCCATAGGTTTCACTAGTGGCTTCTCTCATGATAGCAGATTTCTACGGTGGGTGAACAAATTACTGTCGAGCAATTGATAGAAGAGCGCATAGTTATGAGAATATCTAGGCATGATCATTGTATATAGGCATCACGTCCGTGACAAGTAGACCGAAATGATTCCGCATCTACTACTATTACTCCACGCATCGACCGCTATCCAGCATGCATCTAGAGTATCAAGTTCATAAGAACAGAGTAACGCCTTAAACAAGATGACATGACGTAGAGGGATAAACTCATGCAATATGATGTAAACCCCATCTTTTTATCCTCGATGGCAACAATACAATACATGCCTTGATGCCCCTGCTGTCACTGGGAAAGGACACCGCAAGATTGAACCCAAAGCTAAGCACTTCTCCCATTGCAAGAACTACCAATCTAGTAGGCCAAACCAAACTGATAATTCGAAGAGACTTGCAAAGATATTTAAATCATGCATAAAACATTTCAGAGAAGAATCAAATATTGTTCATAGATAATCTTTATCATAAACCCACAATTCATCGGATCTCGACAAACACACCGCCAAAAGAATTACATCGAATAGATCTCCAAGAAGATCAAGGAGAACTTTGTATTGAGATCCAAAGAGAGAGAAGAAGCCATCTAGCTAATAACTATGGACCCGAAGGTCTCTGGTAAACTACTCACAACTCATCGAAGAGGCTATGGTGTTGATGTAGAAGCCCTATGTGATCGATTCCCCTTCCGATAGAGCTCCGAACAGGCCCCAAGATGGGATCTCACGGGTATAGAAGGTTGCGGCAGTGGAATTAGGGTTTCGTTGTGCTCCCCGATGTTTTCAGGGTACGTAGGTATATATAGGAGGAAAGGCATGTCGGGGGAGCCACGAGGGGCCCACGAGGGTGTGGGCGCGCCTACCCCCCTGGGCGCGCCCCCTGCCCTCGTGGCCGCCTCGTTCCTTCCTTGGCATGTACTCCAAGTCTTTTGTGTTGTATTTGTTCCAAAAATGACTCTCCTGAAGGTTTCATTCCGTTTGGACTCCGTTTGATATTCCTTTTCTGCGAAACACTGAAATAGGCAAAAACAGCAATTTGCACTAGGCCTTGGGTTAATAGGTTAGTCCCAAAAATAATATAAAAGTGTATAATAAAGCCCATTAAACATCCAAAACAGATAATATAATAGCATGGAACAATCAAAAATTATAGATAGGTTGGAGACGTATCAAGCATCCCCAAGCTTAATTCCTGCTCGTCCTCGAGTAGGTAAATGATAAAAATAGAATTTTTGATGTGGAATGCTACCCAACATAATTCTCAATGTAATTTTCTTTATTGTGGCATGAATGTTCAGATCCGAAAGATTCAAGACAAAAGTCTATATTGACATAAGAATAATAATACTTCAAGCATACTAACAAAGCAATTTTGTCTTCTCAAAATAACATGGCCAAAGAAAGTTCATCCCTACAAAGTCATATAGTTTGGCTATGCTCCATCTTCGTCACACAAAATACTCAAATCATGCACAACCCCGGTTTTAGCCAAGCAATTGTTTCATACTTAAATTTTTTCAAACTTTTTCAACTTTCACGCAATACATGAGCGTGAGCCATGGATATAGCACTATAGGTGGAATAGAGTGGCAGTTGTGGAGAAGACAAAAAAGGAAGATGGTTTGACATCAACTAGGCGTATCAACGGGCTATGGAGATGCCCATTAATAGATATCAATGTGAGTGAGTAGGGATTGACATGCAACGGATGCACTAGAGCTATAAATGTATGAAAGCTCAAAAGAAACTAAGTGGGTGTGCATCCAACTTTCTTGCTCATGAAGACCTAGGGCATTTGAGGAAGCCCATCGTTGGAATATACAAGCCAAGTTCTATAATGAAAATTCCCACTAGTATATGAAAGTGACAAAACAAGAGACTCTCTATCATGAAGATCATGGTGATACTTTGAAGCACAAGTGTGGAAAAAGATAGTAGCATTGTCCCCTTTTTATTTTTTTGGGCCTTTTTTTCTTTGGCCTTTCCTTCTTCTTCTTTTATTTGGGACAATGCTCTAATAATGATGATCATCACACTTTTATTTACTTACAACTCGATATTACAACTCGATACTAGAACAAAGTATGACTCTATATGAATGCCTCCGGTGGTGTACCGGGATGTGCAATGAATCAAGAGTGACATGTATGAAAAATTATGCATGGTGGCCTTGCCACAAATACGATGCCAACTACATGATCATGCATGGCAATATGACAATGATGGAGTGTTTCATAATAAACGGAACGGTGGTAAGTTGCATGGCAATATATCTCGGAATGGCTATGGAAATGCCATAATAGGTAGGTATGGTGGCTGTTTTGAGGAAGGTATATGGTGGGTGTATGGTACCGGCGAAAGTTGCGTGGTACAAGAGAGGCTAGCAATGGTGGAAGGGTGAGAGTGCGTATAATCCATGGACTCAACATTAGTCATAAAGAACACACATACTTATTGCAAAAATCTACAAGTCATCAAAACAAAGTACTACATGCATGCTCCTAGGGGAAGGGCTAGTAGAAGTTAACCATCGCGCGATCCCGACCTCCACACAAAGGATGACACTCAATTAAATACCTCGTGCTTCAAATTTGTCACACAACGGTTACCATACGTGCATGCTACGGGACTTGCAAACCTCAACACAAGTATTTCTAAAATTCACAACTACTCTACTAGCATGACTCTAATATCACCATCCTCATATCTCAAAACAATCATCAAGTATCAAACTTCTCATAATATTCAATGCACTTTATATGAAAGTTTTTATTATACTCATCTTGGATGCCTATCATATTAGGACTAATTTTATAACCAAAGAAAATTACCATGCTGTTCTAAGAGACTATCAAAATAATATAAGTAAAGCATGAGAGATCAATAATTTCTACAAAATAAAACCACCGCCGTTCTCTAAAAAGATATATGTGAAGCACTAGAGCAAAACTATCTAGCTCAAAAGATATAAGTGAAGCACATAGAGTATTCTAATAACTTCTGATTCATGTGTATCTCTCTCAAAAGGTGTGTCCGGAAAGGATGATTGTGGTAAAATAAAAAGCAAAGACTCAAATCATACATGACGCTCCAAGAGAAACACATATCATGTGGTGAATAAAAATATAGTCTCAAGTAAAGTTACCGATAGACAAAGACGAAAGAGGGGATGCCTTCCCGGGGCATCCCCAAGCTTAGGATTTTGGTTGTCCTTGAATTTTACCTTGGGGTACCTTGGGCATCCCCAAGCTTAGGCTCTTGCCACTCTTTGTTCCATAGTCCATCAAATCCTTACCCAAAAACTTGAAAACTTCACAACACAAAACTTAACAAAAACTCTCGTGAGCTCCGTTAGTATAAGAAAACAAACCACCACTCAAAGGTACTGTAATGAACTCATTCTTTATTTATATTGGTGTTAACCCTACTGTATTCCAACTTCTCTATGATTCATACCCCCCGATACTACTCATAGATTCATCAAAATAAGCAAACAACACACGAAAAATAGAATCTGTCAAATACAGAATAGTTTGTAGCAATCTGTAACTTTCGAATACTTCTGTAACTCTAAAAATTCTGAAATAAATTGGTGGAAGTTGGTAATTTGTCAATAATCATATGCAAAAAGAATCAACTTAAAATCACTCTTCTGTAAAATATGGTAGCTAATCTCGTGAGCGCAAAAGTTTCTGTTTTTTACACCAAGATCGCAAAGACTTCACCCAAGTCTTCCCAAAGGTTCTACTTGGCACAAACACTAATTAAAGCACAAAACCACATCTAAACCGAATCTAGATGTATTATTTATTACTAAACAGAAGCAAAATCAAAGAAAATAAAATTGGGTTTCCTCCCAATAAGCGTTATCGTTTAACGCCCCTAGCTAGGCATGGTACAAGTAATAGATCTAGGTATTGCCATCTTTGGTAGGCAATCCATAAGTGGCTCTCATAATAGATTCATAAGGTAATTTTATTTTATTTTCTAGGAAAGTGTTCCATGCCTTTCCTTAATGGAAACTGGAATCTAATATTTCCTTCCTTCATATCAATAATTGCACCAATCGTTCTAAGGAAAGGTCTACCAAGAATAATAGGACATGTAGGATTGCAATCTATATCAAGAAGCGATGAAATCTACGGGCACATAATTCCTATTTGAAACAACAAGAACATCATTAATCCTTCCCATAGGTTTCTTAATGGTGGAATCCGCAAGATGCAAATTTAAAAAACAATCATCAAGTTAATGGAAACCTAACATATCACACAAAGTTTTTGGAATTGTGGAAACACTAGCACCCAAATGACACAAAGCATAGCATTCATGATCTTTAATCTTAATTTTAATAGTAGGTTCCCACTCATCATAAAGTTTTCTAGTGATAGAAACTTCTAGTTCAAGTTTTTCTTCCTAAGATTGCATTAAAGCATCAATGATGTGTTTGGTAAAGGCTTTATTTTGATTATAAGCATGAGGAGAATTTAGCACGGATAGCAACAAGGAAATACACTCTATCAAAGAGCAATTATCATAATTAAATTACTTGAAATCCAAAATAGTGGGTTCATTGCTATGTAAAGTTTTGACATCTTCAATCCCACTTTTAACAATTTTAGCATCAAGATCTAAAAACTCTGAATCATTGGGATGCCTTTTAACTAAAGTAGACTCATCTCCAGTCCCATCTTTATCAATAAAAAACAAGGATTTAATAGGAGATACATCAATCACTTTTAGATCTTCATCTTTATTATCATGAAAACTAAAAGAACACGCCTTCACAAAGCAATCTCTTTTAGCACGCATCCTAGCGGGTTTTTCTTTGCACTCATCAATGGAAATTCTCATGGCTTTGAGAGACTCATTGACATCATGCTTAGGTGGGATAGATATAAGTTTCAAAGAATCAACGTCAAGAGAAATTCTATCCACGTTCCTAGCCAACTCATCAATCTTAAGCAATTTTTCTTCAAGCAAGGCATTGAAATTCTTTTGCGAATTCATAAATTCTTTAACACTAGTCTCAAAATCAGAGGGCATCTTATTAAAATTTACATAAGATTTGTTGTAGGAATTACCATAATTATTAGAGGAATTACTAGGTAAAGGCCTAGAATTAAAGTTTCCTCTATAAGCGTTGTTACCAAAATTATTCCTACCAACAAAATTCACATCCATAGATTCATTATTATTCTCAATTAACGTGGACAAATGCATATCATTAGGATCAGAAGACACACTCTTAGTAGCAAATAATTTCATTAGTTCATCCATCTTTCCACTCAAAACACTAATCTCTTCAATAACATGTACTTTTTTACTAGTAGATCTTTCTGTGTGTCATTGAGAGTAATTAACCATAATATTATCTAGGAGTTTAGTAGCTTCTCCTAAAGTGATTTCCATGAAAGTGCCCCCCGCAGCTGAATCTAAAAGATTTCTAGAAGTAAAATTCAATCCAGCATAAACGTTTTGTATAATCATCCATAAGTTCAAACCATGTGTAGGGCAATTACATATCATTAATTTCATCCTCTCCCAAGCTTGTGCAACATGCTCATGATCAAGTTGCTTAAAATTCATAATATCGTTCCTAAGAGAGATAATCTTAGCTGGAGGAAAATACTTAGAGATAAAGGCATCTTTGCACTTATTCCATGAATTAATACTATTTCTAGGCAAAGAAGAGAACCAAGTTTTAGCACGATCTCTAAGAGAGAAAGGGAATAGCTTCAATTTAACAATATCATTATCCATATCTCTATTCTTTTGCATATCTCACAAATCAACAAAGTTGTTTAGATGGGTAGCGACATCTTCACTAGGAAGGCCGGAAAATTGATCTTTCATAACAAGGTTTAACAGAGCAGCATTGATTTCACAAGATTCAACATCGGTAATAGGAGCAAACGGAGTGCTAATAAAATCATTATTGTTGGTATTGGAAAAGTCGCACAATTTGGTATTGTCTTGAGCCATAGTGACAAACAAGCAATCCAACACACAAGCAAACAAGAAGCAAGCGAAAAGAGGCATACGGAAAAAGGGCGAATAAAACGGCAAAGGTGAAGTGGGGGAGAGGAAAACGAGAGGCAAATGGAAAATAATGTAATGCGAGGGATAAGAGTTTGTGATGGGTACTTTGTATATGACTTTTGCGTAGATCTCCCCGGCAACGTCGCCAGAAATTCTTCTTGCTACCTCTTAAGCTTGCGTTGTTTTCCCTCGAAGAGGAAAGGGTGATCTAGAACAGCAGCGTAAGTATTTCCCTTAGTTTTTTAGAACCAAGGTATCAATTCAGTAGGAGACCACGCGCGAGTTCCTCGTACCTGCACAAACAAATAAGAACCTTGCAACCAACGCGATAAAGGGGTTGTCAATCCCTTCTCGGCCACTTGCAAAAGTGAGATCTGATAAAGATAATAAGATAATATTTTTGGTGTTTTGTTTTATAGATTGAAAGTAAAGATTGCAAAATAAAAGTAAAGTAAAGGAATATAGTTGATGGAAGATTTATATGATGGATGATAGACCCGGGGGACATAGGTTTCACTAGTGGCTTCTCTCATGATAGAAGATTTCTACGGTGGGTGAACAAATTACTGTCGAGCAATTGATAGAAGAGTGCATAGTTATGAGAATATCTAGGCATGATCATTGTATATAGGCATCACGTCTGTGACAAGTAGACCAAAACGATTCTGCATCTACTACTATTACTCCACACATCGACCGTTATCCAGCATGCATCTAGAGTATTAAGTTCATAAGAACAGAGTAACGCCTTAAGCAAGATGACATGATGTAGAGGGATAAACTCATGCAATATGATGTAAACCCTATCTTTTTATCCTCGATGGCAACAATACAATAAGTGCCTTGTTGCCCCTGCTGTCACTGGGAAAGGACACCGCAAGATTGAACCCAAAGCTAAGCACTTCTCCCATTGCAAGAACTACCAATCTAGTAGGCCAAACCAAACGGATAATTCGAAGAGACTTGCATAGATATTTAAATCATGCATAAAAGATTTCAGAGAAGAATCAAATATTGTTCATAGATAATCTTGATCATAAACCCACAATTCATCGGATCTCGACAAACACAACGCAAAAAGAATTACATTGAATAGATCTCCAAGAAGATCAAGGAGAACTTTGTATTGAGATCCAAAGAGAGAGAAGAAGCCCACTAGCTAACAACTATGGACCCGAAGGTCTGTGATAAACTACTCACAACTAATCGGAGAGGCTATGGTGTTGATGTAGAAGCCCTTCGTCATCGATTCCCCTTTCGGTGGAGCTCCGGAACAGGCCCCAAGATGGGATCTCACGGGTATAGAAGTTTGCGGCGGTGGAATTAGGGTTTCGTGGTGCTCCTCGATGTTTTCAGGGTACGTAGGTATATATATAGGAGGAAGAGGCACGTCAGGGGAGCCACGAGGGTGGGGCGTGCTCCCTACCCTCGTGGCCGCCTCGTTCCTTCCCTAGCGTGTACTCCAAGTCTTTTGTGTTGTATTTGTTCCAGTAATGACTCTCTCGAAGGTTTCATTCTGTTTGGACCCCGTTCGATATTCCTTTTCTGCGAAACACTGAAATAGGCAAAAAAACAACAATTTGCTGTCACATCCCTAGCTAACCCTTGCATTAGGATCTGACTAGAGTGTGCATCATGTTTACTTTCAAAGAAACTTGAAATGGGATTAACAGAAACCCCAGCACCCCCTCCCCTAACAACTAGGGTTTGCTAAAATATTTTCCAATGTACCCAAAATGCCCTTCAAAATGTTCATCATTTCTGCCTTGGTCTTAAACCTCTGCCAAAAATGGTGCACAATTTTCTAGGACAATCTAGGGTTTTGGATTAAATCATATGGTATTTGAATTTGGGCATTTAAATGCTTTAAAATATTTTAAATGCTCAAATAATCATAAACTAAAATGTTTCCTACTGTTCATATTATATACAGCAGGTATGACAAGTGTTATGATTTATAAAAATGTCTAGGCATTTTTATTAAATGAACAAAGTTGCAAAAGAAATGAAACAGAAAAGAAAATAGAAAAGGGAGAGAGAGAGAACACTTACCTGGCGCCACCCGGCCCACCTACCGGCCCAGCCCAGCTGCCGCTCCAGCGAGCTGCTTGGCTCGGCCAGGCAGGCAGGCAGGTGCTCGACGGCGACCGCGCCGCGCGCCACGCAGCTGCCCGCCGCCCTGCTTCGCCCCCTCGTCGTCCTGGAGGAGTGGATCGAGCGTCCACGTCTCCCTCGACCCCCCAGACACCTCCGTTTCTCCCCGGCTCCTCTCCTCTGCTCTCCCCGCGCCATGGCCGACGCCGCCGTGATCGCACCGTCGTAGAAACCACGTCCACCGTCGTCCCCGAGCTCCGCCGTGTTGTCCCTCGTCTCCGCCGACCTCGACTGCTTCGACAGGCCGAGCCCCGAGCGCTCGCCCGCCCTGGAGACGCCCCCGAGCTCTTCTTCCCCAACTCCGGCCGCGGAGATCCCCCTCGCCGTGCTGCTCAGCTCCGACCACCTCCGAGCTCGCTTCGGTGCTCGCTGCAACCGCTGTGAGACTAGCTACCTCCTCCCCCTCTCCGTTGGCTCCCTCTTGCCCTGTAACCCACTGCACGTAGCTCCACCGCACGCACCGCCGCCGTGCTCGTCGCCGGTGATGCTCCTGTGACCATTTGGTCACCGGCACCCGTCCATCGCACTCACCGCAGCACGTAGATGCGAACGGTGCTACGCACGCATCGCCTAGGCACCTGCAGCCGCATCCCCACACACGCCCGACGCCGGTCGCCGCCGTCGAGCTTGTTGTCGTCGTCTCCGGCCACCCCAGGTCCGGCGACCACCTCCATTCGATGCGGAAGAGCAAGAGCTCTCCAACGCACCCAACCACAGCTCGAACCGTGCACCACAGACGTTTTCCGAGGCACGCCGCCGCGTTTGGCCTCGCCGGCGGCTAAACGCCGGCGAGTTTGACCTGTTTTGACCACGGGTTTGACCCCCTGGGTCAATGACATGTGGGCCCTGCCCGCAAGTCAAACTCAGTTTAGGTGTTAAATTAATATTAATTAGTTAATTAGTTTAGACACTGACATGTGGGCCCTGGCCCCACTGACAGCTAATTAGTTTTAGTTAACTCTAATTAACCCAGTTAATTAGCTCTGACACTGACATGAGGGACCCACTGGTCAGGTTTGACCTGGACTGGCCCTGTTGACTGGCTGACGTCAGCATGATGTCATGCTGACGCAGTAAAGGTTTTTCTGGGATTTTTAGATATAATAATAATTCAGGAAATTCCAGAAAATACCCAAAACTTCTAAAAATCATATAAAATCAACCATAGCTCAGATGGAAAAGATTTATATATGAAAAATGATCAGAAAAATCCAATCTATCTAATGGCACTGGTTTCATGCATGTTTGAAAAAGTTAACTTGCTGTATATATCAAAAACATGATAATGCACTTATTTAAATACTAGTTTGAACTTCAATTTGAATCCTTGATTCAAATAGGTTCAAACCCCTCTGGTCTTAGTTGCATTAGCCAACACACATGCATCTTGCCATGTCATAAACATGCATCATATTGTTGCATTTGTTTGTTAATGATTGTATCGTCGGTATTTCTTGTGTTAGGTCCTGCTCCCGAGGATACTGCTGCATATCCAGTTGAAGAGCAGTACCCGACAACTACCTTGTCAGACAAGCAATCATTGATCATTCCGATACAACCCAATCTTCTCGCTCCTGCTCTTTTTACTGCATTAAGGCAACAGCGCGTGAACTGCTACTTGCTGCGGTAGTTGAACCCTATTCCCTTGCATGACCTGTCATTGCCACAGTAAATAGTTGAAACCCACTAGCATGTGTAGGAGTTGATTGAGCCATGTGATGTGTGATCCACCATGCTATTTGTTTATGTTGCCTGCTATGCTTAGAGTTGTGTCTGGTCTGATTCATCTGGGTGATGGATCAGAGTGAAACAATCTTTCGATAAAGAGAAGGAAGTGTGGAATACGCTTGGTAAAGGTATCGATGAAAGGCCATGTAGGAGTACATGGTGGGTTGTTTCATTGGAACCGTACATAGGACCCGAGATCTGTATGTGCGGTTCAAGTTGCAGTTACTACCATGCATTGGGCCCGAAACCAATGGACCCTCTCGACTTATTAGCTATCCTTGATCTCTGTCCAGGAGTTGCAACTAGTTTCTGGTGTTTATAGCTTACTGGAGGTCGTGCACAACGCTGACCCTCGGGGTGGGTTGTGATGCGACAGGTACGTGGCACGGTGTACCGGTTGCCCGTTTGGTGACTCGGGAACCCTGTACACATCGTTTGGGGCCGTGAGCGACACCCCGGCCGGATCTCCCCACGGATGGAACCCAAATAGGCGATAAACCTGGACGAGAGACTTGTGTAGTTAGTCAGGTCGTGGCCGACACCCTCGCTGGGCTTCCGCTTGAAGGTTGCCGAGTACACGCCGAGTAAACGGCGATAAGCGGTGGAAGCGTGTGTGAAGAGGTACACCCCTGCAGGGTTATCAAACTATTCGAATAGCCGTTGTTCGCGGTACGAACTACTTGGTTACTATTACAGTTCATAGACAAGTTGATGGATACTACTAAAAGCCTCAAGATAAGCGTGAGTGCCGTGGATGGCCCTTCCGTAGGATGACGGAAGAGGATCCTCGGTAGTGTATTGATGTGGTGACTAGAGGACTCGTGTTCGTAATAACATCTTGCAATCTGTTGGAAGTTGTAGTATAGGTTAGCCAAGGTCAAAGCTGGCATTCTGCTATAAACTCCACTACCCCCTTTGATAATGTTGCATGTATGATAGGTTCTGTGGTAAGACTTGCTGAGTACCTTTGTACTCATGTTTGCTTAATAACTGTTGCAGAGGAGAACCCTGCCCCTGCTGATGGGTTCTACATAGACGTTGACGTCGACGAGTAGCTTGACACCCAGACGGTGATCTGGAGCTTGTGAAGGGCCTTGTAGATAGTCAGGCTACACCAAGCCTGTTTTATTTTCTAAGTTGTCTGTACTCAGACATGTAGCTTTCGCTTGTGCTTGTATGACTGTATGACTTGAGTGTTGGGTCATGTGACCCCTACCTGTATGACTATGTTATGTATGGCTCTTGGAGCCTTTTAAATAAAGTACTTTGAGTCATAGAGTTCTGTTGTGATGCAATGTTGTATTTGCACATATTGAGCATATTGCGTGTATGATTGAAATGCTTGGTATGTGTGGGATCCGACACCTAGTTGTTTTCTTTTGGTAGCCTATCTTACAGGGAAATGCCTCCTAGTGATTCCAATGAGCCTTGGTAGCTTGCTACTGCTCGGAACACGTAGGCTGGCCGGCATGTGTCCTTCTTCGTTCCTGTGTCTGTCCCTTAGGGGAAATGTCACGCGTTGTTCCTTTAAGTCCATGTAGCTTGCTACGACTTGGGTTCATACGTTGATGACCGACACGTTCGTTGCTGGGTCATGGATGCCTGTCTCTGTAATTTAGTGCCACTTTTGGATTATAACTAGCCATGTCGGCCCGGGTTCTCTGTCATATGGATGCTAGCGACACTGTCATATACGTGTGCCAAAATGCGCAAACGGTCCCGGGCCAGGTAAGGTGGCACCCGTGGGGTTACCGTGCGTGAGGCCGCAAAGTGATATGACGTGTTACAGCTAGATCGGTGTGACTTAGGATCGGGGTCCTGACATTTGCACTGGGCCTTGGGTTAATAGGTTAGTCCCAAAAATAATGTAAAAGTGTATAATAAAGCCCATTAAACATCCAAAACAAATAATATAATAGCATGGAACTATCAAAAATTATAGATACGTTGGAGACGTATCACCTCGTTAGAGGCATAGTTCGACACGTTGGTTAAATCTTCGACGGCAGCAACTATGTGAGTGGTGGGAGGGGCGTAAATTTTCCTATCGTCGGCTTTACATCTGATTTGATCATAGACCGAGGATGAGATCACCAGATTCTGGATTTGATCTATCATCTCGTTTAACTGCGAAAGATCCTCAACGTCCATGGATTGATTGTAGGCGGGATCAATATTAAATATGCTCTGTGGGTTGCTTGACGCAGCTTCGGAGCCTAGGTCGGGCAGGGTAGACTCCTGTTGGCGAGTGAAGAGGTTGGATCCGAGCTTACCGGTGATTCCAATGTCGGATTTAACTCGAGGTCAAGATCCGACGAGAGGGTGGTTGGATCCGTGCTTGAAGCAAGGTTCGAGGCGACGAAAGTTAGGTCCATGATTGAGGTTGGTTCTGATCGGGATTTGAGCCTAGGCTCGGATCAGAGATCGGCTTGAGGGTCAAGGCCGCGGTGCCCGAAGAGTTCTCAAGCTGATTTGGCATCCAGCCAGAGAGGACAGGATCACCGCGTGAGTCAACGGTGTATTCCAAGCTCCCGAGTGTGATGACTTGGTTCGGGGCGAACTTTTCGATACGGTCGAGATGACCGATCGAGTTGGTGTGCAGAACAATGTTGTCGAACACAAAATGTCG
This sequence comes from Secale cereale, assembly GCA_902687465.1. NCBI lineage: Eukaryota > Viridiplantae > Streptophyta > Magnoliopsida > Poales > Poaceae > Secale > Secale cereale. The sequence continues at coordinate 714,860,120 of LR738713.1, read as the reverse complement.
GTCAGGGACAAAGATGTCACCACGGCCGGTGTCACAGTTGACCTGCACACGAGCCATTGATCATTTTCAGCCACACAACGGAACTCTCCATGAAAGCACCAATGTGGGTACCAAAACCGGCTGGTATCGGGTAGGGGGTTCTGAGTTGTGGATCTTGGATCGATGGGTAACAACAGACGAAGGAGACAATATTTACCTATGTTCGGGCCCTCTCGAAGAGGTAAAACCCTACGTCTTGCTTTGATTGTATTGATAATGAAGTATCGAGTGTAGGCTTGATCTACCTCGAGATTTTATGTTGTGTTCTAACCCTAAGACGAGTATTTGTGATTTCTCTCCTATGGACTAAACCCTCCGGCTTATATAGACGCCAAGTGTAGCTATGGTTACATATGATCGGATCGGTTGCCAACTAAGGATAAACATGCCGACACGTGAAGTGGCCCTTGAAGTACATACCAAGTCTTTGGCTGAGTCCATCTTAGCCACGTCTGAGATCGAGGCTTCTGAAATTCTTCCTTGCGAGATCGGTGGCCGTAAGCTCGGTCCATGAACGGTCGGCCAACTAGGTTGGTACCTCTTAGTCTAGGACACCGTCAACCGTCATGTGTCGGCTCCTGCAAGCGCCCTGTCGCATGTTGCTGCACGCACGAATGGAGCCGGGCACGCGCGAGCGGCCGGCTTGGGGGGTGTACTGGTTAACTATGGTCTATGGACCTACCAGAAGCATCCACAAAGATGACTTCTTTCTAGAGCTCACCTCCCAAAAACCGGTCGATGGAACAAAATGGCTGGTCAATGGAGGCTTTAATCAAATTTATCGTGCCAGAGATAAAAACCGTGCTAATGTTGATCGTCGTCGCCTTCTGAGGTTCCGCAACACTTTGGCGACTTGTAGGCTCAAGGAAGTTCATCTACAGAACCGCAAATTCACTTGGAGCAATGAAAGTTCTAATCCAACGATGTGTAAGCTTGATGGCTTCTTCTGCAATGATGATTGGGATGTCGAGTTCAGCTCCCATATTTTACACACTTTATCGTCTTCACTTTCTGACCACTGCCCATTATTGCTTGCTAATGATGATGGCCCAAGGAGACCCAAAACATTCCGCTTTGAGAATTGTTGGACAAAGATGCCTGGATTTGAAAAGGTTGTCACTGTTGATTGGAATGAAGAATCCATTCATGCGGAGCCCTATCAAAGGCTCTTTCATAAACTGAGGACTACTGTGAGTATGCTTCACTCTTGGAGGAAGTCACTCTTTTCAAATGCAAAGATACAGTTACACATGGCCCTGGAGGTGATTTTGCTTCTTGATTTGGCTCAGGAGCATAGAGAACTATCCCATGATGAAGCTGACATCCGGAGAAGGCTAAAGAGGAAGATCATTGGATGGGCTGTACTGGAGAAATAAAAAAAGAGGCAAAACTCGAGAATAACTAATCTGAAAGATGGAGATGCTAACACCCGTTACTTCCACTTGCGGGTGAACCATCGTAGGCAGAAAAATTTCATCCGTTGCCTCAAGCACAATGGTGGCTGGGTCACTAAACACAACCACAAAGAAGATATTATCCATCGTCACTTCAAGAACATCGCCAAAAAGAGACCACCGCGCAAAACCGATATCAACTGGGCCATTATTCCTACTCTTGATTGCGACCTTCATGGACTGGATGATACCATCTCTGAGGAGGAGGTCAAGGCTGTAGTTTTTTCCATGCCAAGTGATAAGGCCCCGGGGCCAGATGGATTTACCGGTGCCTTATTCAAATCCTGCTGGAACATCATTAAGGTTGATATCATGCAGGCTAGAAATCGCTTCTTGAATCTACATGCCTCACATTTGCACTGGCTAAACATTACGGATGTTGCCCTCATTCCCAAGAAGGAGGATGCTCAAGACATTGCAGACTTTCGCCCCATCAGTCTAATACATGCCATCGCGAAGATCATCGCCAAAGTTATGTCCAACCGTCTAGCTCCGCACATGAATGACCTTGTTTCGCAAGCTCAAAGCGCCTTCATCAAAACAAGATGTATACATGACAACTTTATGTACGTTCGCAACTTGGCCCGCCGCTTCCACCGCAAAAAAAATCCGACTCTGCTATTCAAGCTTGATATCAAAAAAGTTTTTGACTCGGTTCGTTGGGATTACCTCCTTGAGTTGTTGAACCATCTCAGCTTCCCTCCGCGCTTCCGAGGTTGGGTCTCGGCCCTGCTTTCTACCGCTTCATCGAGGGTACTTCTCAATGGTGTATCTGGATGCCCAATTGCCCTTAGATGTGGCTTGAGACAGGGGACCCCCTTTCCCCCCTCCTCTTTGTGCTTCCAATTGATCATCTACACCATATCATACAGAAGGCCACAGAGCAAGGCAAGTTGCACCCTCTTGATGGAAATGTGATGGTGATTCGTGCCTCCTTATACGCGGATGATGATGTGGTCTTCCTTGTGCCAATTAAATCTGAAATCAAATTCTTTGCAGAAACCCTTGTGGGTTTTGGGGAAGTCACTGGCCTAGTCACGAATTGCTCTAAAAGCATGGTTGCCCCCATTTGATGTGACCACTTGGACCTTGATGATATTTTGTATTCCTTCCCGGCCAACCGATCTACCTTCCCAATGATGTATCTCGGATTACCACTGTCGGTCAAGAGGCTAAATAGGATCCACTTCCAGCCCCTGGAGGACAAGATTGCTCCCAAGCTTACTCCATGGCTGGCATGCTCATGGCTTCTCCGGGAAGGGCGGTGCTGGTTAAATCTGTCATCACAACCATCGCTATATACTATATGATAGCTTTAAACCTACCTATGAAGGTCCTAGAAAAGATTGATTCACTTCGCCGAGCCTTCCTTTAGGCTGGCTGTGACAAGGTCACTAGTGGCAAATGCAAGATCAAATGGATGCAGGTCTGCAAGTCCAAGGTTCATGGGGGGCTGGGCATCTTAAATCTAAAGAAGTTTGCGTCTGCGCTTCGCATGTGGTGGCTTTGGGCAGAATGGTCGGATCCGCCGAAGCTGTGGGCTCGCTTGGGCAGTCCTTGCGACGAGAATGATAAAAACATTTTTGCGGCTGCCACCAAGGTGCTTCTCGGCAATGGTCTTCGGTCCTCTTTTTGGGAGTCCGCGTGGCTCGATGGTTTGAGGCCCAAAGACATCGCCCCGAAGATTTTTGATCTATCAAAAAGAAGGAGCTGTTTGGTTCAAAAGGCATTGCAGAATAATTTCTGGGTTTATCAAATTAACACGGACGGGATCACCTCCACTAGACATCTGACCGAGTTCATCAACCTTTGGGAGAAGATTTCTATGGTGCACCTAAACCCCGAGATGGCTGATTCTATTTCCTGGAAACTCACTAACGATGGCATTTACTCTGCATCCTCGGCCTACAAGGCCCAGTTCCTGGGTTTGGTTGACTCCAACATGCAACAATAGTGTGGAAGATCTGGGCTCCCCCAAATGCAAATTCTTTGCTTGGCTCGTTATCAATAACATGATCTGAACGGCCGACAGGCTTCAACGCCGGGGTTGGCCTAACTGCGACCATTGCCCCCTATGCAAACAAGTTCAAGAATCCGCGGCCCATCTACTGTTCCAATGCCGCTACACAGTTCGAGTTCGGGGAATGATCAAGTATTGGCTTGGCTTGGTGGATGTACACCCTTCTGCGTGGATGGCCATCCATTCGGTAAAAACCTGGTGGAACCTTATTGATTCCAATATGTCGCAATCTAGACGGCCGATGATGTCCCTCGTGATGCTTATCTCCTGAGAAATTTGGAACGAGAGAAACGCACATGAATTCCGTAACACCGCGGTGACGGTAGGGGTTCTTGTTGCTAGAATCAAAGATGTATCCAAGATATGGTGTCTTGCAGGGACAAAGTATTTGAGTAATGTAGTGCCACGAGAGTAATGTGTTGTAATTCGGCTAAACCTCTAAACCTTCTTCTTAATCCATGAAAATGGCAAATCTTTTGCCCAGTTTTAAAAAGAAAAACTGTTTGCGTACGCCCAGCCCGGACTTTGTTTGGCCGGGACGTACGCTGGTTTGGTCGCCGCGGCGTCTCTGTTTGGCCCCATGGTTGTACCGTGTGTTTCCGGTCCGTCGGTCAGTGGCTCGTTGGCGTCGTTTTGGGTATTTTAACCGTTGTCTTTATATAAGTCGGTTTGTGATGTGCATGGGGTGACGTCCAGCACGCTTCTTCCTCCCCATATTCCGGCCGCCTTCTATTTGCATTCGCCGCCTCTCAGTGCACTCCACACGCCGCATGCGGGTTTCCTCCTCATATTCCGGCCGGCTTTTGCATCCGTGTATTGTGCGGGTTTGCTCCAGCTTCATCGGTGCAGCAGCAGTCATCATCCAAAAAGAATGGGCGAAGGTTGTCTCCAATGGCGATGGCGACCAACGCGTTGTCAGTTCCTTTGTCATCTTTACCGTTATAAGTTGTTTTCTTCGAACAGATATCACCAGCATTCCGCTTGCTGTAGCAGCAGTCATCGGCCGGTCGGTACTGTTCGGTTCGACCTGATTTTACCTTCCTTTTTTAGGTATAAAAACCTGATTTTACCTGACAAGCACCACAATCGGTGATGGATCGTGCTGGGCTGGCAAGTACTCTACGCACGTCCATCATACTCTCTGGCCTTTCGCCCTTATCCACGCAGAATCTGCTGCCTTTCTCGCTTTCAGGGAAATTCCGAGCCCGAAAGGTGGAAAAGAGTTGTGCCGAAAAGGAAATAATTGAGGCAAGCTTTACTTGTTCTCTTTGCACTACACAGACTAGGGATGTCAATATCTACTAGCAGCGATGCAGACAAAGGATTGATGGAATATGCAAAGGCCAAGCCAGATGGACCCCCAAAGACATTCGTCCCCAGCGCAGCGGCAGCGCCCACACCGATTATCAGAGGAAATCAGCGGAAGAAACCAAAACAGAAATTAACTCCCAATCGTACACGCAGGTGGTGCACAGCCTGCCACGGAGACGGTCGCTGGAACCACGTTTCTGCGTGCGTGCGTGTTATCTCAGACTCGAAGACATGGAAGGGCCGAGCATCGTCTCCGGTGGCCATGGAAGTGAATTTCTCTGAATTAAAATGAAGCCGACAGTCTAACAAGGCTGTCGGGGCGCCGAACGCACCGGCATGATGCGGCCATGCCTGGGGCGGCCGAGGCTGCCAGAGCAAGTGAATTAAGAATCGAAACGAATCCACGTGGCAGCGAGGGAGAGGAGCAACGCGCAGTTTGAGGCGATTGGGAAGATCGGAGTGGACGTATCGAGCGTCCGTCCGTCAGTCTCGGGCGGGGATGGCACATGGTTGGCTGCAAGTCGGCAACTTGCAGCAAGGGCGCTCTGGAGCCTGATCGACGACGGCATGGGACGCAACGACAACTTGCCGCAAAGTACCAGGCTTCCCTGCACATCCGCCCAGGTGATGTGCCCAAAAGCCACTCATCGTTGTGCTTTGTTTTATTTCTTTTGACGATGACACATTCATTGTATTTTTAGGCAATATCACATTCACAGTTGAAAATGGAGACTTGTGTTTGGGTTTGTTCGTGGTCACGGGCTCACGGCAAAGCAAGCGTGGATTTGTTGTTGCCACGGCCGGCTCTATGTTTCGGGACTTGTTGCCCCCTCTGCTGCCCGTGCCGGGCACGTCTATGTCTCGCTTGACGCGAGACAGTAGGGCGTCTCGCTTCAGGTAGCTGCCCCATCGGGCAGCCCTAGCGCGGACAGGCCTTCAGCGGTTCTTTCAGTTCCATTTTTTTCACAATTTTGTATTTCCTTTTTATTTTTATTTTTTTTTCATTTGCTTGTATACCAAAATATTCTGAATGTCTCTATTATGAAAATAAATTTAAATACAAAATTTGAGAAATGTTAATCGCACATCAGAAAGATGTTAAACGTGCATAGAAAACATATTTCTAATGTATAAAAAAATTGTATAATGTGTACGGAAGAAATAGACATCATAAATATATATGCAAAAATGTCAGTCATGTATTTCGAAAATATTAAATGTGTATATTAAAAATGTTCTTGATGTATAAAGAAATATATAATGTTTATGGAGAAAGTACAAATCAAAAATACATACTTAAAAAATGTTAATCATGTACTTAAAAATAATAAACGTGTATATAAAGAATGTTTCCTGTCTATATAAAAATGTACAATGTGTAAGTAAAAAACTAGATATAAAAATATATGTCCTAAAAAATGTTAGTAGTTGTGTATTTGGAAATTCTTAAACCTGTATATATAATATGATCCTTACGTATAAAGAAAGTACAATGTGTACGGAAAAAGTAGGCATAAAAAATATACGTTTAAAAATGTAATCATGTATTTGGAAATACTAAATTTGTATCTTAAAAATGTTCCCGATGTATAAAGAAATGTATAATGCTTATGGGAAATGTACAAATCAAACAGTATTTAAAAATGTTAAGCATGTATTTAAAAAAAGTTAAACATGTATATAAAGAATGTTTTCTATCCATATAAAAATGTACAATGTGTATGTAAAAAGTAGACATAAAAAATATATGTCTTCAAAAAAGTTAATCATGTACTTGGAAAATCTTAAACATGTATATAAAAAATGTGCCTACTGTATAATGAAAGCACAATGTGTATGGAAAAAGAAAATATATATGTTTAAAAATGTTAAGAATGTTTAGAAAAATATTTGTAACATATACAGAAAATGTTAGATGTCTATATAATAAAAGTAGACATAAAAAATTATCATCAAAAATGTTAATCATGTATTTAA